>CM042539.1:27981254-28031254 GCA_023630585.1 Cranoglanis bouderius
TAAGCTTTTTCTTTCTTTTCTTTTTTTTCCTCCCCTCCAAAGCTGTGACGTCGCTTCCACACGATCCGATCCGCACTGCGACACGGCGGTCCGATCTACATGGCATGACGTGCAGCGTCTAAAACCCTGAACTCTGCTGTATATACACAAATGATTTCACACTGTTTCTACTTTTAAACAAATTTTTACGCAGTACTTAACCCCGTCACACTGCTGGTACGCCACGGACTCAACATCCAGCGCATCCATGAACTCAAGTTAACTTTTTTTTATCTTCAAACAAAAAAAGCACAGTTTGTTGTTTTGTTGTTGTTGTTTTTGTTTATTGTAAGCGTGTTCTGTACAGAAATGTTTCCTCGTTAGCCACTTTATTTCTAGAGCCGGCACTACTAATAAACTTGTTTCCCAACTTTCTCTCCGTCTCTTACATTTTTTCTAAACTGATAAAAAGAAAAGACTTTTTAAAATTCATTTGTAGTCGAGTAAAGATGTGAAAAGCCTTGAGAAACTGCATGACACACTTCACACCACTCGCACTTCCCTGTTCGACTTGACCGCCACACGAACCGCAGGCTGCAAGCGCAGAGAGAACACAATTGCAAAAGTTTAAAACTCTAAACTCTAAGAGCGATTAATACACACACAAAAAACAAAACAAAAGAAAAAAACCAGGATGATAAACAAACATCGGACAAATTTTCTCTATATTAAACGAATTAAATTAAACGAACACATTAAAGTAATATGAAGTTATAGCATTAATATTAAAATTAATATTAAATTTTAGCATTAATAGCAAATATATATATATATGTATGTGTGTGTGTGTGTGTGTATATATATATATATATATAATCAGACATTGTAAATTGTAAAACCGTGACACTGGGTTGGATTCGGATATTATACAATCACACCATTTCGCTGATATTCATTAATTTGTTGCAAACCTAAAGCAGTAAAGTTCACTTCTGCACTGGTTGCTAATAAATGTTGTAATAATTGTTTTTTAGCCGCTGATTCACCAGAGCTTACATGAGAAACACTAAAAGCAGAAGCCTCAGCATGTGTCTTTACAGATGTGAAAGGCTCTGTATTAGTGCTTATGGGCGGGTTTTTGTAGCTGCGGAAATGTAAGTTGGATCTGGACCTAAGGGGAACTTGTTCCGTGGACGTTCCACAACATCGAACGGGACTATAAATGTATAAAAAGTTTGACGTGCCGCTCTTTTTTTTAGTGAATTAACATTTCTAATCATTGGTAGGTTGCTGCGAAGGAGTCGAACACTCAAGGCACATGCGGTTATAGGAAAATAATCAACTTCAGGATGTAACTCTGTTTTATCACACTACTGCATCACTGATTATTTTATTGTAACAGCACATCACACACGTTTTATTATATATATACTGTGTATATCTGCAGTTATACCAGGGACGGGAATTCCGGTTCGTTCCAGTGAGTCAGTAAATCATTTGACTCTTTCAGCTGCCAAACGACTCCTTGACATTTTTGTCAAAAAAACTGAACAAAGTTTACGATTTCTTTTGTTTAAATAAATGATGGCGAAGGGAAAGTAAGTCTCACGTTTCAGCCTGAGAGGAACTCGTGCTCTGATTGAACAGACGAAAACATTCAAGTTTTCTTTGATTTAATTAGCAAAAAGATTCAAAGTCACAGCGACCCTGACCAGGATAAAGTGCTTACGTCGCACTAGCAAACTTTAGGTTTCCATCGAAATATTTTTATCAAATTACACTGCAGGAGTAACAAGTAAAACAAACAAACAAACAAATATATATATATATATATATATATATATATATATATATATATTCCTCATATATTCTCAGCGACAATTCAACATAACTGCATGTAAAGCCCTGAAATGTTTTTTCTCTGCAAGTTGGTGTACAGACTGTTCTCACAAAGAAATATTTTGATAAAAGATTTAGAGCGGCCATTTAAATAACTCGACTTTGATCAGTTACTTGCAGCGGATTAAGTTTCCTTCTGGGGTTTAAAGCTGAGAGCGGAGTCATTTCTTCTCGTGCCGGCGTTTCTCTGCGTAAATCAAAAATATGAGGACGACGGAGACCAGCATGTCCAACAACGTCACACACAGCACCAGGATTTCCACCTGCATAAAACACACACACACACACACTTTCGATATCGTGGCTGATTTCAGCTGTAAAGTTCGTTTTTGTCCAAACGTCAAATCAGTATTAAAAAAAAAAGCACAGAAATATTCAGTTTGAATCTGAGGACCTGATGTTCCAGCACTCCAGCCTTATTTCCGATTAAATCCACACACAGCAGCACCGCTCCAATCACAGCCAGGGCCAGGCAGAAGATGTTGGAGTGAAAACACATCTGCGGGAGGAAACGAACATGCTGCGGGTTTGAGAAAGAAATGGTAATAAATGGCAGTATTGCATGTGTACAAAGCAGAGACGTGAACCTGTAAGAGTGCGGGGTGTCTGTACAGCAGCGTGGAGAAAAATCCAGCAATCAGGAACTGAAACGTAACAACAACAAAAAAAACAAGATTTATAGCACAAAGAGTTCCTGGACAGCGATGTTGTAAATAATGAAATGTACACTAATGTATACATCACTTCTATAACTGCAGATACACAGCATGTGGAATAAAACACTGTGTGTGTGTGTGTGTGTGTGTGTGTGTGTGTGTGTGTGTGTGTGTGTGTGTGTGTGTGTGTGTGGTAAGCATGTCTCCAAATATTTTAATACTCTTATAACAATTACAGTTTTTAATTTATAAAAGAAAAAGCTTTTCATACTGGGGAGGGGGGCCTTGGGGGTGTAGGGGGTTGGAGTGATAGTTTTGGCTATATAGATGACAGAAAGTCTCAATGTGTCCTGAACCACAACTACAAAAACAAGAATCAGATACCAAACATGTCCTGAATAAAACGGTATATTTGGTTTTTGTTGTTGTTTTTGTTTATTTGTTTGCAAAAACCTTTTCTGAGATATTTATAACACAAATAGGAAACTATTATTTTTTACCAGAATGCCGCTGATGATCGGGACTCTGAACAAGGTGAGGAACATGTCACCAATATTGAAGGACGCAGCAAACATGACTCCGAGTCCAATGCTCAAAACCCCACTGCAGATCTGCACAGACTAGAGAGAGAGAGAGAGAGAGAGAGAGAGAGAGAGAGAGATTAACTCATTAATAAGAACTGAAGAATAAGCAGAAAGAAGGTATCCATGTTTATTTTTTTGAATATACTCCTAACTGAGTGTTAATGGTGCAGTAAGTGATCTTACGGCCCAGACTGCCGGTTCTCTCTTCAGAAGTTGGTGCAGAGGAAGTTCTGGGGCAGGAATGAGCTCAGAGACTCTGTAATGTTTAATCAGCGGACCCTCGTCATTCCGATGCCCACGTCTCCCCGACTGATCCTCGATCACTTCCATGGTGAAATTAACACACGCCATCACACAGCTACACTAAACAGGAGTTAAACACAGACAAGTCGCATTTATGAATACACACTTATAAACCGAAGAATTACAAAAGTCAGATTTAGAACAAGACACTTTTACAAACAAGACACTTTTACAAACAAGTCACATTTACACACGTCACATTTACACACATCACATTTACACTCAAGTCCCATTTACACATGTCACATTTACACATGTCACTTTTACGAACAAGTCACATTTACACTCGTCACATTTACACACGTCACATTTACACTCGTCACATTTACACACGTCACATTTACACACGTCACATTTACACACATCACATTTACACTCAAGTCCCATTTACAAACGTCACATTTACACACGTCACATTTACACACATCACATTTACACTCAAGTCCCATTTACACACGTCACATTTACACATGTCACTTTTACGAACAAGTCACATTTACACTCGTCACATTTACACACATCACGTTTACACTCAAGTCCCATTTACAAACGTCACATTTACACACGTCACATTTACACACATCACATTTACACTCAAGTCCCATTTACACACGTCACATTTACACATGTCACTTTTACGAACAAGTCACATTTACACTCGTCACATTTACACACGTCACATTTACACTCAAGTCCCATTTACAAACGTCACATTTACACACGTCACATTTACACACATCACATTTACACTCAAGTCCCATTTACACACGTCACATTTACACATGTCACTTTTACGAACAAGTCACATTTACACACGTCACATTTACACTCAAGTCCCATTTACACACGTCACATTTACACACGTCACATTTACGAACAAGTCACATTTACACTCGTCACATTTACACACGTCACATTTACACTCAAGTCCCATTTACAAACGTCACATTTACACACGTCACATTTACACACATCACATTTACACTCAAGTCCCATTTACACACGTCACATTTACACATGTCACTTTTACGAACAAGTCACATTTACACTCGTCACATTTACACACGTCACATTTACACTCAAGTCCCATTTACAAACGTCGCATTTACACACGTCACATTTACACTCAAGTCCCATTTACAAACGTCGCATTTACACACGTCACATTTACGAACAAGTCACATTTACACTCGTCACATTTACACACGTCACATTTACACTCAAGTCCCATTTACACACGTCACATTTACACTCAAGTCCCATTTACACACGTCACATTTACGAACAAGTCACATTTACACTCAAGTCCCATTTACAAACGTCACATTTACACACGTCACATTTACACACATCACATTTACACTCAAGTCCCATTTACACACGTCACATTTACACACGTCACATTTACACACGTCACATTTACACATGTCACTTTTACGAACAAGTCACATTTACAATCAATAATCATAAAAATAAAAGTAAATATTCAGCTTTGTGTACAGATCATATTCTTCCTTTCTTTTATCCTTCCCTCCTAACTTCCCTGCTTTATCCCTTTCTTTCTGTACATTAATATAAAGTAACATAATTTACATGTATCATGTACAGTACCACGATTTAAAGTGAATAATTAGCCGTCTCCACCGTGTTTGATTCTTTTGTCAGTGTTTTGATGTCAGTGTTCCGTGTCAGCTTCCTAATTATAATCTATCCAAAAAACATCCATTAACACCTTAAAACAATCACTATTACAATTTTAACAATCACCGAAACACTCCTAAAAATCTCCCTATGAGTTTCCTTTAAAGCTTGCGATCAGAGACTCACTGTATCAGGAATCTTCCTGTGTCCTCAGAGAAGCGTCCGCCAGCCAACAGCAACAAAAATGATCCTGTGATAATAAAGTAAATTAAACTCTGTTTTTCTGAGCAGCCTCGGTTCAGCGCGTGTGTTCAGAAGAAAGCTGATGAGAAAATAATTTCCATCCTCACTTCATGTACTGCAGCTCTGATAAAGAGGAAATAGAGCGAGGACTGAAGAAACCACAAAAAACAAACAAAAAAAAAAAAAACACGGCGGTGGTTCAACTGAACTCACTCTCTCTCAGACCAGGCGCTGGACAACAGCTGTAAGTGTGAGCTCTCCAACAATTACCTTCAAAAAGAGTTAACTTTATAAACTATTTACTCTAAATACAACTAGGAGTACTACATTTTCTTTAGTTTATTCATAGCTTTCTATTTTTTATTCAATATTCATAAGGTTGTTTTTTTTTCAGACTTGTATAATAATAATAATAATAATAATAATAATAATAATAATAATAATAATAATAATAATAAAGCCTTTACAGGTGTCTAGGTTTAACGTGTTAACTTATTGCTTATTATTTTTATTTTTCATATGTTTTATGTTTGTTTTTTTTACAGCCGTATTAATTACATTAAAAAAATTATATATTACATAAGTTCTATAGCTGCCCAGTTTTTATGAATTAATTTTTTCTGCTTTTATCACGATTATTACGTTAAATTTATATTACACAAAATTGAAGATGTATATATTTAATTATATTATACATAAGACTTAGATGGTCTGTGTATGTTCAGTTTTGTTAAATTTACGTGTAGCTTACTAGTTTTTCATATTCATATTTAATATTGATGTGTGAGGTTTTATTATATACATTTAAAAAATCATATATTACATATATGACGTAAGGTCTATGTTTAGTTTGAATTATTTTATGCTTTATAACTTACCATATTTATTCATTTAATATTGTTTATTTTTAGTGCATTTATTTAACAAGGTGCTCACAATTATGTTGCATTTATATTACACGAAATCTAATATATATATATATATATATATATATATATATATATATATATATATATATATATATATATATATATATGTTTTTTTTTTTATTATATTGTATATAGGATATAGGTATATAGGACATACAACATGTCTATGCATGTCTAGATTTAACAAACTAAATGTATGCCCAGTTTTATTCAGTGTAATTACAGCTTCTCATTTTTGCAGGATAAAAATTGCACAATTTTGTACTCACTTCCTTTTCTCTCTCTTTCGAAACTTCACATTCACCTTCAAAAAGATCTTCATGTTACTGAAGTGTGATAAGTTAATGTAAATACACCGATCAGCCATAACATTAAAACCACCTGCCTAATATTGTGTAGGTCCTCCTTGCGCCACCAAAACAGCTCTGACCCATCGAGGCCTGGACTCCACAAGACCTCTGAAGGTGTGCTGTGGTATCTGAATTTATGATTGAGATCTGGGGAATTTGGATTCCAGGTCAACACCTTGAACTCTTTGTCATGTTCCCATGATGTAAAAGGAAACATGATTCATCAGACCAGGCCACCTCCTTCCTTTGCTCCATGGTCCAGTTCTGATGCTCACGTGCCCATTGTCGATGCTTTCGGTGGTGTACAGGGGTCAGCATGGGCGCTCTGAGCGGTCTGCAGCTACGCAGCAATCTGTGATGCCCTGTGTGTTCTGACTCCTTTCTATCAGAGCCAGCATTAACTTTTTCAGCAGTTTGTACTACAGTGGCTCTTCTGTGGGATCAGACCAGACGGGCTAGCCTTCGCTCCCCACACGCATCACTGAGTCTTGTGCGCCCATAACCCTGTCACTAGTTCACTGGTTGTCCTTCCTTGGACCACTTTTGGTAGGTACTAACCCCTGCATACCGGGAACACCCCACAAGACCTGCCGTTTTGGAGATGCTCTGACCCAGTCATCTAGCCATCACAATTTGGCTCTTGTCAAAGTCGCTCAGATCCTTACGCTTGCCCATTTTTCCTGCTTACAACACATCAACTTCAAGAACTGACTGTTCACTTGCTGCCTAATATATCCCACCCCTCGACAGGTGCCATTATAACAAGATAATCAATGTTATTCACTTCACCTGGCAGTGGTTTTAATGTTATGGCCGATTGGTGCACGTAGGTTTTATGCGACTTTGTCTTAACATGAAAACATGAGAGAAGAGTGAAGAAACCTCAGTTACCATTACCTGTCAAATCTCTTCATGTATTATACATTTTTAACAGTGCATCTATGAAGCTTTAAGACTCTTTCATGAAGTACCTGTCATTTTACGTTAGTGTATTTTTCATATTTGTATATAGGAGCGTAAAAATAGTAGAGGTTCATTTTCATTCAAATCTATTAAGAAACAACTTTTAAAGTGAATAATTTACTTACATAAGAAGCTCATCTATCATCCAAATTAATTACTTTTACATTTATAGCACTGTTATAAAGTACTATGCATACATTCAACAACTTCACTTTATTAAGAAGCCCATATGTCAGCTAAATGAACAGGAATAGAATTAACATCAACCAACCTTTCATTAATTATCCATCATTAATTCAAATGGCAAAAAAAGGATTGGAATTGGATTTGGAAAAGATTTATTTTGGAACTGGAAATGTTCACATATAAAGAGAATTGAATGTATTTTTTGTTAAGATTGATTTTTGTTATGTTTATACTTATATTTGCAATGATTTTAGTTTTTGTGCTAACATTTTAAAGCTTAGTAGTTTTTAAAGAAAAATACATCAGATGGATATCGATATCAGATGATACTCAAGGTTTTGTTATCGGTATCAGAAAAGAAAAAGTGTCATCGTGTCATCTCTAAAATATACAAAAGGTACTTTTCTTTGTGCTGTGTGCAGAAAAGTGTAGTGTTTCCAGACACTTGTCATTGTATCCCACTGTATACCAGATGAATTCACTTTCACTCCCTTCACTTTCCTCCAGAACAATGAGGTACACCTTCAAACCGGATGACTGCATGGTCATCACTATCCCTCTCGGCAGCATCAGGAACGCCAGAGAGGGACAGCTCATGCCCGACAAATTCACCTGCAGGTTCAAGGACTCATACAAAGTGTTTCAACGGGGTCGCCCCAAGGCACTCGGGGTAGGAGGACTCACAGCACAATTAGAAATGTGTATCAGTTTTCCTTTTCAGTTTTTAGATTTATCCTTGTCGATTTGACCAAGTCAATCAGAATCTAATCCATACACAGGGACACGAGTGAAGTTCTCGAAACTGAGTTACAACAATGAGTAAGGAAAGATAGACAGATGTGTGAGAGTGCTAAATACCCAGAACACACACTGGTCGTGAAGAAATCAGAAACTGACAAGAATTGTGTGAACGTACAAAGTAGGGGTAGAAAACAGCATGTGTGAAATAGGCTTGTGCATGTGATGTTTGTTCTGTGGTGAGTTCAGATCTCTGACTGACTCATTGAAGAGTCAAAACAAAACTAAATCTTGCCACACAAACATCGAGTGTCCGATATAACGCAGGTTAAAGGCGTGGAGATGTGTCGAAAAACTGTACTAAATACAACACAAAGACAAATAAAAGAGTGTGTGTACTGTTTCTAGGGTACATGTGAATTACATTTTTTTCATTGTCTCTATTTAAAAGCTGGAATCAGGTGTGAACATGCAGCAAATATTGACTCAAAAAATGAAATACAGCCCATTTATGTAGCTTAAATCACCTGTAAAGGTTCACTCGATCCACATTTCATTTCCAGGTGAAAGATGCATATTAAAGGTACAAAAAGATAATGGTCACACCCCAACGACAAGGTTAAACCCTAACCCTAACCCCATTAACTACGTGTATGAAAACAATTTGAGCAAAATTAAGTCATGACTTTGTCAAGAAACGTTTTGATCGTGTTGTGATACTGAGGCGTAATCTTTTCAATCAGATCATTATTAACGTTTAATAAATGGTAGGATTGTTTTTTTGTTTTTTTTGCTGTTCATTTAGAGGAAATGGTCTTCTGCAAATTTAATACATGCTCTCAGGGCGTATTCATTTGCGCACGCAATCACTGTTAAACTTTCAGTTTTAATAAATCACCTTCCACATGATAATGAATTTGCATCTGCATTGACTCCGCCCCATGTTTCGCATCAACTCGCATATTCATGAGGGCAAACACGCAAAACCAGACAACGTGTGCTGTTTTGTTGATGCGAAAGACTGTGTTCACACTTTCACTAACACTGTTTGCATGTTTTATAAAAACTTATTGTATTTAAGCCTGTGTTTAAACACAGTTCTGTATATTATCATTATATACAGTACGTCTTCTCTATATTTTTATACCTGTTTATCTGTATATATTTGTACCCATGTCCTTATCTTATATGACTTTCATAAAACATCATATCTGGTGTATTAAGTGCTGTTACAGTTGTGTTTGTCCGTTCTTCTGTGTTTAAGGCAGCTCAGATCATCACCGCAGTTTTTATCCTGTGTTTGGGAGGAATCTTGATCAACTGGAATGGCAGACATGTAGCTTCTTCTGCTACTGGACATACTGTTGTTGTTGCTCTTGTTGCTCCTGCCTACAGCATCTTGGTAAGACAGTGGTGTTGTCCAAGTTTACAATAAAGTGAATGTCACTTCTTTCACTCAGATTCTATTTTGAAGAATTTGTTAACAAAAATATACAGAATACATGAATAACTTAATGATATTAGGTTAAAGTTATTCCATGCTAGTGAGTGAACAGCTGGAATTAAGAAACAGACATTTATTTGAATTATGGCTTTATAGAGCAGAAATGTGGAAGGATCATTCAACTATCTGAATCACCTTATTAGCCAATTGCAAATTTGTTTTGAATCTATTGTATTGTCTCACACACCACAAACAGATAAATTATTCTCTTTCCAGTATATAGTGTGTGGTGCTCTGGCCATCGCCGCAGGACACACTCCATTAATGGCCGTGGTACGTACAAACTCCACCCTCTTTACTTTCTAATGAAAAACTAATAATAATTTGGTTATGGATTTGATGAAAGCTTGTTGTTTCTTTAGGTGCCAGTCATCAGTCAGTTTGCATGGAAATTGATAAATGTTGTATTTGTCTCTGAAAACAGATGAAGGCATCGTTTATCTTCAACATCATTGGCCTTTGCGTAGCAGTTATAATCATTGGTCTGACCATCAGTGATCATTCGTTCAGTATGAATCAGGTAATTATTAATAATAATTCTCAATGACACTGATATCCAATGACATATATAATGATTTCAGTACATCACAGTATATGCTGAGTGGACTTGTTAAGACAATCACTCTGAGCCTTCAGTACAACATACAAACACAGTTTCTCTCATTTTCTCTTTTTTTTTTCAGCTCCTTATAGAGCTTGTTTTAAAATAGTGTTTGTGTGACATGATCATTAAAGTTGCATGGTCAGTTCTGTAATCAGCACAATACATGTGACTTACAACAGAGAGGAATTTATGATCTATATCATTTATTTGTATCTTCCCTTCCCTCCCACTCTTATCTATCCTCTATGCAGCCGAATAGTGTGTATGTAGGACTGAGCATGGTGATCGCAGTGTTGAACGCGTTTGAGTTTCTCCTCTCTGCGATCCTGATCCACTGGGAGAGTAAAGGCTTGTGCCGATCTCATTTCAACAGCCTGGTAACGTACAAAGATCATTTACGTTCATTTAAAACACACACAGACCTTATTTAGAAACTAGAAACCAGGAAAAGAAATACAGGAAGGTTTTTTTTTATTTTTTATTTTTTTAAACACTCTACAACAGGGAGACTCAACAGAACAACAGCGCTTCACAACAGAGTTTCCTTTTTAGCAGTATAAGAACCCTTAATTATCCAAAGAACCCCTGAAGAACCCTTGTTTCTAATAATGTACCAAGAACCAAGAGATAAATATTAAACTCCTGACATGTTCAAGGTATTAAGAAGAAAATAATGAACAATAATTTGGAGTTTGTTCATTGTATAATTAGGGGTTAGCTTTCAACAAAGTGTTCTACTTGGAGCCCTTTCTGATAGGGACACATTCTGTCTCAGGTTCTACATAGAACATTTAAAGGGACAGTTGAAGAACTCTTAAGGGTTCTAGATTTGCTAGATTACTAGAAAGCATAGAAGCTCTTATTTTATTGTTTAATTACATAATTATCCATAAAACATGATGATTTTTTTTAAGCTGGGATCAAGAACACAGGAAATAATTGCCTGTTAAAAAAAACCAAAACATTAGGAACATATTACATGTGACTATAGCGCATAAAAAAGGAAAAAGGTGCTTAGCAACAAAATCAGATAAACTCAGAAAACCTCCGATTGAAGCATGATTTTCCTGTGTACTGATAAAGTGCTTGGTTTAGATGAAGTAGAAACCCTCAGTTCATATAAACACGTGATAAAATATCCTTATATTGAGATATTATTATTTATATTACTAATTCTACACTAAGCATGCAGAGATATTCAACTATTATATACTTTAAAAAATCATTGTACAACAGTGCTACATTAGTGTAGATTTATGAACTGAGAAGGACACGTGGTCCTCATTCCAGACACATTTGTCCAAAACAATGTCTCTTAAATTATTCATGAAAATCCTTTTGTCCCACTTTTCTCTTCAGCCCATGATCACACTGAAGCAGGACATGTGAGCTGTGATGGACTGAAACTGGACCATGACTTAATAAAGCAACTGTTTAGTGACCTTTGACCACAGATAAATTGCGTCTTTGTCTCATTTGTTGAACAACTCATCGTTTAATCACACTTTTAATTGTGTTTTAAGTGTGCAATTTAATTGCACTTACTTTTCACTTGTTTCTTTGAGGAGCTGCTTGTTAATAAAGCTGTTGTGTTTGATTTTGCAGGTTTAACAAGTACAAATGTAAAGTGAAATATTGTGTATATATATGAATTCAAGTATGAACTATGCTAAAGAAAGAACATTTAAATTATAAACAAAATAGATGGCTCCTTTAAACCTTATGTAATTTACAATTTTTTCTTATCATTTTTTTCAATTATAAAATTATCTTTTTATTCTTGTTCTGTGTTGTGTGACATTGAGTATTAAACCGTATGTTGTCTACATGACAGAAGTGTGTGTGTTTTTGTGTGGGACAGAAAGGTGTGAAAATGTCTGCGCAGACCAGCTCAACATTTCCGGCATGTTTTTTTCAGTGAGATGGAGTCCGGATAAAGACACAGACCACAAACTTTTTTAATTACTTTTATCCCTTTATAAAGATTTAATATAGAAGGAATGTGTAGCAATAAACAAGTGCATGTACGGAAATTTGTGCTTACATGTGTTTCCCTATTGGCGTTATTACTGTGTATTAATATCATTAATGCATGTTAAAACATTAACTGACTGCTTCATGAAAATAACACTTACTTCAACCTATGTGTGAAGCTGCAGGTCTCTCTCTCTCTCTCTGTGTGTGTGTGTGTGTGTGTGTGTGTGTGTGTATGTGTGTATGTTGGAGTTGTTTGTGGTCAGTTAAAGGGAAAGTTATTGTTGCAGCAACTGTATTACTTCAGGCTTTTACAAGAGGCCTTTGGTTAGGAATGGTTTCTGCTTTAATAGAAACAAAAGCAAGCAAGAAAGAAAGAACGAAAGAAAACATTTGAGAGCAATTCATATATGAGAGCAAAACATGTTGTGTAATCTCCTTTAATCAATTAAGGAGAAAGTATTTCCCCCAAGAACAAGAAGTTAGAAATATTGTCTCTCAGCAGTTTGATGTGTTTGATGTGATGGTTTTTCTGTACAGGTGTAAGCTCACCAACACAAATATAAAATGTGAGCTGGCACAAGTTGCAAACTTTATAACATGGGCATAACTTTGCTTTGAACAGTTTTGGGGAAGAGCCTAAAAAAAAAAAAAAAACCCTGACAACCAAATCTGAAAGTGCACTGAAAGCATTTATGAAAGATTTTCAGTTCATGTGCACCTCATGGAAATACTATGCCTCTGTTTCTATTTAAAACCATGTTTAAATCCACAGCACCATTAAAAAAAAAGAAGAAAAGAAAGAAAGAAAGAAAAAAATAAGTAAAAATTCTATTCACTGAGACTGGATCCACCGTGACCCTGGTCAAGCTAAAGCTTTAGTTGAAGATGAGTTTATGGAGTTTTGCATGTTCTCCCAGTGGCTGTTTTCCTCCAGGTTTCTTCCCACCTCCAAAGGTTTTATAATCACATTCAATTTGTCATCAGTGGGAGCATATGTAACAGTATCATGATGGTGCCTAAGACTTTTGCAAAGTAGTAGTAGAGTATGTTGTTAAAACACTGTGAGCTATTATATTAAAGACTTTTTACACTTGCAAAAGGTTGTGGGGACATAATGAGGTATATAGTATGTGATGAGGACAAAGCAGAGGTTAAGCCTATACTTTTTAAACTACTAGTGTAGACAACCAGCCATCTGTGTATATACACGGTATATTTGTAAGGATAAGGCCAAGGCAAAGTGACAGATAAAAATACACAAAACTCTCAGGAATATCAACATTTTCTTCAGATGTGTTGTTATATGACTTAGAAAAAGCTTAGGTTTCAACTAAAATTACACTTTATATCAGCCACTGAGTGAACATCCATGGGGGCTCCACCATTTTGAGAAATTTCACCACTGTAATGGAGCTGACAGAAAATGTTTTATTTAAGTTATGAAGACCATATTTTATATTATATGAAGTTTATATTAAATTCCCTCATTAAACATGAACATAATCCAGGTGTGTGTGTGTGTGTTTTGCCAATCTGTTAAATTTAAAGGTTTCATAGACCTGGCATAATGGCTAATCCTGAAGAGAAACTTCTCATTTTTATTTTATTTTATTTAAGTTAGAAAACTACTAGAAATTCACTTATTCGTGCTTTTACATTGTGAACTAAATTTTTTGTGCTGTTTGATAAAAAATGTATTGTCATAAGAAGTAGGGTAATTTCACGTTAGTTTTGTCAGGTTGTTTATAATAGCAACAAGCTAATCTCTTAAGTAAAAAGTAACGACGACGTCGAATGGGAGCGCTCGCGTGCTAGCTGGTGTTCTAGAATTTACTACATAGTGTGCAAGCACGCGAAACACACCCTGGAGGTCGATTTGAGACACAGCCCCTGCCTCCTCCTTCTGCCACCTTTTATTCGTTCCACAAGTGAAGTGTTTCTCACTTTCGTCGTCTCCGATAGTGTTTTTGAAACCGTGATCCATTCATCATGCTTTTATGAACATAGTTTCACTTTATTTAAGTGCAGTGCACAGGCCATGAGAGGAGCTTCCATCATATCTAGTGAACTTCCCGCCCAATAGGAAGAGATTTGGGCTCGAGCCGTTGGTCAGAAAGAGAAAGAGACAAAGAGGAGGGGGGTTTCTTTGCTCAAGTAATGGCGGCGTCCGTGTACAAGTCCCGCACTCTGAGCAAGGACGATGGCCGTTACCGCACACATTTCCGTATGATCAACGAGCAGCAGGTGGAGGACATCACCATCGAGTTCTTCTACAAACCTCACACCATTACCCTCCTGACCTGCACCGTGCTCAGCCTCATGTACTTCGCCTTTACGAGGTGAGTCGGTGTGTAAAGCCTTGAGACGGGAAGGATGCTAAATGAAAATAAAATGGCCGCTGCAGCGTACAACACTAGTTTCCGTTATTCATTTATTTATTTAAATTTAAAAAGTGACCGTTTTATACATATGTGTATTTTTAAACCGCGTGCTTGAGTTCTATGCACGCGCCCACGTGAGATACAGGAAAAAACCATTTGCGCATCTGTGGCGCAGACTAGCGCGTGCTGTAAGATGGTGTACATCCGGGTATTCTGTGCGTTATCGCTACTTCCGTATTGTTGTAAATATTTCAAATTGGGGGGCTAACAATATGGTATAGACAACTACGTGGTCACGTGACCACCTGTCATTCACGTTCTTCTGTAAACGCGGCCTCAGAGAATTACCACAGGCAACTTTTTTTGTTTTTTTGTTTTTTTGCTCAGGATTTTCAAAATTACTGTGACTCACAATGTTAACATTCAAAACTAATGCAGTGACGTGACAGAAAAAAAAGGATTTAAAGCAGCCAAAAAACGAGAATTTTTTTAAACTTAATTTCTTAGTAGGAGTACAATGTAAATACACTAATGGCACAATTAGCATAAGCAGCAGTCAAGTCTCAGGTTTTGTTTCAAATAAACATGGAAGGCACAGAGGGAAGATATTAGTCTGAAATATATTAATTTGCTAACATCGATCATTGCCACAACAATTAAAAAACTGGGAGATTATTAGAGTAATTAACCCTTGTTATTAATAGTTGTCAGCTAAGGGATATTTTAGGTATACTGAGGTAAAACTATTATGTTTATGTGTATAGTTGATGCCACTGTTACCCTCTTTTCCAGCTGTTATATTGAAAATGAAATGACCGCATTGCATTGTGGGATGCAGTATACACTACAAAGTTAACTGTGACTACCTGCATCATTGTGTTTTCCATGAACAGTTTTCAACCAAGGAATTTATTCGAGGTTCACAGTATTTAGCAAAGTAATATGTTAGATTCTATGTGTTCTAAACTTCATAATAACTTTCTAACTAATGCGTCAGCATTATAGTGCTACATGTAGCACCTTTTAGCAAGTGGGGCATTTACCTATCACATCCCAAACTGCATATTGCTTAATAATAGCCTGTTGAAAAATATTGGACGTGCGGTCCGGTATGGTGTTGACACCAGCCAATTTTGTTTGAATATCTTGTGTTTTGTTTACAGAGATGACGGGAATCAAGACAGCAATCTGCGTGTAGGAATTCTAGTCATCATCTTCTTTTTCTCAGTTATCAGTGTCCTTGCCTTCCCAAACGGTAAGAACGTTCCACTGTGGAAATATCTAGTTAATGCTCTAAATAGGTTATATATATATATATACAAACTTATAAAAAAGTTTGGAAGCGTGATCCCTGCTTTCTTCCTGTGCAGGTCCGTTCACAAGGCCACACCCAGCAATATGGCGGATAGTGTTTGGTAAGTAGCCTTGCTATATTAGTCCCTCCTGGCTGGCTCGCCTTTTTTTTTTTTTGGCAGGAGTAGTATATATTGAAATGTCACATGATCATGTTAGTGTACATTATCCAGACTGTACTCTTTAAGTTCAGTTCTCAAACATGAGCCTGAGCCATAGATCTCCTAGATGTAGTTGTATGTAGTTATTTCGCTCCAGTGTACAATAACCACTTTTAATGGACAGACTAAAGCTGGTCTTCTGATTGGCTGACAGGTTTGAGCGTGCTCTATTTCCTGTTCCTGGTTTTCATCATCTTCCTGAACTGGGAGCAGGTGAAGGGGCTCATGTACTGGATGGACCCAAACCTCCGCTACGCCAAGCGGGAGGCTGACATCATGGTATTATATACGTGTCGCTATGTGTATTGATGTATTCATTGTCAAGCCTGTTGAGTAATTTCACAAATAAGTATATTGCAAAAAAGGAAAATGTAAAATATTATGAGACATTTATTCAGGTATAATGATATGTATTCATGTAATATGTATTTGCTTTTATCTTGCCTCATTTCTCACTTTTATCCTTCCTGGTTGGCTCGCCTTTTTTTTTTTTTTTAAATCAGGAGTATGCCGTGAACTGTCATGTGATCACGTGGGAGCGAATCCTGAGCCATTTTGACATCTTCGCATTTAGCCATTTCTGGGGTTGGGGCATGAAGGCCCTGCTGATCCGCAGCTACGGTCTCTGCTGGACCATCAGCATCACGTGGGAGCTCACTGAGGTACAGCGCCCCCTAGAGCCCTGAACTCGCGGAGAAATTTTTAGTTTATCTGCATAATGAGAGCTCCTCTTTGGAAAGACTTAAGCTGACATGAAACCAAAGAAAAGACCACATGTTTAATTTTTGTAGCCTGTATCAATGCTTTGTCAGTTGCTAAAACTGTTTCAATTAATTATTTATCACAGGTCATGTATCAATTGCCATAGATCTGTTAGGTTAAATGTAGCAGGCCATAACAAATCATAAATCTTCTGTAATGTTTTTCTCTGACCTACATTTCTTACAGTGGATTTTATTGTTCGCTTTTAAGAGGCTTTTCTGAAAATCCTTTGTACTTCTTCTGTAAAAATGTTGCAGAAGTAAAAGGGCACAGCAGCACCCTGCTATTCCACAAGGATTCCCCCTCTCTTGACTTTTATAAAGTTTCATTACTTGATGATGTTAGCTCTTTCTCAAGCTATGGCATGACTATGGCTATATACAGCCAGTACCCTGGAAATGGACACCAAATTACCAGTTTAAAAGTACAGTCTTAACACATTTCTATCTTTGTGCCACACTCTTGTGATACAGGTGCTCATGATGTTTATTTCTCTTCTCCGCAGCTCTTCTTCATGCACCTCCTGCCCAACTTCGCGGAGTGCTGGTGGGATCAGGTGATCCTGGACATCCTGCTCTGTAACGGCGGAGGGATCTGGCTTGGCATGTCCGTGTGCCGCTTCCTGGAGATGCGCACGTACCACTGGGCCAGCATCAAGTGCGTTCACACACCACTTCTGTAAAACGTCTTGTTGAAACATAAATACTGTACAAGTGTGCGTGAAGTATAAATTATAATGTCGTTTCCTTTTCCACAGCGATTAGCGATACGTGAATGGATGTAGGCTAAAAGTAACCCAAAATGAGTTTTAGCCTACATCCATCCAGTTTTAGCACTACGGTCATTCCAGACGTGACATTTGAATTGCAAAGTGTCTCACTGCCTTTACAGAGCTCAGGATCGGCGAGACAGTTTGCATGTCTGGTTATGTGACCTTTCAGTGGGACCTTTCATGTCGATGGTACAGATCCATGACACTTTACATTAACGTCAAGAATGAGATGTCACAGGGACAGTGTTAATTAGAGGTCATTCGGTCATTCAATCGGTCGATTGATCGGTTTTGCCGATTACTTGGCATTGATAACTGAAATCCACAAAAATAGGAGTGACTGAAGGTCCACTGTCATTTCACAGTACGAGAGCGGCCTCTAGAGGCGAAATAAAAACTATCACTGACAAATTTTGTTGTGTTATTTCAAGTGTTTTTTGTATACGGGTTATACAGAATAATGACAGTAAAAATTCGCTTGACTTGAATTTAATCTTGGGTGTGTGTGTGTGTTGTGTAGGGACATCCACACCACGACGGGGAAGATCAAGCGCGCTGTGCTGCAGTTCACCCCGGCCAGTTGGATCTATGTGAGCTGGTTCGACCCAAAATCGTCCTTCCAGAGAGTAACTGGTGTTTACCTGTTCATGATAATCTGGCAGGTGAGACTCAGGAGCGTGTTAAATGAAACCTTCTTACAAGCCCACACATACTGTGACACTTAAAGGGGGCAATGAGTATTTTGGGTACAGTGCAGCAACAAACTCATTAATCACTCGATGACTGGTGAAATGAAGTGCGCAGTAATTTTATCACTCTCTCTTAATTAAAACAGAAATTATGAATTACGATTCAAATGTGAATAATGTATCATGACACATTGAGCTACTTTTTTTTTCTTTTTCTTTTTTAAATGTCCGGTCTAGGCTGTTAGCTTGCTAGATATTTGACGGACAACGTTGGAAGGAAAAAAAAATTTCATTCAGATAATACAAGTTTATTGTTGTGTGTTAAGTGTAGAATAGAATACATACATTCAAGTCTGCCAAGGCTTTTAAAAATAAAGGAACATCAATCTAAGTTACTTTCGGGAGATAAAGCGGTGGCTGTCTCACTCTTGCGGTCTCGTGAGACAGCTGTCCTGTCACACTACCAATGTCTCTTTGCTTGCCCTCTCTGGGATTCTTTAGTAGTAATTACACAGCTTCGATGGGAGAGAGGGAGCAGCAGAGTGTGTGTGTGTGTGTGTGTGTGTGTGTGTGTGTGTGTGTGTGTGTGTGTGTGTGTGTTCTCTCCTGAGAGGCTGATTAGATTAGATCGTAATGAAGCCCCCAGACACACTTGTTAATGTAAGTGAGCGCCCGTGGAGCTTGGAAGCCTGGAAGCCGAACGCAGGCTGAATTTAAATGTAATAGTAAATATGCGAAACAACCACGTCTTAGTCATTTCTCCTAATGGGGAAAATGTGATATATTTATTATTGTCATTAAGTATTTATTATTATTATATTATGTGATGTATTTATTATATTTTATCATAAGTGTCCACGCTGAAAATATTATTTTGATGGATGGATAGACGAATGGATAGATGGCTGGATGAATGGATAGAAATGGAAGAATGGATGGATGAATGGATGTGGCTGAATGGATGAATAGATGGGATGGATGTATAGATAGATGTGAGTGAAGGATGGATGGATAGATAGATAGATGTGAGTGAATTGATGGATGGATAGACATGGAAGGATGAATAAATGTGGATGGACAGATAGATGGACGGGTAGACAAATACAAAGATATGCAGATAAATGAATGTATGGATGGACGGATAGGTGGACAGGTAGACAAATACAAAGATATGCAGATGAATGGATGGGTGGACGGGTAGACAAATGCAAAGATACGCAGATGAATGAATGGATGGATAGGTGGATGGGTAGACAAATACAAAGATACGCAGATGAATGAATGGATGGATGGACAGATAGGTGGACGGGTAGACAAATACAAAGATATGTAGATGAATGAATGGATGGATGGACGGGTAGACAAATACAAAGATATGCAGATGAATGAATGAATGGATGGACGGACGGATAGGTGGACGGGTAGACAAATACAAAGATATGCAGATGAATGAATGAATGGATGGACGGACGGATAGGTGGACGGGTAGACAAATACAAAGATATGCAGATGAATGAATGGATGGATGGACAGATAGATGGACGGGTAGACAAAGATATGCAGATGTTTCTCTCCTCTGTGTCGTTGTCAGTTGACGGAGCTGAACACCTTCTTCCTGAAGCACATCTTTGTTTTCCAAGCATGCCACATTCTGAGCTGGGGTCGCATCCTCTTCATCGGCGTCATCACCGCCCCCACTGTGAGGTGAGCGCCGGTTTTACTACATCACACACACCACCGGGGTTTGTTTTTTCCCTCCCAGTTACATTAGTGTGCACTTAAGAAAATTAGGTGTAAAACTATTTTTAATTTCAGTCAACTTTGTTTTATAAGAAATAACTTTTAGTGAATTTTGAAAAGGCATATTTACACACTATTCTTATGATTTTATTGTTTTCTATATTTCGTTCACACAAGTTTTTTTTTTCATTTCTTCTGTTTTTATTTACTCTCGTTCTTGTTTTTCTGTTGTTTCTCTTATTTAGAGCATAGAAAAATGTATTATTAATGCAGTGAATATTATTTCCCTCCTTGATTCTTATTATTTTCTTTTCCTGTCTTTTTAATTTCCTTGTGAAATTACTCAGTAGTATTGTTATTGTTATAATTATTGTTGTTGTTTACCTGTACATGTCACATTCAGTAACACTGGCAGAATATACCTTTAAAAAATAGTTAATTCCATCTCTCTCTCTGTGTTTCCTAGGCAGTACTACGCCTATCTCACAGATACTCAGTGTAAACGAGTCGGAACACAGTGCTGGGTGTTTGGGTGCGTTGAACACACACACACTCTCTCACACACACACACACACACACACACACACACACACACACACACACACAAACACTTTATCAGTTACATCAGGCTGTTCCTGTGTTCACCTTTTCATGTTTTTCTTCTCTCTGGCCCTCGACTGATAGTAGACGGATAAGAAACATGGTGTGATGTGTTTGTAAGGTATTTGTGTGTGTGTGTGTGTGTTTGAGAGAGTATGATTACCAGTTAACACCATGGCTTGTGGTTGGGTAGGGTGCAGAGCGTAGCTGTGAGCTTTGGTAGATGTTAACTGATGGAGGTCTCCGCTTCTGTAGCCTCAGTGGTTTAGTGCTCATGGAAACAGCAGGTGAAACAGACCTGGATGTTTCTGAATTCTGTTAGACATTTTGTCATATATTATTTGAACTGACTAATTCTCGATTGTGGTTTAGTAAAATTTAGGCTGCCTAAAGATGAAGAGCGCCGATGCTTTGCTTGGTGCAAGGTTGAGTTATAAAGTATTAGAAACTATTTGGAAACTTTTAAACAAATGGAGGTGTACATTATTTGGATGCAGTTTTGCCAACATGTAATTTAAAAACAACAATAAAAAAAGAGAAATGCGTAAGACCATCCTCGGCACTGTGGGACTGCTGTGGGTGCAAACCTGGTTTCCCTGTCTCACTGCTGACGTGTCGCCCTGCAGTGTTTTACTGAACCACCAAGTGAACCGGCCCACAAGAGCTATTTTACCCACTGACTCACTCACTGAATGACCTGTCGACTGACTCCTTGAAAGACTCGCTCACTGACTGACTCACTGACAGGATGACTCACTCACTGACTAATTGACATACTGAATGACTGTCAGACTGACTCACTGACCGACTGATTCACTGATTGATTGACTCTCTGACTGAATGATTAACTGACAGACTGACTCACCAATGGGCTGACTCACTGACTGGCTCTCTGACTGAGTGAATGATTAACTGACAGGCTGACTCAGTGACCGATTGACTCACCAACAGGCTGACTCACTGTTTGACTCTCTGACTGACTGAATGATTAACAGACAGGCTGACTCTCTGAGACACTGGCGGACTGACTGACTAAATGACTTACTGTCTGGCCCAATGACTGACTGGCTGACTCTCTGACCAGCTGACTCACTCACCAAGTGACCTATGACTGACAGACCGATTGAAAGACTGACTGACGACTGACTCACTCATCAACTGCCTCTCTGGCCTACAGACTGATTCACTGTCCAAATGGCTCACTCTTTATTTGTTATATTAATTGGTTTGTTTGTCCTTTCTTCAGAGCCATCGCTTTCCTCGAGGCTTTAGCGTGTGTTAAATTCGGACAGGACTTGTTCTCCAAGACTCAGATCCTCTACGTCATCCTGTGGCTCCTGTGTGTGGTAAGAGAAAAATGTATTTTTCCGTCTCTTCAGAACGATAATATTTGCCCGGATCTTCACACCTACACAAGATACACAAACTCATACGCTTCCATGCCTGCAGGCCTTCATCACGTTCCTGTGCCTGTACGGGATGGTGTGGTATGCCGAGACTTACGGGCCCAGAGAGAAGGTCAGTCCAGTTCGACAGGAACTCGCATCACTACTTCCTATTTGGAAATCCAGCACAGTGTCGCGTTCGTGTGGTGGTCCACTACTAAATATTTTTTAAGATGAAATCAGAATGTGAAAATTCATACTGCGGATATTATGATTTTTTTTCCTGCGGAATTGTGAAACCCTAATACACACATATACACACAAACAGAAGCTGCAGACGTGCTGTAGCTTTAAGGAACGCTGAGGGACTTGTTAATGTTTTGCGCTGGCTTTTCTTGTAGAGTTTGTCAGAGTGCGAGGACAGCATTTACCCCGAGACTGGAGACACCGTGTGTGTGAAAGGTGAGAGAGAGAAATACCCAAGGCAGTGTGTGTAAAAACATCCTGCTAATTCTGTTAAAAATGCTGATAATACCCTCAGTGGTGATCTCAGAAAAGTGCATTATGACCAATAGACTCAGTGAATCAATTGATCATTGATTCATTGAAATTAAGTGATTCATTGAATGATTCACTCACTGATTGACTTACCCTTTCACTGACTCACAGTCTGATCAACTCAGAGTGACGCACTCATTTACAGACTGATTCACTCACTGACTGAGTCAGTTAACTGATTCAGAGACTCACTCATGCACTAAGCGACTTACTCATTCACTGACTAACTCATGACTCGCTCACTTACTGATTGATTCACTCACTGAATCACCTGAGTCATTAACTTATTCACTCGCTGACTGAAATTACTCATTTATGAAATTACTCATGGACTGACTGAATCGCTGAGTGACTCACTGACTTACTGACTGATTCACTTGCTGATTGAAATTACTGACTCACTGACTGAGTCACTGAGCGACTCTCTAACTTACTGATTGATTCACTGACTCACTCAATCACAGTGTCATTAATTTATTCACTCACTGACTGAAATTACTCGTTCATGGCCTCACGGACTGACTGGATCGCTGAGTGACTCACTCACTGACTGATCCACTCCATGGCATACTGACTGATTCACTCACTGACATTTGACTCACTGACTGATTCACTCACTGATGAATATTCACTATATCTGTGGTTTGACGCTGCAGAAATAAACACTTTTCCATAAAGGTGATCGAATTTGCTCTTAATCTGATGATTAGGGTCTGTCTCGGTGGCGCCTCCCACCACCAAGAGGAGAGGGAAAGGTTCCGGAAACAACAAACCCATCAACGGAGTGGAGAAATAAAGAACCCCTCCACACACCCGCTCCTGCAGGAACCGATGAAGGATGAGGAGAAGGATGTAGGGAGAGAAAGTCAACCTTTTGCACAAACGGAGCTCCAGACGTTGGAGGGAGTACACGTATCAGGACGACACGGCCGTGTCTTTGGTCCCGGGTTTGGTCAGTGTTGAGCCACCAGGTGGCGCTACAGACATGACGAGGTGAAAATCAGCACTGTTCATGTTCACTGGAGAAACTCTTAGATATTTTCTTCTCATTGCAGTATTGTCTCTGTGTCGAAGATAACAACAGACACGTGTTGGTGTGGTGTGGCGTGTGCCGATATATTTCCATTTCCATACGATCACGATTAAAAATAGTTTTTCACGGTTTACGATAATATCACAAAAATTTGCTAACAAGCAAACCACGGAAGGCTGTTTCACCCCAAATGTTTTCTTTTAACACACGTCCAAACATCTTTAACCCCAAAACTGTATCACTATAGTCCATATTCACATCCAGAGTTCCAGGACAGTCCTTAAATATTAGGAGGCTGGGTCTAGGGGAAAGGGCGGGGCTATATCAAATAACAAAATATTACGGTTTTATATATATATGGTATATGGAATGGTCGTATGATTATCGGCACACACCTAGAGGAGAGCGCACGGTTCAAGCACTTTGTTTTAGCATCGACTGATCAGGCCATTTTCGGTTATACTTTTATGTTTGATGATGATTATGATGATGATGAAGATTGCTGCTAAGTCGTATCCATTACCTCCAGACCACTGAAGCCAGTATCCGCATTTCATTACATTCTTGAAGCCTCTAACACACATGTGCCTGCATGAGTGTGTGTGTGTGTGTGTGTGTGTGTGAGATTCATATCTGACATGTAGCCTAATAATAGTCCATTTTATATATAATATAGTTGATGTTAACGAGGCATTGATGATGTATACGATTGTCAGAGTGTTTAATAGATCATTCCTATTTTTATTTCCTTTATTTTCTTTTTCCACCCGACGTCCCTGACCGACAATCTTGTCGCCGTGGTCCCAGTCCGTCATGAGCTTACACACTTCACCAAACACGTGCCATTATATACTCATAAACATTAACACACAGTACGTTGATATCACGAACACCTTTTATTATCGTCTCTACCCCGTGTGCTCCATTCAGACTTAAGGACGGCCATCTTAATGTTTTTTTAGGGGCGGGGGTTAGAACAAATTTCTATTCATAATGATTCATAATATTGTAAATTCCACTTTACATTTAAAAAAATTTTAAGAACACGTCCAAGGTTGTTTAGAAACATGCTGATATTAAATTAAGAACCGTTCATGATATTATTAGAGGACACTGCCTTAATCGAGTGTAACACACCTGTTCTTGACTTCAGATTTCACCTATTTAAAATAATGTTGCTGTATTTTTGAACTGGGGGTTCAAATAGATGGAGTGACTGGCTCTTAGTGAATCATATTATTTGATTCAGCTCACCGGTAAGAGTCGACTCTTTCAGCTCCCAAACGAATCGTTGTCATTTTTATTTTATTTTATTTTTTTAAGCCAGGCAAGCAAGTTTTTTTATTATAAGATATTTACTTATTACTTACTTATTTACTAAGATGTTTACTATACCGCTGATTGTTCTTTTGCGTAACTATGGCTGAAATCATTTAATGAAATCGTACTCTGCCTTCTGCCTTCTAAATAACGAAATAACGTCATTCTACAAGGCGAGTCGACTCAAAGAGCTGATTCGTTCGTACAGAACGACACGTCACTACGACTTAAATTAAATTCGATCAGCTGAGCCACAGAACGTGATCATGCGTCGTCGTCATTGTCATTAGCGTTTTACTTGATTACCAGATGTATAGGATTTTAAAATGACATCCTTTTGGCTGCTGAAATCAAACTGTAGTTCTTCACGCGGGTGCAGACTGTAAACACTGATCGGCCCCTGGGTTTACTGATGATAACTTACCAATGATACCTGGTAAATATTTATTTAAATTAACCCTGGCCAGTTAGTTTGTGAATTTAGCCAGTAGGTGTACAGAGTTTGCTTTTTTTTTCTTTTTCTTTTTTTTTTGGCTCATTAACTTTTATTTGAGTTCATAATGCACTTTTTGTGACACCTTCGTTCACCACCATCATCGCCAAGCCACTCAGCACAATCCCACTTTGACGGAGCAGAAAGCAGGCAGAGAAAAGCTCTACGCATTTCGTAAACACAAGCTGCCTGCACATTTCCGTGTTCCTAATAACTTCCTAATAACTCTTAAATGTTTGTACGGGATTTTTCCCACACAGCCACGTGTGTAATTGTGTAATGATGTTGCTCTGTGTCTGATTATTTGGAGAGTTTCTGATTAAAAAAAAGTTTCTACGTGTGATGTGTGTCGGTGTCTATACTCACATTTGAATATGAATTATTTGCCAAATAAAAAAAAATTTTTAAAAAATCCATAGTAACTTATGGGGGGGAAAAAATCACACGTGAAACCAAATGTGGAAAAATATCATGGGTGAAAAATCAATCATCACAGGTCAGAAGAAATAATTCTCATGGGTAAAATTGTGTATAAGAAAATGAGTCAAATTTGTAAAATTGTGAACATGTTCGTGTGTAAAAAAAAACAAAAACAAAAAAAACGTGAAAATAAATGTATTGTGTTGGAAAACTGTGAAAATCACTTGTGATTTTCTGTTGGTCATTTTAGGACATTATGTGATATTTCCTTATTGCAGCTTTTTTTTTTATTATTATGTTATTAAGAAGAGTGATTCCTTATATTAAAGACTGTCTTTAAATGCTGTAACTGAGATGCTGGAGATTGAGTCAGTGTCCGAGTCTCATTTTGTCTCGCTTGTATTGTGCCACGTCCCAATCCGCCTACAATCCGCCCTAAATAGTATCCGAGATTAGAATTAGCGTGTACCAAATGGCAGTATGTTGAAATGAGAATCCCAAAGGTTTATTTTTTCCTGTAGATTTTCGAAGTGTGGATCCGTGGACACCTTTTCAGCTAATATTACCCACAACTCCTTGCACGATGGAGGGAGGGAGGGAGGAGTTTTGTGACGGTTTGCTTCGCCGATTTCAAGGATGCATTTTAGAGATGTGGAAATGAAATGTGGAAAAATATATCAAGGGAATGGTAAATTAAATTCTATAGTATAAATGATAAGGAATAACGAATGAAATGCGACGAGGAGTTTGTTGTATGTCACAGTATTTGCAGACTCTTTTAATACACACTCAAAAGTATGTGCTTTTTCTTCACTTAAAGAGTAAACACTTTTAGTGTGTAGTATAAGTAGGCCAATTGGAACGCAATAAAGAACCCTTCTGCCCTTCTGTAAATTTTTTAGAATATATGTACATCCTAACTTATATTTACACAAAAGCTGCGTTTATTTTTGTCCTATTAACTTCACTTTATTAGGTGACAGAGCTGGACAGACTAAAGCACTAAAGCGCCGCTGCATCGCTCTCTTTAGGCAGAGATGAAGCGAGGGATAATTCCTGCACCGCTATCAGCAGGTAGTCGAGTGGCATCGTGGGTAATGTAGGACGCCGTTAACCAAAGTGAAAATAGATCGACATGTCAACTTTAAAAAGATATTTATCAAATAAATCTTAGTCGTTGTTGTTGATCTTGTGTTAATTATAAATATTAATATGTAGGTCGTTATTGTTATTACACCCTTAACCAGTAGAGGGCAGCAAACACATCATTCTGCCGTCCTGAGTCACGTGACCCAGCGGCCTGTTGGGAAACATGGAGCCTCTGTAAATCTCTCCTTGCTCTCTCTCTCTGGCCTCTACAGGAAGTGAAAGACCTCCGAGGAGACGAGCAGGATGTCTGAGGCCTTCACATCTCGCACCAGAGGAGCAAGAGGAGCTGAGGATATCCTGGATGAGATCTACTCCGATCTGCTCGAGTGCAAAGTGTGTTTCGAGACGTTTTCGTCCGAACCCAGAGCTCGGAGACCACGCAACCTCCCCTGCGGTCACGTGATCTGCCTGGGGTGCGTCTGCGCCCTGTCTCACGCCGTGTCACGCCGTCTCGAGTGCCCTTTCTGCAGGAAGCAATGCGATCAAGGTGGCACCTACGAATGCCAGGTCCTCGTTGACCTTCAGGAAATGATCACTTCGTATTTCCCCAATAAAAAGCCCCGGGATCGGGAGGGAGATCTGGGGTCAGGGGTCATGCTTCTACGCGGCGTCTTCGGAGGATGGGGTCCGCTCATCAACCCAACCGGTGTGGCTGTGTCCGGAGCACCACAGGATGTCCTGGTGGTGCACGGAGGGCACGAGAGAGTAAGCGTGTTCGGGTGTCGTGGTCAGTTCTTGCGCAGTTTCGGGCGCTACGGTCACGACAGCTTCCAAATCTGCCATCCTTTAGATGTTGCTGTTACTCCCGGCAGCCATATTGTCGTGACGGATGCAGGAGATCGTTCAGTCAAGGTGTTCTCATCGACAGGAAGTCCCGTGGCCGCCGTCTCAGACCTGTTTCAGCTTCCTTGGGGTGTTGACGTGGACCTTTCGGGGAACATCCTAGTGACGGACGCCGAAGCCGGGACACTTTGGCAGATCGTCATGGACTTCGGACGCGGCGTGGTCTCGGTAAAGACGCTGATGGTGAAAGATCTAAAGACTCCCCGAGCTGTCGCTTGCTGTAGAGCGTCTGGACGCGTCGTAGTGGTGGAACATCTCCAGACTCGGGAAAGTCCCAAGGAAGACACCACGTTGACTCGGTTGAAGGTGTTCAGCAGCGATTTCGTCCTCCTCAGGCAGCTGGACGGTTTCAGTTCGCACCCGCCGTGGCTGAGCATCTCGTCCATAACCTTCAGCAGAAATGGCGATTTAATTGTAGCTGACGTGCAGCAGGGAGTCGTGTGGAGATTGGGAGACGTCCATAAAGCACCAGAATTAATTCCACTCGTTACAGAGGGACTGGTGCGTCCGGCGGGATTAGTGGCGACCGACGAGGACACGCTGATCGTCCTGGATGCCGGAGATCACACCGTCAAGACGTACACGACCAACACAGAGGACTTATACAGAGATTAAAAAATGAAAATTCATAATTGTGATGTCAGAATGTTGTACGTGCAGTAGATCGCTGATCACCTCAAATAAAATTCAGCATCGTAAAATCCCCAAAATAATTACAATTTAATTAAAATAAGTGAAATAAACAAGCGCATAAAAACCGGAATTTAAATCTTGTTACAAATTATTAAAAGATTTGTTGTTTCTGTTGCTTTATTGTTTAATTATTTATTTATAACACACATCACCGCCTATTTAACAAACACACACTCACAGGGTCCTATGAACGAACTGACCAGCAAAAATGCAAATAATCTACACAGTCCAGTGCCAAAGTTTACATGCCCTCAGGATGATTAAATGTTCTGTTGATTTGTCTTTATTTTCTGGATTGTTGTCTTGTTGTTTCAGGACACACCCACATTTCATTTATTACAATTCTGGATCTTTATATTCAAAGATGAAGAAAATATAAATACCCAATTAGCGTAAGGAGATAAAAGGAGGCAAAAGTACACACTTATAGAATTAAGTTAAATATATATAAAATAGAGTAAAATTATTTAAATGAAACTGTAAATATCAAAACAGAGAAAGTATTTTGAAGTAAAATGTCAAAATTACGAAGATACGTTTTTGAATGTTTTTTATAAGAGTGTGCGGAGTTTGACTGCTTAAGGCCGAGTGAGAATGATTTATTTAGAGGAAAAAAATAAACAAGGGGTATAAAATAGATATTAACTCATTACATGGAATAATAACAATAATAATAATGCAGTTATTAAGTCACACGCATCTGATACAAGCCACGATTCCAGGAAAAGTGTATCATGATGTTGAAAACATTGCGATATCGATATCTTGGTGTCGTATCGACTCGCCGTAGTATAAAATATAAAAACTTTGCTCCATGTGCTGTACGTTGAATCACATGAAACAAAAAATAAAATAACACGACAAAAAATAGAAACCCTCATAGAATTTGCAGTGGTTTTAATGGTCATAATGGGAATTGCATTGGTTTTAATGGAAACTGTAAAGGTCCCTGTAGGTCTCTACTGGTAATTTGTTTCCTTCCGTTGGTGGCATGTTATGTCTAGTGGTAATGGTACTGGTTTTAATGGTTAGCTGGTGCTTTGTAATGGTATTTATGGTATTTGTAGTGGAAGCCATTAGAATTTCTGTGATGGTTTCTATTGTTTTTTGTTTGTTTTTTTGTTTTTTTCAGCGGGGACAAAACATAAAACAATAAAATTAACACTTAAAAATATCATTAACACCTAGAGACTTTAATTAGTAATTACATTTCACATTAAACACATAAATTATTATTAATTATATGTGTCCAGTGTGAGATGATTCACCGTTCCTCTTTACCAGAGCAGTAAAGTATAAAATATTCTATCAAATATATTAAAATATGTATATATATATATATATATATATATATATATATGTGTGTGTGTGTGTGTGTGTGTGTGTGTGTGTGTGTGTGTGTGTGTGTGTGTGTGTGTGTATATATATATATATATATATATATATATATATATATATATATATATATATATATACTTCAATTTGTTCTTTGTTTTGTTTTGAGTATCTAAATCTGCTTAAGAGTTAAACTTCCCGCTGAATCGCCCTAAATCCTGGCCGAATCCCAAATCCCTCCCTCCTCCTTGTATAAGTGCACTATTATAAGGTAGGAAGTAATGATTTAAACACGATACGCAGTGCACTATGTGTCCAGGGAGCCGCCGTTTGGGATACGGCCCCAGTTTTCTCCCACACTGATTTTTTTTCCTTCTCTGCTCAGGACGTCGTGTGTGTCTGCGCTTATTGAAGGCTGTTTCTTTTTGTTTAAAGAAAAGTTCATTTCTCGTTTTTGTGTAATAACAAGTTAATAACACATTTCACACGCCAGGAGCCAGTGGAGAGATTTCTCTCCCACTCACGAACCGCTTCCGAGCGGAAGATGGCGGTCGGGATGCTGACCCAGGCTGGATTCCGAGGCCGAATCCCAATCGGCTCGGTATTGGACGCTTGAGTGTGCTACGTAGCGCGCGGAATGTATTTGTGTCACACCCTATCTAGGGTTGCTCCAGAGGGCGTCAGGGAGGCGTTGTGGATGCAGCCCTAGATCGGGGTCTTCCTAGCCAGATAGCTAGGTTGGGGAAAAAAAAAACCTGGGCAATTATGTTGGAGTTTTGATGAGTTGTTCCTCGGGAATGGTGGGGATGGTTTTAAAGGGGTTTTTAACACCTTTTTGTTGTCTTCAGAAGTTGTTTTTGTGCTCCTGGAGACTCCGAGGAGACTTTTCTTCGCGTTATTCTTCAGATTCACATTACATTACGGCTAGCTCTCCTGCAGGTCACTGAGACACACAAAAAGTGGATTAAAATGTCGGATACGAAGGTAAAAGTCGCTGTCCGAGTCCGGCCCATGAACCGCAGGGGTGAGTCGGGGATCAAATCTGAATTTTCAACCCTTTCTACACCTCCTAGGTGAAAATAAATGCTTTTAATTTGCTCCTAAATGGGACTTAATGCTGCATCATATTGACTCATGGCGCAGGGAAGGAGGATTGGAGTAACTTGCTTGTTAGTTCTTGTGTTTCTGGTGTCACTTTAAGGCATTTTAAGCATTTGTAACATCTTTTCAGTTGAATATAAAGTTAAATATCTCCTCCTGGGCAAGTTAGAGAACTCTCCCCCCACCCCCCCTAATGCTGGAGTGTATTGTGCTTGCAGAGATTGAGCTGAGCACCAAATGTGTGGTGGAAATGGAGGAGAATCAGACCATCCTGCTCCCTCCACCTTCCAATGCAAAGGGAGAAAACAGGTACAAAATCAGCTTCAGAGCGTCAAATGATCATCTTTTTCCCCCGTTATCTAAAGTTCTAACACACTTCCAGACTTGTAGGAAGAATGCACCGAAAGTAACCAGCATTTCCAACACCAGCGTTTAGATCTTATGTGCAACCTAACAAGAAGACTTTCTTTTCGATACGAAGGAATCAACATCAGTACCGTGAAGACTTTTTTCTAAACGGATAATGTGCATAATTAAGGGTAATAAATTGCACAGCCGTCAGGTTTTATATCTTTGAAATGTATACAAAATACATTCTGACATGAAATACTAACCTAATAAGTGCTGTATGTTTAAAGAACCCCATGAAATCAAAATGGAAGTTTTGTGGCTTTTAGTATGAATACGTCGGCCTTAAGTTTATCTATAAGCTAGTGCGCTCCAAAACAGTGACAAAAATCGCATTTAGGAGATACACGCGTTCAAAATGTACAGTCTCTCTCTCTACCACCGATGCAGATCAACAGTTTTGATGACATCATTCTGCACTTCAGCTTCTTGTCAGATTTTCTGTCCAGTCACGTGCTGTGTAGAATCGGAAGTGTCCCGCCCCCAACGTTACAAAAACCACCTCGCCGAAGTTGCGAGAGAAATAGTATCAGCAAGCACGGGTCGTAAGTGTGTCTTTGGCTGTTTGAACGCGTGCGTTTTATCCCGTTTTCCAGCTGTAAGTTGGTTAAGAAGGAAATGGCTTGGATTCATTCACTTTGAAGAAGGAGGTATTTGTGACTGTATCTGTGAGGAAAGCTAAACACTATTGGCTATTTTAAAAGGGGGAGGAGCCACCCGATATGTCCCGCCCTGACTTCCTGTTTCAGTGGAAATTGCGCTAACACGTCGAATAACGCTGCACGTTTCAAGGCACTTCACGGGGACTTCAAATATCGACAAAACCTTATAAGTATAAATAAGTGCAATTTTATATGTAACATAACACCGCTTTTTTGAACAAACCTTTTGACATGCACGAGAAGTTAAACTGCGAATGCATCTTTAGAAATTATGTTTAAAGAATACAAGGCTGAAGCTTTATTCGGACGGGATTAGTGTCACTTGGAGAAAGGAGAAGCAAATCTGGGATTTTTAGTCTCAGCCAAATCCATCATGTCAGTAATAGTCAGTAATAGTCAGTAGTAGTCTGTAGTAGTCAGTAATAGTCAGTAGTAGTCTGTAGTAGTCAGTAATAGTCAGTAGTAGTCTGTAGTAGTCAGTAATAGTCAGTAGTAGTCTGTAGTAGTCAGTAATAGTCAGTAGTAGTCTGTAGTAGTCAGTAATAGTCAGTAGTAGTCAGTAATAGTTAGTAGTAGTCAGTAATAGTCAGTAGTAGTCAGTAGTAGTCAGTCATAGTCAGTAGTAGTCAGTAATAGTCAGTAATAGTCAGTAGTAGTCAGTAATAGTCAGTAGTAGTCAGTAGTAGTCAGTAATAGTCAGTAGTAGTCAGTAATAGTTAGGTGTAAAGTTTCAACACACTTCTAGATTTATAGGACAAATGCACAGAAAGCAACAAGCATTTTAATCATCGGTATTTAAATATTTTTGTAAATTAACAAGAACAGCTGATGCAAACTGTGTTAAATGGCACTGTTTTATATCTGCAAAAAAAAACAAAACCTTAAATTGTGTACAAAATACGTCCTGACGTGAAATACAAACCTAATAAATGCTATATGTTTAAATATCGACAAAACCTACAGTATAGGTTTACATAATTACACTTTTATATAACAATACCACTTTTTTGAAATTTAAAGTCGCATAAAAATGACATCAACAGGAAGTCAAATTGTCAAAATCTTCCGAAAATGAAATGAAAAATATGACGCTAAAGCCCTATTCGGATGGGATTAGTTTCATAAGGCGAAGCAGCTCTGGGATCTTTAGTCCTTCCAGAATCCGTCGTTTTTTACAGACTGCATGCGTACACGTCTGAAAAGTTTGCGCATGTTGGAGAAGATTGCGTTATATCCTGTGGGAAAAGGAGTTTTTGCGCTTTTTCTTCACTACAGGAAGTGCTCGCTCTTTTTCTGTCGTCTCCCTCCAAAACCAAAACGAAGTCTGAAACGCATAACAATAAAAATATAGATGACGTGTCTGAGAAAACTATATATATATATTTATATATATATATATATATATATATATATATATATATATATATATATATATATATATAGTATATCTGTATAGTATAGCTATATATAGTATAATATATAGTGTATTTGTATAGTATAGATATATATAGTGTAATATATAGTATATCTGTATAGTATAGATATATATAGTATATTATATAGTATATCTGTATAGTATATATATATAGTATAATATATAGTATATCTGTATAGTATAGATATATATAGTGTAATATATAGTATATCTGTATAGTATAGATATGCATAGTATATTATATAGTATATCTGTATAGTATATATATAGTATAATATATAGTATATCTGTATAGTATAGATATATATAGTATAATATATAGTATATCTGTATAGTATAGATATATATAGTATAATATATAGTATATCTGTATAGTATAGATATATATAGTATAGTATCTGATTATTGCTACGTCTTTACTTATGGTCCCATTTTATCAAGGCTTAATTGTCAAATAAGAGACAGATTTAAATGAATGTTTAATTGTGATAATTTTTTTTACGTAAGAAATAACGGAACAAAATTCTGTTTTTGTTCTTGAATTCACAAAAACACAATCTTGTTTTGGAGCAGCGTTAGCATTCGATTTTTTACCCCACATCATGTCACATTTGCAAATTTGTAACAGTTCGCACAACTTATTACACGTAAAAGCCAAAGTTAGGACTAGCGGCAGAGTAAGGGGCGGGGTTATGGGCGGGGATTGCATTTTTTTTTTTTTTAAGCATGATACGTATAAAATGTAACTTAATCTTGCTTGTCTGTTTGAATCACAAAAATGTCAATAACAGATGGATTAAAAAGAAAAGTCACTTACCTTAGACTTGTTATTTTAATCTGTAAATGTTATTTAAGAGATAGCGTCATGTCGCCGTCTCAGATCACTCGTATGTCCTGGCAAATATAATTTTCAGTCAGTTGATGAAGATAAACACGTGACTCGGGAACGTGATGTGAATTCCTGACCTTTTTTGTATCTTGTAGCTAAATTGTATGCATAGTAAAACAAAGATTTTAATGGTTTTACATCAAAAACTAAAGGAATTGATGAATAATGTTTTTGACGTAAACATTGCAGTAATTATTTACAGTACAGTATTAGTATAATTACGAGGTGCTGACGCACATCATGCTGCATTTTTGCCTCTGTCTGAGTCTGAATGATTAGCATTGTGCTAAATTTGAGCTGGGCTGCGTGCCTGGTTTCGGCTGTGTGTGTGTGTGTGTGTGTGTGTGTGTGTGTGTGTGGCGTAGGGAGGAACTGCACCACACTGAAAAATCCTGAAATAGGCCCAAATTTACACCCTGTTTTTATCGTCCATCTCTGAACAGATTGAGGTGTGGGGTTTTTCTTGGTTAAAAAAAAAAGACGAAGGTGTTGCTTGAGGAATCACATTCCGTCGTCCAAGTGATTTAGATTCTGTACTTACTGTCTTATTAACCGTTATAAATGTGGGCAAAGCATGTCAGGCTGTGCCTGCGGGTAATAAACTAACATCCTCATTCCTTATTAAACTCCAAAAGAGCACTTTTTGGTGTGTGTTGAGTTTGGTGTAAACCCTCGCTGTCACAAATTCTGAGGCAAGTGGTCAGGCACGGTTGTAGACAGGTAGGCAGTCAGAGCAAAAAAATGATTAAAAAAAATGGAAAAAAAACAAAAAATATGTGGAAATGAGCTGCTGAAATACACGAGATGATGATGACAGAACACAGGAAACCAAAAGCAGGTGTTCAGTTGGATGAGATAAATGTAACTCTGTGAAGGATCCAGAGCTCCTGGATCAGCGGTGGGGCCGCATGGATCAGTGAAACATGGTGGTGGTAGCAGCCACAGTGAAGCATGGTGGTGGTAGCAGCCCACAGTGAAACATGGTGGTGGTAGCAGCCTGCAGTAAAGCATGGTGGTGGTAGCAGCCCACAGTGAAGCATGGTGGTGGTAGCAGCCCACAGTGAAGCATGGTGGTGGTAGCAGCCCACAGTGAATATGGCGGTGGCAGAAGCCCACAGTGAAGTGAAGCATGGTGGTGGTAGCAGCCCACAGTGAATATGGTGGTGGTAGCAGCCCACAGTGAAGTGAAGCATGGTGGTGGTAGCAGCCCACAGTGAATATGGTGGTGGTAGCAGCCCACAGTGAAGTCAAGCGTGGTGGTGGTAGCAGCCCACAGTGAAGTGAAGCATGGTGGTGGTAGCAGCCCACAATGAATATGGTGGTGGTAGCAGCCCACAGTGAAGTGAAGCATGGTGGTGGCAGCAGCCCACAGTGAAGTGAAGCATGGTGGTGGTAGCAGCCCACAGTGAAGCATGGTGGTGGTAGCAGCCCACAGTGAAGCATGGTGGTGGTAGCAGCCCACAGCGAAGCATGGTGGTGGTAGCAGCCCACAGTGAAGCATGGTGGTGGCAGCAGCCCACAGTGAAGTGAAGCATGGTGGTGGGAGCAGCCCACAGTGAATATGGTGGTGGTAGCAGCCCACAGTGAAGCGTGGTGGTGGTAGCAGCCCACAGTGAAGCATGGTGGTGGTAGCAGCCCACAGCGAAGCATGGTGGTGGTAGCAGCCCACAGTGAAGCATGGTGGTGGCAGCAGCCCACAGTGAAGTGAAGCATGGTGGTGGTAGCAGCCCACAGTGAAGTGAAGCATGGTGGTGGTAGCAGCCCACAGTGAAGTGAAGCATGGTTGTGGCAGCAGCCCACAGTGAAGTGAAGCATGGTGGTGGTAGCAGCCCACAGTAAAGCGTGGTGGTGGTAGCAGCCCACAGTGAAGCATGGTGGTAGTAGTAGCCCACAGTGAAGCATGGCGGTGGTAGCAACCCACAGTGAAGCATGGTGGTGGTAGCAGCCCACAGTGAATATGGTGGTGGTAGCAGCCCACAGTGAAGTGAAGCATGGTGGTGGTAGCAGCCCACAGTGAATATGGTGGTGGTAGCAGCCCACAGTGAAGTGAAGCATGGTGGTGGTAGCAGCCCACAGTGAAGTGAAGCATGGTGGTGGTAGCAGCCCACAGTGAAGCATGGTGGTGGTAGCAGCCCACAGTGAATATGGTGGTGGTAGCAGCCCACAGTGAAGCATGGTGTTGGTAGCAGCCCACAGTGAAGCATGGTGGTGGGAGCAGCCCACAGTGAAGCATGGTGGTGGGAGCAGCCCACAGTCAAGCATGGTGGTGGTAGCAGGTTAATTGAATTTGTAAAGTTCATTTTAAAAAAACAAATTTTGTCTAAAGCTCAAATAAAATCACTCAAGTTAATAATATAACATTGATTAAAAGAAAAGTACTGAAATAGGTCAATAAAAATGATAACATTTAAAAGACAGATGAAATACAAAATGACAAAAGGTAAAATATTTATTAAGTGAAAAAGTATGATGTTGAGGGCTACCGCTAACAAAGACGAGAGGGATATCTCCCACAATTCCGTGCGTGCCTGAAATGTGTCACCGCTCCGTAAATGAGTAGAGACTAGTCATGTGACTGTATCTCACACTCGTATTGTAATAATCAGGCAGCCTGTTTTCCCGTGACGATATCGTGACGTCTCCACATCACATCATCACGTCGTGTAACCGGTTATCAGCCCAAACCTCGTTAAGTCTGATTAAGAATTCGGACGATTCGTGTGGAATCAGTTTCAGAGATTTCAGCAGGACATCACAGGATTATGGATTGTGTTTCTCGAGAAGGTCACACGATGAACGCTCCAAAAAAAAAACAGATTAAAAAACTTGTGTAATCGTTGATCTGTAAGGAGATGTTTATTTAACAATCATGGAAGGAGTCTCCAGTGTCAGAGGTAAAGCTGTAAAGTTTTCCGGCATCTTCAGGACAGAGGAGTTTACGCTTCTTCGTGGTCTCTCTGTAACATGATGAGAAAAAGAGAGAGAGAGAAAAGCGGCTGGCGAGGGAACGACTTGTTACGTGGACGTTCCACAACGTTAAATGTAGCTAGAAAGGGATAAAATGTACAACTTCTTGTTCTTTAATTAATAAAAATAATAATGAGTAACCGTTGATAAATAGCTGTGGTGTAAAAGGAGTAAATCACTTCAGGACGTGCTGTTATAGTAAAACTTCAGGGTGGTAACGGTGACTCTGCTTCATCACACCACCCCGTCACTGATTAGTTTCCTGCAAGCGCATCACACACGCTGTATTATTCCTTACTTATCGTGTAACCGATTCTCGTCATCTGTTTCACTGTCTGATGTAATGAGGAAGGCCTCTGTACTTCATGATTCACTAAAAGGAAATTACACGCTTGTTAAACTACTGTGATATTCACACCAACACACACACACACACACACACACACACACACACACACACACACACACACACAGGCCCTCTGAACATCCCTTGCTCCTTTGGGAAAGAGAAAGCTGATGGTGTGTAATAGCGTCATCTGGAAATGAGCACTATATTATGGCTAACTGGATGGCAGTCAGGCGTGAAGCACTCACACACAAACTCTCACACACACACACACTCACACACACACACACACACACACACACACTAACCCATATTTAGAGCCGTGACCCAAGGTAGAGCAGCTCGAGCAGCTTTTATCTTTCCACACACTCGAGTTCGACTCGCTTCCCGGCGCCGGTAAACATCTGAATCAATGCTGCCATTGACTTTACTTTTTAAAACCACTTCACGTTTCTCACCATTAAATCACAGCGATGTCTGAATAATCAGGTGTACGATATACATCGTGATATTCAGCACGTTAAATCCTAGGCCTGAGTAATGTATATTTTGTAAGTAATGTATATTTTCGTATTTTCGGCCATGTGACCAAACCCTGGGTAGTTTGTCTCCTGTGGGCGTGTGGCGAGCGCTGCTGTTGTCGCTTTTGTGGGCGTGGCCTGTTCATCCATCGTTTTTCAGTTTAGAAGGAGCCAAAATGTATAGCTGTAAAATCGGTTGCTTCATATACTATGTTACGTGCTAGGTTTTGTATTGGCTTTGTTAGCAGATTAGCGGCGCAAGCTAACTGTACTGGCTACATACACTCACCAGAGGCGGCTTTATTATTTCTGTACACATTTAATAAGAGATTGTATACGACAGCTACTGATCTTTTCGAAGAGCTGCGTTATGAGGCAGCGTGACACACTCGGAGGAAAGCGCTATCCGCCCTCTTCCTCATACATGAGATCAGAAACGATTGGCTAGGGGGAAGGAGTATGCCCCTCCCATCCAGAAAGCACGTCCGATTTAAGCTCTTGGACTCCCCGGCTACGGACGGCCACGGAATCGTCAGAATTCGAAATTGCGATCTCATTTATACGTTTTTTTTTTTTTTCCGGTAAATGGGAACTTATTGCGGGTAGGAACTAAAGTCGTGAGCGGCGAACTGAAGAAACGTCGGACCACACGGCGTAGGATTTGGTCCGAGGAATCGTTTGAGCCATTCGTTTGGATTTGTCGCTTTACAGCATCATATCTAATGTGCAAACGATTCAGAATATCTCGGTTCAGATGTTGCTGAAAGGATGGTTTCGTGTCACGTACTTGCTTTTCGTCAAAATAACAGTCTTGCTGTAGTAATTTCACTGTCAGGGTGTGTCTAATCGCTGTGAGAGATCGGTCGGACGTAGTGTGCGTGTTTTTCCTCTCGAGTTCTCAGGAGACCTGTTCCTATCAGTCTGGTGTGTGTGTGTGTGTGTGTGTGTGTGTGTGTGTGTGCGTGTGTGTGCTTACAGCCGATGTGGCCGCTCGCCAAAAATGAAACGTGAGAAGACGCCATTGTTTATACTTTTGTTGCTATAGAGTTAAGGCAGCATCTGAACGCCTGTGTTTATATCGTGATATTCGGTACGTACGGTATTTTTATCGCGGACATTTGAAAATATCGTGGTAATATTGTCGGTAAAAGCTGGCAGTTTATCGTAAGAGGAAAAAAAAGGTCTCAAAAATGTACATTTTTGGACGTTTTATACATTTTATAATAAATAAATTCCTCTAACTGCTTTAATAATAGATCCGACGTCTTGCATTTTTTGGTGGCAATTTAATTTATAATTCAGCTTGTTTTTCTAAGCTGCGTCTTTTGTTTTGCTGATTTCTTGCGTGATCTTCGGCTCCGTGTGCCCCTGTCTTTCTCACGGTGAAGTTAGAGTAAACAGACGGTGTTAAGCGAGGAGTGAACGTGCCTTGAGGGCGTGAAGGAGGAGTTTCAGTCCCATTCACCGAGTGTGTGCAGCAGCGTGACGCTCACGCTCCGGTTTCAAAACTTTCCACGAGGTGACACGGTCAGTCAGATTTGAAATATGAGTGTGTATGAGAGAGAGAGAGAGAGAGAGACAGAGGTGAAAGAGAAGAGAAGACTGTGTGTCTGCATGTGTGTGAAAGAGACAAGCACCTGAGGCAGACAGACAGACAGACAGACGGGAGGGTATTTGGCTGGTGGTGACGTGCCCGTGTTAGTTATGGAGACTATGCGAAGGGGTTTTCCAGCCTAATAATGATCAGAGCAGGCTGACAGGTGTAACCCTCCCCCACTTCCCATATCCCCCCTCCCCCCTATCCCATCAAACCTCACTCCAGTGCTCAGAGAGCGAGGTGATTAGCGAAAGCTCGCTTTCATCTGATACGGCTCTGCACCAGCGAAGCGTGTAATTTTCTCCTCATCCCGTCACCGACTGTCAGAGGCTCAGAGGGATTTCGCACGGCTTTAAGAGTTCACTGTCTCATCGGCGTAATCAGATTCCTGTAGACGTGGGTGGAGGGTGGGGTTTGATCTTGCAACGAGTCTACATAACCTCCATATCCTCTGTATATAATCGACTTTCTGCCCCTCAAAAAAACTTAAGACTTTAACAATTCAGCTTTTAGCTGTGCTGGTGTTTTGGCTTTGTTCCCACCCCCAATTCAAATGTAACCAATCAGACCACAGTTCCTGCTTCCAAAGCCACTGTAAAAAGTTAAAACCTCAGTTTTCACTGTCAGTACAGGTTAATTGCAGGTCCCTCCGCTAATGCCATTTTAATCAGACTGCAGTTCTGGCTCATAATGCCACTATAACCAGTCAGAACAGTGTTCCTGCCCCCAGTGCATCTATAACCAATAAGCCCACAGTTCCTGCCCCCAGGGCAACTTACAGCTCCTGCACCCTAATATCACTGTAACCAGGCAGATCAGATTGACATTGACATCCCCACTGCCACTGTAACCAATCAGACCATAGTCCACGCCTACAATAGAACTGTAACCAATCAGAGCTCAGTGCTTGCCCCCCAGTGATGCTATAACCAGATGAAAATTCCCGCCCCCAATGGCGCTTTTTATTAATTGGACCAGTTTCTGCCTCCTGTTCCACTGTAACTGATCAGAAACCCACCCCCAATATCACTGTAACCAATCAGATTAACATTACTGCCCTCTGTATCACTGTAAAAAAAATCATAACCCCACCCCCCAACATCACTGTAACCAATCAGAACCCCACCCCCAAGATCACCAATCAGAACCTCATCCCTCAACATCACTGTAACCAGTCAGAACCCCACCCTCAAGATCACTGTAACCAATCACAATCCCACCCCCAAGATCACTGTAACCAATCAGAACCCCACCCCCCAACACCAGCGCAACCAATCAGAACCCCACCCCCAAGATCACTGTAACCAATCAGAACCCCACCCCTCAACATCAGTGTAACCAATCAGAACCCCACCCCCAAGATCACTGTAACCAATCAGATTGACATTACTGCCCCCTGTATCACTGTAAAAAAAATCAGAACCCCACCCCTCAACATCACTGTAACCAATCAGAACCCCACCCCTCAACATCACTGTAACCAATCAGAACCCCACCCCCAAGTTCACTGTAACAAATCAGAACCCCACCCCTCAACATCAGTGTAACCAATCAGAACCCCACCCCCAAGATCACTGTAACCAATCCCCCCGAAAAACTGTAAGCAATCACAAAAATCATTCTGGAACGATTTTCTTCTTTACACTTCAGAAGTGGAATGGATCAAATAAAAATCAGACAGCCGTATCATTAGCAACAAACTAACACCAGAAACCCTTTCAGTCCTCACCTGAGTGTCATTTGGGTTTGACCTGTCCGAAACACTCCCCCAACATCCCCCCCTCACTCCACCCCCACCCCCAAGGGGTCAAATTCAACTCAAATTCAGTTCAATTCAACACACTGCACATGTACATGGAGAAGTGCCATGACACCTGATTCTCATTACAGAGTTCTGTATGGGATTAATAAAAAAAAAAAACAGGAGAAAAAAGGATGTCGTTGTTTATAAAGCCATCTGTTCCTGTGTGTCGGTGTGAAAGAAAGAGAAACGACGATACGCCCCGCCTCAGGAATGCACTCTCATTATCTCCGTCTCTCAGAACAACAACAACAACAAAAAAAACCAGCAAACGTTCTGCTCGTACAGATGTTCTCTCCTCGGCTTGGCACGGACATGTTTTTTTTCTCTGTTGTTGTTGTTTTGTTTGTTTTTTTTTGTAAATGTGTTCGTCTGTCACTCAGCCGGAAAGATGTGTGTTGCTCTGATAAACCCGTGCGTTTCCCTTGAATTCCCCGGCGTCCTTCTTCTGGGAGTCGGGTTGTGTTTGGGCAGAACGCAGATGCAAATCTTGACCTCAAAGAGAGAGAGAGGGAGTGTGTGTGTATATATGTGTGTGTGTGTGTGTGTGTGTGTGTGTGTGTGTGTGTGTGTGTGTGTGTGTTTGTGAGTGTGTGTTTGTCCAAAACGCACTCTGTTTATTAGAACCTGAGCCATGACCGGGTCGTTCTGCTCATAACACGTAGACCTTTTAGCAGATCTTTTGTCGTCTACGTGAACTTCTACGATTGACAGTTGTGTAGATGTTTTGAACTGGAAGCTCCGCCCCCTTACCCCCAGTCTCACATTAGTAATGTTATGGTTGATGCTCTCGACTCGACTCGACTTTCCCACTTGAAAGATCTTCGCTTTCTGTCACGGTAAATCAGTCCCTCCAGGATTTCAGAAATGAACGCAAAATCAAGGAAAATCCGCAATGTCCGAAGGAGCTCGCGATTTTTCAAAATTACCACAGATTTGTGCTGAGACACGTCATGTGACGTCATCACGACGCGCATTCAGCCAAAACCCTCTTCGATTCACGTGCGTCGAAAACGAGTCCGGCTAAAAGGTCTCGTTTACCAACAAACATCTCTGTGAAAGACCGCGCAGAACAATTTCGCGCAATTGCGATTTCGCCGATTTAAATAATTTTCACATTTTGAAAAAAGCCGCAGCAAAATCAAGCATTTTGACAAAGTGTCAAATCTTTCTATTTATTATCCCTACTGTCCTTTGTTGTTTTTGTTTCCCTCTTTTATTTTTGCGTTCCCTTTTTGTAAATTCGGGGTTTGGCTCGTGTGACACCGCCCCCTAGTGGACACACTCGCCTTACGTGAGAGTACGAAGACGGACAACAATGCCGAGCGTCACACGGTTGCAGAAGTATACAATAAATCAGCATTTAGCCTATAAAGCTCGTTTTGGGGGCGTGGCTTAGGAGGGACCGCTGAAGGGAGGGGCTTATTTGTTTGGAGTGTAAGTTTCAGAATAGCTAGCTCAGGCAAGATCCCTGACTGCACCTTTAATGTTGTTGGTATTTTTGCTGTGTAGATTTTGTGTTACACTGAAGACACACACACACACACACACACACACACACACACACACAATGTTTGGTCACGCAGAAGTGGGTTTGGTTTTATACTGAGGTGTTCGTTACACTCTGGAAAGGGGAGGTCACTTCCTGTTTGGTCCAGGTTTGCTGATGGCGCTTTCTTTATGCTTGCTGTTTGGTATCGTTGGAAATGGAAGGGATGTCGTAAACTGTTCCAAATGTAGAACACACACACACACACTCACAAGGGTGTGACATTTCTGCTTTTAGTACCGTGACTCTTCCGTGTGCACTTGAGTGTGATACTGGGACGATTCCTCGCTCCGACGTTATCACACTGATGTACTGCATTTCGTGTCGTGCTCTGAGAAAGTGACGTTGTAAGCACATCCTGTGATGTACTGAAGGTTGTCGCAGTCTTCCATCCTTACCGAGTTTAATTCAAAAACTGAGCAGTGAAACTCGATCACGTCAATAAACAGAGAAACGTAAACGCAGCATTTTTCCTTTTTCCTCTTGTTGTGTTGTGTTGTGTTTTGTTTTGTTTTATGTGCAGTGATGAGGAATTTCCATCACCAGCGAAGGCACTGATGACCCGTTTGGAGAGCAGACAATGTGGAGAGTGTGTGTATGTGTGTGTGTTTAGGTGTGTGTGTGTGTGTGTGTGTGTGTGTGTGTGTGTGTGTGTGTGTGTGTGTGTGTGTGTGTGTGTGTGTGTGAGTCACTTCTGAGAAATTGAAGCTACAGCCGTGGATTTTACTTTTTAGTGCTTGAGGGGCAGGTATACATACAGACAGACAGAGAGAAAAACACAGGCAGATACAGACAGACATGGAGAGAGAGAGAGAGAGAGACAGACAGACAGATGGAGAATGAGAGAGAGACAGACAAAGAGAGACACAGAACGACAGAGAGAGAGAAGCAGGCAGAGAGAGACAGACAGACAGGGAGAGAGACAGACAGAAAGAGACACAGACAGAGAGACAGACAGTCAGAGAGAGAGACACAGACAGACAGAGAGAGAGACAGACAGACAGACAGATAATTTGTTTATAAATAAAAAAAACGGTGAAATAATAAAAAAAACAAATAAAGAAACCAACACAACAAATTGAACAAACAAAGAAGCAACCAAAAAAAAAAAAAAAAAAACAATACATAAATGAAAGAAAGAAACAAACAAAATATAAACAAATTAAATAAATAAAGCAAAGAAAATAAAAAAACGACTACAAAAATAAATAAACGACCAAATATATAAATAAAGTTGTGTGGAATACTTATAGGTAGCTAGCTCTCAAACTACAGCCCTCACACACACACACACACACACACACACACACACACATCAAAGCCGTGAACACACACTCCGTCCTCTTCCGACAGCCCAGTGAACGCAGTCGCACGGCGTGAATGTGGTTAAATTGGTTATCGCGGCGTTTCGCCGAGGTGTACGAGCTCGTCTCGTCTCTGAACACCTGTGAAACGACGTAAACGTCTCGATCGGACGAGTCGTAAGAAAGCGCCGGAGATTCCGAGGCCTTGAGACGGTGACTCAGTGTGAAAGAGTGACTCCACGACTGAAGAATGAATCTGATTAACTTGTTCTTTTTTTCTTTCTTTGTCTCTCCTGACTGAACGATGACCTCGGTGACCTCCGCACCTGCAGGAAGCAGCCCAAGGTAAGAGGGACGTTTCAGATTTGACACACTGTTGATTTGTGAAATACAAACTAGTATAAATTATTAGAAGGCTAGGAATCGCACACTTTCTTAACACTAGCGTTGCCAGAGCCGTTCGTACCTGGGAGTCCTAATTCTGTGGGTGGGAGGGGCATAATCGGCCTGTCCTGTCAATCATAGCGACAGTGAGCTCATGTATGCGGAAGAGGGCGGATAGCGCTTTCCTGCGAGTGTGTCACACCGCCATGTGTCTTTCTCAGTCTTTCCCTTTGTGAAGCCGTCCACCGATTTCCTAAAGTTTAAGTAAAGTTTTTTCCGCCACACGCACTTGCAAATACGTAAACATGACACGCAAATGACTGGACACCAGCCATGAGTGGCTTTATGTCAGCAAAGTTTTACCATTTTTATACATTTCATTTTTTTCAGTGAGCGAAACTTTGAATCAAATTTAACCTGGAATTTACATCTTTAACCAGTAGCACAGAGCGATACGCGGTCGGTTAGGATTCTGGATAAAAACTACCATAACAGCTACCAACTGTTTTAATTAATGTTATATTACTGCTGATTAGTTTGTCCTCTATCAAGTAGTTCTGTGTTTCTTTATCTACTTCCTGTTTACTCTCAATTTTCATTGGCTGTTGATGTAGACAAAGAAAACTGATTTGTCGTCAAAAGTGGAATGCTAGTTGCACCACCCACTGATAAATGTTACCATGGCAACCAGTAACAGGAACACCTAGTACAGCAACTGGCAACTCGCAACGATAAAATCACTGTATGCGTAAACGTAGCTTTATTTCATTCATGTCGCTTGTGGGCGTGGCCTGTCAGAAGCTATGTACAGCTTCTAAAGCTGACTAGTTAAACATAATTTTTTTAAAAAAAGTAGTTGATTTACATGTTACGACCTAAGGTTAGCAAAACAAGCTGACTGTATTAGCTACGTACACTCACTAGAGGCGCCAACCATCTCTGGCTCCTCCTTCCAAGCGTTTTTTTCCCTTCTTTGTAACGACAGGATACGATCAAAACACGGTTATAAGTTTTTCTTACATCTTTGCGTGAACTAATTGCACGTAGGAGCTAAAGTTGTGAGTGGGGAACCGAAGAAACGTCGGACCACGCTGGTCCAAGGAATCGTTCGAGACGGTAGCGTAGAGAAGGTAGCGTCACTGGTCCGGGATTCGATTGTGATTGTCGTGTTGTGTTTCAGTAACAATAATCTCAGGATTTATTGGCGTTGACTAAAGCAGCTGCTCTGAACGTTGGGCGTCGCATCACTCCTCGAAAAGAAAATGTATTTTTGGAAACAGTGTTTCTCTTCCTGTCGCTTCCTGTCGCGGAGACAGGGTGTGTGTGTGTGTGTGTGTGTGTGTGTGTGTGTTAGGGGCGCACTCCAACAATGCAGCTTTGAACACACACACTGGTCCACTGTCTCTGCTCATCCTCTCACACATTGTGGCCTTTGTGGGCGTTTCACAAGATCTCCAAGCTCCAACGCACACACACACACTGGTGTACTGGTGCCTCCTCATTTAGAGACGAGGCCCAAAATTTGGTCCCTGTCAGGAGTACCGCATTCTCTGGAGTATGAGACACTTAAATTAATTATTTCATTAATATTTATTTATTTTAATTTTTTTTCATACGTCCACCCATCTCATCTGTTCGTCCATCTATTCATCCATTTGTCTGTCTGTCTGTCCGTCCATCCATAATTTAAACACAAAAAAAGCAGGTAAATGATTGTGAAATTTAAAAGAGGGAAAAGTAAAGTAAAGCTATTTAAAGATATTAAAGAGGGAATTCACTCTGTAGGTCATGTTTTTTTTTTCTTTCTTTTTTTTTTATAAGTCAAGGATAATAATCTTGTTAATAAATTCTAATAAACAAACTGGATTAAAAAAAAGTCTACCCAAAATGCTAAGCTAGTACTGAAGAGTTAGCATAATAACCCTGTACACAGCTTTCATTCAGGATTAGCAGCGTTAGCATTCTGAGGTAAAAATCTGAGTGTAACCTTTAAACAGTCCGATCGGCTCGGGGGATGGGTGACTCGGGGGATGGGTGACTCTGCGCAGCACGTTACCGTGGGAACTGATGTCACTAAAGCGGGAATTTTATCTGGCCTTTAACAGATTTATGCCGTTCATTAACGGTGCCATCACCAAGGCTTCATCAGACACGGTTTACTTTACCTCAGACTTGCTTAAAGGAGCAGTTCACCAAAAAGAAAATGTACACAGTGTTTGTTTTTTTTTAACCACAATGCCACAGTTTGCTTCAAGGCAAGTGTAGCTATGATCTCAAGTTTTTAAATCAGCACAAACTCGCCTTAAAGTTCCCTTTAAAAATCTAAATTGTTGTTTCAGAGCTGCTTGTATCTGTCCTTTAGTGTTATGGACACCAATACGGCTAAAAAAAAAAAAAGCTGGCTAGCTCGCTAACTCAATAAACTGCTATCAGGTTTCTTTAGATTGGGTGGGGGTGTGGAAAATCGTATTTCAGACGCTATTGGCTGCTGCGTAAGTCAGTCACCACGGATACCACGTCACTCTGACGTCCTGGTTAAAAAGAAGAAGAAGCCATTTTGTGGGGATTTAATAACATTGTTCGTCTCAGCTATAAGGAACAATTTTTAAATATCATTTCTACCACTGCACTCGACAGTATTTTTTGGACAGCGCAATTTCTATAGCCAATAGCATACAATAGTGCTTCATTCTAGCTTGTTGTTTTAGCATTTTATCCTCTCTAGCTGTTGCGCTGTTATCAGATTAGCCTCAAAAAGGCCTCCTTACGCTAAAGTGTGCTAAAGTCCAGGTTTGCTGTGAAGTGAACGTCTCGTTGATTTGTAGCGCTGGGTTTTACAGCTCTGGATAAATATGAGCTAAAATCAACGTGTGAATAAGTTAAGCCCCGCCCCAGGGTGTTTTTTATTGGTTGATGCAGATGCGTGTCTGAAACCATGTCAGTGACAATAACGGTTGTTTTTTTGATATAGATATTTTGGATAATGTATTTTTTTCCCCCCGTAAATCGTGATAAAAGCTCAGGGAATTTAATGATTTGGAAACAGAGACTGTCGCATTTACGATTGTTGACTCGTCGCTACGGCGATACGGGAGACAGTCAGAAAAAACGCCCATCTCAAACAGCGTTTAGACCAAATGCGAAAAGCCGAGTCACCGAAGGGGAAAGGACGCGGGACGAAGAGCCGTGATTCTCGTGAGCCAATAGGAAACAAGTGGGCGTGGCTTTGATCAGTTTGTTCAGCAAATGCTTGCTAAGATTTTCTTGTTAGCAATGTTGGAAATTAAATATGCGCATGCTTAATAAGGAGTAGTGAGTAGTATATAGTGCACACAGAGTTCACAATGCGACTGTGATCACACTATACACTAATCCTCTCATTGTGTGCGAGTCCCTCAGGTGTGTTAGCTCAGTGTTAGCTCATTGTTAACGTAGTGTTAGCGGAATGCTACGCTATGCTACACGTGCCCGAGCACGCCTGTAAAACCCACACTCCCTTTCTGTTTCTGCAGGTGTTCGCCTTCGACCACTGTTTCTGGTCCATGGATGAGTCAAACATCCCCAAATATGCAGGTGAGTCACACACACACACACACACACACACACACACACACACACACACACACATGGCACTTTCTCAGCAGTGTGGGAGGTGAAGTCTCACCCGGCTCATAATTATCTGGAGTATGGGCTTTAAACATGGTTCTGCGCTAAGCTCTAAATTAGCGCTTTGGACAAACCACAGTTATTGTGTGTTCGCGCAGAAACTACTGTGGCGCTAATGGATTCCCCATTACAGCTGTGTACACCAGATTAGCGCGCTAATCACTTAATCAGTGACAGGAGAACGTTCCGCTGTGGTGGCTCTGGTGGTTCTCCGTTCACACGGTCACCTACACTGACGTTACGCGGCATTAGAGTTACGGTATCTCTCTTCTGTGTGTGTGTGTGTGTGTGTGTGTGTGTGTGTGTGTGTGTAGGTCAGGAGGTGGTCTTCAGGTGTTTGGGTGAGGGGATCCTGGAGAATGCCTTTCAGGGATACAACGCCTGCATATTCGCCTACGGACAAACAGGTGCGCTATCTGTCTATCTTTCCCTTTGTGTGTTTTTTTCACTTGCCCATCTGTCTCTCTCTCTCTCTGAGTGCCTGTCTCTCTGTCTGTGACTGTCTCTCTCTCCCTGTCTGTGTTTCTGTCTGTCTCACTCTCTGTCTGTTTGTGTGTCTGTCTCTCTCTCTCTCACTCTCAATCTGTGTGCTTTTCTCTATGTGTCTCTCTCTCTCTACATGCACAATACTTAGCAAACAACTGTCTCACAGAAAGGAGGGTGAGACAGCTGTTTGATAAGTGGTGTGCACTACAGGAGGGTGAGACAGCTGTTTGATAAGTGGTGTGCACTACAGGAGGGTGAGACAGCTGTTTGATAAGTAGTGTGCACTACAGGTGGGTGAGAGCTGTTTGATAAGTAGTGTGCACTACAGGAGCGTGAGACAGCTGTTTGATAAGTATTGTGCACTACAGGAGGGTGAGACAGCTGTTTGATAAGTATTGTGCACTACAGGAGGGTGAGACAGCTGTTTGATAAGTATTGTGCACTACAGGAGGGTGAGACAGCTGTTTGATAAGTAGTCTGCACTAAAGTAGGGTGAGACAGCTGTTTGATAAGTATTGTGCACTACAGGAGCGTGAGACAGCTGTTTGATAAGTGGTGTGCACTACAGGAGGGTGAGACAGCTGTTTGATAAGTGGTGTGCACTACAGGAGGTGAGACAGCTGTTTGATAAGTGGTGTGCA
>CM042539.1:28036254-28043754 GCA_023630585.1 Cranoglanis bouderius
ATTTCACAGGCCCCCACCTGAGTCGGAGTGTCGGTGATGTTGTGTTTCAGGATAACCTGGGCGGGAACAGTAAGACGGCCATGATCGCCACGGTGAGTCCGGCGGCGGATAATTACGAGGAGACGCTGTCCACGCTGCGCTACGCCGACCGCGCCAAGAGGATCGTCAACCACGCCGTGGTCAACGAGGACCCCAACGCTCGCATCATCAGGGAACTGAGAGAGGAGGTGGAGAAGCTGAGGGTGCAGCTCACTCAGGCCGAGGTCAGAGCGCAGTACATACACCCACACACACACACACACACACACTTCTTCTTCTTCTTCTGTGTCACATTTCTCCACCTCCACCCTTCCTTCCTTCCTTCCTTCCATTCCCTGATATTACCATGACAAGGGTTACCATGGCTAGTTTTTTCTTAAAGCTTCTATATTTTCTATATTTTTGAATGTCCAACCTGCATGTGCGTGTGTTCGTGTGTGTGTGTGTGTGTGTGTGTGTGTGTGTGTGTGTGTCAGTCTCTGAAAGCCCCCGAGCTGCAGGAGAAGCTGCAGGAGTCTGAGAAGCTCATCCAAGAAATGACCGTCACCTGGGAGGAGAAACTCAGGAAGACCGAGGAGATCGCACAAGTACTCTATATGCACGCATGCACGCACGCACGCAAACACACACACACACACACAATAAAAATTTGAAATAAACACAATTTGAAATAAAATCTGGATGTTTGATTAACTCTCTTCTTCAGGAGAGACAGAAGCAGCTGGAGAGTATGGGAATCTCTCTGGAGTCCTCAGGGATTAAGGTTGGAGAGGATAAGTGTTTCCTGGTCAACCTGAACGCTGACCCCGCCCTCAACGAGCTGCTCGTTTATTATCTGAAGGTACACAGCGCTCCATTAACTTTTACACAAATGATACAAATCACCTGCGTGTAGTTCACACCTCCAGATTTTCCTCGAGTAGAAGCATGGATCTTTTGATTTTTTGAGAGACTTGTATTTGAATCAGTTCATCAGAAAAGCTGTAGTGTAGCTGTGTCTGGATCTGTGGTTGATGTTAATGAGATTTCCCACAATCCTGTGCAGCTGAGACTGAAGGCCAACTCGGCACTGCAGCACTAACAACAGCCTTTTGTCCTGACTGACCTAAAAACCCACATGCTAGAGCTGTTAGTGTGTGACGCCTCCGGCAGAACGCTGTGTTTACTAACTCCACCCACTCACACGCTGACCTCTGACCTTACGGGGAACTGCTCATATGAAGCCTTTATTCCAGCTACAATACTGTCTGTTTTATTCCAGTTTTATATCAGTCTCACTGAAGTCTTTAGTCTCAGTGAAGGAGGCATGGCCTCTGTGTCAGTCTCAGTGAAGGAGGCGTGGCCTCTGTGTCAGTCTCAGTGAAGGAGGCGTGGCCTCTGTGTCAGTCTCAGTGAAGGAGGTGTGGCCTCTGTGTCTTTCAGTTTCAGTGAAGGAGCCGTGGCCTCTGTCTGTCACTCTCAGTGAAGGAGGCATGGCCTCTGTGTCTTGCAGTTTCAGTGAAGGAGGCGTGACTTCTGTGTCTGTCAGTCTCAGTGAAGGAGGCATGGCCTCTGTGTCTGTCAGTGTCTGTGAAGGAGGTGTGGCCTCTTTGTCTAACAGTCTCAGTGAAGGAGGTGTGGCCTCTGTGTCTTGCAGTTTCAGTGAAGGAGGCGTGGCCTCTGTCTGTCACTCTCAGTGAAGGAGGCATGGCCTCTGTGTCTGTCAGTGTCTGTGAAGGAGGCGTGGCTTCTGTGTCTGTCAGTCTCAGTGAAGGAGGCATGGCCTCTGTGTCTGTCAGTCTCAGTGAAGGAGGCATGGCCTCTGTGTCTGTCAGTCTCAGTGAAGGAGGCATGGCCTCTTTGTCTAACAGTCTCAGTGAAGGAGGCATGGCCTCTGTGTCTGTCAGTCTCAGTAAAGGAGGTGTGGCCTCTGTCTGTCAGTCCTAGTCAAGGGGGTGTGGCCTCTGTCTCAGTCCAGCAAAGGAGGCGTGGCTTCTCTGTCTGTTTCTGTGGCGTGTGCGTGTGTGTGTCAGGCTGCTCTACAGTTTAGTGGATTCACCAGTTGATTTACAAACCGTGTGGCTGTGTTCATTAAATGCTTGTCTGTGTGTGTGTGTGTGTGTGTGTGTGTGTGTGTGTGTGTGTGTGTGTTCAGGAGCACACCCGTGTGGGAGCGGACACGTCTCAGGACATCCAGCTGTTTGGTATCGGGATTCAGCCGGAGCACTGCGTCATAGATATCGCTCCCGACGGAGACGTCACACTCTGTCCTGTAGAGAACGCCAGGTCACAACACACACACACACACACACACACACACACACACACACACACACACACACACACACACACACACACACACACACACAGTGCACAGTGTATTAGACTCCTACACTAGAAGAGCATTAGTATAAAAAAAAATTTTTATTTGTTTAAATTTGTTTAATATTGTGGGTTTTTTTTTCTCTTTTCATCCACAGAACATGTGTGAATGGGACTACAGTTTACTCCACGGTTCACCTTTGGCACGGAGATCGCATCTTATGGGGCAATAATCACTTTTTCAGGTGTGATTTAAAAAAAAAATTCAGCATACAGCATTCAGTCTGACACAAAAATAGAATAAAAAAATAAAAGAATTATATAAGAAGTGTAAGACACGTCACAGCTTTCAGAGTCTCAGTACAGAGTGATTCTGCTCAGTCAGGAGTGTCTGTGAAGTCAGTGTGTGTGTGTGTGTGTGTGTGTGTGTTTTCTGTTTGCAGAGCGAACTTGCCGAAGCGTAAGCGGCGTGACCGTTTGAAGGATTTGGAGCGCGAGTCTCCCCGCTCGAGTTTCGTGGACGTGGACGTGGAGACGGCGAGCGAGGCTTCGTCCGAGCAGGACTACAGCTATGAGTTCGCTCAGATGGAGGTCATGATGAAAACGCTGGGGAGTAACGGTGTGTGTATCGGGGTGTGTGTGTGTGTGCATGTGTGTGTGTGTGTGTGCTAACCCTACCACAGACTACCCATAATCATCTTATAATCTGTTCCCTGCTTTCTTTATTCCCCCGCCTTCTCCTCCTCCTATCAAATCATTATAAAGGCTTTTTCTGTGACGTGATTAAATCGTAAAGATCTTGATAGCCACGATCATGTCATGTATCGATCACTGCTTGAAAGATTGAGGATTGTTTGTAAATTTTTGTTACAGAGATTAATAGCTGATATAATAATAAAAATATAGTTTAATAGTTTAAGAAGGAAGTTTAGGCGTCTGGATGCTCGTGTCCGCACTCAGGACCCGTCCTGGGCTTGTTTGTGGGCGGGGCTTATGATTATGAAAGAATTCCCCTTCCCAGTTGTGGATTGATCAGGCACTCGGTGCTCTCAGAGAGCAGATAGCTTCCGAACCTGATGTGAAGAGCACCAGGTCCAGGGTTCGGTTCTCTGGAGCGCTCCTGGGCTCAAGACAGCGTTCACACTCGTACCAAACTCTGGAAAAAATGTAAGTGAAAAAAAAAAAAAAAAAATTTAAATAAGACCTTAGTTCCACTATAAACAGCAGGCCCTTAGCTTTCAAACAAGACTTTTTGACCAATCATGTTCAGTTATTCAGTTCCAGCACCAATGATCATTCAGCTGGAGGTTCGCGTGCATCATCAGTCTGTCGTTTGAATTAGGAGCGTTTTTTTTTTTTTATTATTGACCGTCGAACCCAGGACCAAATCTCTGAAGCTGAAATCGATGTAATATTCTGAATTGTGTTAAATCGTGTCCTTGTAGATCCTGTCCAGAATGTGGTTCAGGTGCTGGAGAAGCAGTATCTGGAGGAGAAGCGCTCGGCGTTAGAGGAGCAGCGTCTGCGTTACGAGCGAGAGCTCGACCTCCTCCGCCAGCAGCTTTCTCCGGAAAGATCCTCCCAGCACCACCAACGCAGCAACAGCGACCGCCTCACCTTCCCCACACACACCACACACACCAAGATGCGCCTGTGGACCGAGGAGAGGTATACACACTCTCTCGTTGTTTATTATACGTAACGATACAGCGTCGCTGTTATCCGAAGGGAATTTCCTCCGCGTGTGTTTCAGGGACGAGCTGTTCCGTCAGAGTTTGTCTCGGCTGCGAGAGCAGGTGGTTCGCGCTAACACGCTTGTCCGAGAGGCCAACTTCCTGTCGGAGGAGATGGGCAAACACACCGACTACCAGGTGACGCTGCAGATCCCTGCCGCGCACCTGAGCGCCAATCGCAAGGTGAGAACGAGAACGTCCGCGAGCGAGCGAGGGCCTCATTTCCGTCGAAATCATCGCTCGGGACTGAGTTGTGTGTTGTGTTTGTGGTGCAGCGAGGAGCGATCGTGAGCGAGCCGGCCATCCAGGTGCGTCGCAAAGGTAAAGGCACGCAGGTGTGGACCATCGAGAGGCTGGAGAACAAACTGGTGGACATGAGGGACCAGTACAGGGAGTGGAAGGAAGGAGGACGGGACACGGTGAGAGACACAAACAAAAAAAGAAAATGTCCCAGGAATTTTTAACTTAGCAGCGGCTCTGACAGTAGTGCAGCTCCTTCTAATGCGTTTCTATAGCAACAGCTCATTCACGTGGGCTTGTGAACACGTCGGACACTGTACATAAACGGGGGGAAAAAAGTGTTTAATCATTGATGCGGTGAAGTTTTCTGTAATTTATTTAAGATTTGTGGAAGGAGTCTCCAGTGTCAATGGTTTATAACAAGTTCTTATTAACCTCAAGAAAAAAAAAAACATTTCGTGGAAGTTTCCATAGCATTACGCATAACTATAAATGGATAAAAAAGTCAAATAAGAAGTTGTAATCATTGGCAGCTTCACTTAGCTTAGCTGCGATTGATAACAGGAAATCAGGAAGTAAACAGGAAGTGATCGTGACGTTTGTGTGTTTGTGCTCTTCCTGTCAGCCTGCTAAGCCACACAGCAAGCACGCCGACCCGTTCTACGAAGCTCAGGAGAACCACAACCTGATCGGCGTCGCCAACGTTTTTCTAGAGTGCCTCTTTCACGATGTCAGGCTTCAGTACGCAGTTCCCATCATCAGCCAGCAGGGGGAGGTACTGCTCATTTACACCTGTGTGAAATCAGAATGCTTGCCTTGTTTGTTACATTTTAGTATCATTAGATTAACATATGTGTGTTTGTGTGTGTGTGTGTGTGTGTGTGTGTCTCAGGTGGCTGGCCGGCTGCATGTGGAGCTGATGCGAGTGTGTGGGGCGGTGCCCGAGCGGCTGGCGGGTGGAGACGATTCGTCTGAGAACTCGAGTGAGAGCGGCAGCTACGAGGTGATGGACAACAACGGAGAGATCGTCCATATGGCCAAGAAACTCACCTGCAGGGTATACACACACACACATACACACACACACACACACACACACACACACACACACACACACACACACACATGTTCTCTCTCTCTCTTTCTTCAGGACCCACCCCCTGCTCCAGATTGGTCAGGCACATGAGCGACATTAATCTGCATGAATGATGTCACAAATTATGCAAATGATGTTCTTTGGTAGTTAACTCTGACTCTGTGTGTGTGTGTGTGTGTGTGTGTGTGTGTGTGTGTGTGTGTGTGTGTGTGTGTGTTTTCGCAGGTCCGGATTCGTAAAGCGACCGGTTTGCCGCTCAACCTGTCCAACTTTGTTTTCTGTCAGTACGCGTTTTGGGAGCAGGCGGAGCCCGCTGTGGCCCCACCCATGGTCAGCCCAGACACGCCCACTACTCGTACTGCAGATGCACAGTTTACTGTATTGTTTGATCACTGCAAGGTGAGAGAGCATGCTGTAAATGCTGTAAGAAACACACACACACACACACATAAACACACATGCGGTGCTGTTGAATGCTCGACTGTTTATTCGTCTTGCGGTGTTTTAATACTTACTTAACATAGTTTTCGTGTGTGTGTGTGTGTGTGTGTGTGTGTGTGTGTGTGTGTGTGTGTGTGTGTGTGTGTGTGTGTAGGACTACGTGGTTCACGTCTCCGATGAGTTTGTAGAGTTTATCTCAGATGGAGCGTTGGCCATCGAGGTTTGGGGGCATCGCTGTGCCGGGAACGGACACGCCCACTGGGAACTGAACACACTGCAGGCCAAGACACGCACACTTCGGGACAGGTGTGTGTGTGTGTGTGTGTGTTTATCCATGCATGCGTATTATGTTGTTATGCGTATGTATGTATTTAGGTGTCAGTGTATATGTAGATTATATAGTGTGTGTGTGTGTGTGTGTGTGTGTATGTGCGTGTGTGTGTATGTGTCAGGTGGAGCGAGGTGTCGCGCAGGATCGAGATGTGGGTGTCCATACAGGAGCTGAACGAGCAGGGTGTGTACTCAGCCGTGGAGCTTCACCCCAACAGAGACATCAGCACCGGGGGCGTGTTCCAGCTGCGACAGGTATTCCACTTCATTTACATATTCCTGTGTTTATAACACTGTAATAACGCCCACATGCCCTATTATTCACTATCTATACATCCCAGTACATATGGCATAATCTAGCGCACACAGTGCGTTTTTAAAAACAGTTTAAAGTGTCCTATAATTGTTATGCGTGCCACTCTTATTCTTATTGTACACTTTTCTGGCCACAAGCTTCAGAATCGTGCAGTCTGATTGATTATTTTCCTACAACAGCAGTGTTTTATTCCTCTTATACCACATTCATATAAACCTGTGATGTGTGTGTGTGTGTGTGTGTGCAGGGTCACTCTCGGAGGCTGCAGGTGTGTGTGAAGCCGGTGCAGCACTCTGGGACGTTGCCGCTGTTAGTGGAGGCCATTCTGTCCGTCTCTATCGGCTGTGTGTCTGCTCGATCTGCTAAACTCCAGAGAGCCCTCGACAGCTACCAGGTGTGTGTGTGGGCGTGTGTGTGTGTGTGTGTGTGTGTGTGTGTGTGAGAGAGATCAGATGGTAAATGCTTATTTGTGTAGATTAGTAGTGTGTGTGTGTGTGTGTGTGACAGAGTGTGTGTTCTCTTGTGGCAGAGGGAGGAGGAAGACGATATGGATAGTTATCAGGTACTTTCTGTCTCTCTCTCGGCCTGTCTCTCTCTCTCTCTCTCTCTCTCTCTCTCGCTCTCCCTCTGCTTGCATGATGCCACTGAGCTGCTAATCATACACACTCCACCAGAGGGGCGCTACTCAGGACGCACACCTGACTCAAAACTGCTACCATGAAAGCGCTAACGTCACGTATCATCTCCCAGTGTGTTTGTGTGTTTTTTCCACTTTACATCCTGAAAATAAACCAGAACAGGACCAAACTAGATCCGGAGGAACCAAAGGAACTTTCATCACGGTGATGACAATAAACACGACGAACTCGTTTCACGAAGAAGATAAAAAACTCTGGCAGAAATAAAAAGAAACACGATAGAATGAAAATAAAGTGATTATTATTGTGTAAATAAATGAATACAGTAATTGTTGTGGTGTGTGTGTGTGTCTGTGTGTGTGTGTG
>CM042539.1:28046254-28083754 GCA_023630585.1 Cranoglanis bouderius
GAAGAGGAGAATGTCTCTGAAAAACATGCTGCACTCCTGTGGAGTTATGTATGAAATCGTCTCCAACATACCAAAGGTGGGACACGCCTCCTTCACTGTGACTGACAGATACTGAGGCCACGCCTCCTTTACTCAGACTGATAGACACATAGGCCGTGCGTGTGTCTTTCTTCTCATTCGCTCATGAGACTCTTTGTCTTCTGTCCCACTGCACCACACACACACACACAGGCGTCTGAGGAGCCGGAGGAGAGGGAGACGCTGGCGTTAATGGCGGCACGCAGTGAAGCCGAGGAGACGCAGGATGGAGAGACGTACATCGAGAAATACACAAGAGGAGTTCTGGAGGTGGCGAATATCCTGTGCCTCGAGAGACTGCGACAGGTATACACACACATACACACACACACACACATATACACACGCACCCACACACACACCATGTTGAGACAGCTGTGGCGAGATTGGAAATGAATTTGGAACTTTATGCTATTTATGTTCATCCTGATGTGTTCACGTGTGTGTGTGTGTGTATGTATGTGTGTGTGTGTGTGTGTGTGTGTGTGTGTATTGTAACAGGCGGTGACGGTGAAAGAAGCGCTCTCGGTTAAAAGCAGACACATACGGAGAAGCCTGAGTACTCCCAACGTCCAGCATGTAGGAGACACCACACACACACACACACACACACACACACACACACACACACACACACATACTTACACACACTTCAGAGAACTACAGCTGTGTATTTTTTGTTTTTTTGTTTTATTTTGCAGACCTCATGTTGTAAGTCAGACGTGACGGCGTGTGGTGAAGATGGCGAAGACCCGAAAGTGTGTAACTCGTCGTACACTCCTCACACACTCCTCCTCACTCCTCCTCACACACTCTTCCTCACTCCTCCTCACACATTCCTCCTCACTCCTCCTAACACACTCCTCCTCACTCCTCCTCATCATTCTCTCTATCTTCAGGGTCACTGTGAGGTTCAGCAGGACGCCTCGGACTGCTCTCATCACGACGCGGCGGTTTCCATGGCAACCGCAAAAGACACGCCTCTCAAAAGCAAGGAGAATCACGGTACACCTACACACACACACACACACACACACACACACACACACACACACACAGTGTGTCACAAAGATAAGGAAAATCCGTCCGTTTTGGAACCGTTGTCATGGTGACAGAGCTAATTTGAGTCTAGCTGAGGTAATTTTTGTAAAAAGGTCATGTTATGCTGAGCAGTACGTCGCCACGACGACTGGTGATGTCACATGTTCAAATTAGTGATCGGCTAATCAGATTGAGCTTAAGCCAGACGTGCCAAAACGGTACTTTTTGAAAATAACCCTGTTTACACAATGTGTATTAGAGTGTGTGTGTGTGTGTGTGTGTGTGTGTGTTCAGTTTATTTGTATAGCGCTTTTAACAATGGACATTGTCCCAAAGCAGCTTTACAGAAGTATATAAATTCAGGACATAGATTTTAAATTTATGAATTTATCCCCAATGAGCAAGCCAGCGGCGACGGTGGCAAGGAAAAACTCCCTGAGATGATATAAGGAAGAAACCTTGAGAGGAACCAGACTCAAAAGGGAACCCATCCTCATCTGGGTGACACCGGATAGTGCGATTATAAATAAATAAATCTCTTCTATAAATGTACCAGTACAACACGGTCAGAATGGCAGTTGTGAGACCATGAAAAATTCATTACAGTTTTTATATGAAGTCTGTTTTGTTGAACTTCACCACTGTAATCTCAATGATCTTTAGGCTGCACCGTGTGGGGCCATCCTCAGCAGCATCATGTGACCTCAATTGATGAGGTCTCCAACCAGAAGTAGGGCATCAGGATGGATCGGGCAGGTCCAGAGAGCAGAAGGGGTCGGGATCACTGGCATCTCAGGAGTGTGTGTGTTTTAATTTTATTATTCATTTATTTTTTTGCGTAGGCTCGGTTCCGGAGAGTCCCACGTTCTTCATCTCGAGTCCATTTAAAGCGCTCTCGCCTCAGCCGCCCAAGTTCCTCAAATCCCTGATGCCTGTTCGGGAGGAGAGCAAAGCCAAGCGCGTGCTAGAGGCTCGGCCTCTGCTGGGGCAGGAGGTAACACACACACACACACACACACACACACACACACACACACACACACACACACACACACACACACACACATTTGTACACACTCTCCACACTCTCTCCACCTAACCCCATCCCTCTTTCCTCATATCGCATCCATTCTATCAGTAACCGATAATCATGATATCATAAATAAAGCTAAAGCTCCACGTGTGATGTCATCACATCTCCAGCCAATCAGCTGCCTCCTGAACAGAACAGTCACATCCTGAGAGCATGAGTAGAGGCACCAGCTGATGTATTTAATTTTATTACATTCTTTCTTGAAATAGTAATAAATTCAGATCACACACACACACACACACACACACACACACACACGTGCATGTCGAGTATCGCCATCATAGACACACACCTTGTATAAAGTTTGGCTGTGAGAAGGAATGTCTCTGCATGTTACACACACACACGCACGCCATGCTCACCCCTAACCTCACACCCCCCTCTGCACCTTCCTGGATGCGCTGTACTGCATGCTTTGTGTGTGTATGTGTGTGTGTGTGTGTGTGTGTGTGTGTGTGTGTGTTACAGAGCATGCGCTGGTTAGTGGCTCGGGGTGGCCCCTGGCTCCGCCCACGGGCTCGGAGTGAGGGCCACTGCAGCACGACAAACCACACCCACCTCAGAGTCACACCTACACACACTGCTGTAAGTGTCAGATCTATACACCACTCACTCACTCACATACACACTCACACACACACACACACACACACACACACACTTCCTCAGGTCACACACATCGTTTTAAACACTTAAATGATCAAGAATGGACCAGGATGGCTGGTTGAAATTCTTTACCTCACACACTCATCACACACTCATCACACACTCTCCATTGTCTCCTAATTCACCCATTCAGTGTTTAACTGCATGCATTACGATCTATAAAACATGTAACCCCTCTAATATAAACACACACGTACAGATTCTCATTGGAATTTTTTAAAAAAATGTTCGACAGGCCACGCCCACAAGCAGGAACAGTAGAGGTCGCTACACGCCCACAAGAGACAAACTATGAGCGACATGTCGCCTGCTAGCGGGGAACACAGTGTAGTTGAGGGCTTCTCCACTAGAGAGCAGTAGTTTCCCTGAGTTACACCAGAAATCACCTGTACTCCCTGTCCTCCCTGGACACCTGGCCATTTTAAACAAAATTGCATTGGATAATATGTCCAATCTAATACCAGCATTTCAGTCTGATAATCATAATCCGTATTTAATTACTATTGGTGAAATTATGAAATTATAATCCATCTCGCTATTTATTCCGAGTCACTAAAAATAGCCTAAATCATCGAAAGTGCCTTGTGATTGTGTTTAATGTCTGCTCGCGGATGATTGGTCAGGATTCGGAAGAGGAGGAGCCTGAGCTGGACCGCTGCGCTGTTCCCACCTCTGTTTCTCTCCGTCACTTCCGAACGTACATCCCTGAGGACTTCGCCAACTTCGAGGAGTACAACGCCAGCCTGTGCGGGGGCGGAGACTTCCCGTCGGGCGTGGCCTCGTTACCTGGAAACAGAGGGGCGGAGAAGGAAGTGTCTCGCAGTCCCACAGCAAGCAGCTGTACGAGCGGATATTTCTCCCACAGCACCTCCAACGCTACGCTTTCAGACGCGCCGTTCTCCGGCAGCGAGAGCTCGGATCGTCTCAGCGTCGGCTCCAGAGACGCCGCCGAGCTCCAGGAGCATGCGAGAAACTCCCTGATCGCTAAAAGTGCCTTAAACGAGGCTGCTCACGTCCGCTCCTTGTCTTCTCACTCAAATGTCAGTCAGGAGTTCACAGACTTCAAAGGCGCCGGGGACGAATTCGGAGAGGACGAACTCAAGCACTTTGACCGGCACACGCAAGAGGAACGTGCCGAAATTTCCCCCAGGCATCCAGCACACGTGAGCACTAACGTTCTAGCTGCACCGTGCCACCTCCACAATGGCAACGAGGGTCCATCCTCGTCCTCGTCCTCACCCGGGACGCACCCTCGCCCCACTGCAGCAGAGGACACGGAGCGCAGAAACGGAGACAGAATTAGCCCCGCCCCCTCGAGTGAGGACGAGGAGGGCGCGCCGGTGGCCCAGCTGCCCGACTGGATGGCACCTGGAGAGCAGGTGTGGGTGGGCACGAGGAGTGGCACGGTGCACTATGTGGGCGGAGTCGAGTTCGCCCAGGGCATCTGGGTAGGAGTGGAGCTGGACTGTGCTGTAGGTGTGTATAAAATTGCATTCGAATTTTAATTTCTCAATTACTTTAATTACTTAATGAGCATGTGATATGTGTGTGTGTGTGTTTTGTCTCCGCTCAGGTAAACACAACGGCACGGTGCAGGGTCGAGTGTATTTCCGCTGCGCCACGGGTCACGGCGTGTTCGTGCGTCCAGCATGGCTTAGTAGATCGCCCGTCTCCATGGACACCGACCCACAGCTCCAACCCGTACTGCTGTAGCGAAGACACGCCCACTTATTTTGGGATGGTTTCGGTTCAGAGCTGATGCGAAACAGGCTATGTGCCGATATTTAATATCACATCATATCATGTTCCTTTTATCGGGATAAAAAAATTCTCCATAAGGACAAACCCAACGCTGGAGTTTTATTCATCCGTAACAAGAGAGCTTCCTTCATAATACAGGGAATATCATAACAGTATAGCGTGTTAAATATCACAATATAGTGTATAACTGATTATCGGCACATACCTAGCGTAGACTTTAATCTCTCTCTCTGTTTTAATTTTTTTTTTTTTTTGAGACTATACGACTATTTAAAAAAAAAAAAAAAAAAAAAAAAAGGGTCCCTCTTTGAATGTCAAATGCACCATTGCACAAATTCTCCCTCACTATATCTTATGATTTTTAAGCTCGAACTTAACTTCAAGCCAGCTTCCGTTTTTATGCCTTATTTTACCATTTTGACTGAACACGGCTGAGTGCTGACGAAATTCAGCTTGATTCAAATTCAAGTTGAGAAAGTACTACTGTTTATTCACGTGATTATATCAGGTGTTACCAAAGACGCTTCCGATTTGCTGTTTAAAACTGAAACCTTTTGTGTTCTTATCGTGTGTATGTATGTGTGTGTGTGTGTGTGTGTGTGTGTGTGTGTGTGTGTTAGACATGTGCTAATGTTATTGTAATATCACCACAACCGCACCATATTTTTCATCTTTACTATAAAGACGATGTTTTACAAGTTGTCTCGACACGCTCCTGCGCTAAATAAGAGACTTTATAAAATAGTTGTCCTCATGCTGTCCTTTTAAACGGCACAAATGTTATCTCTGAGCACAAACGTTAACATTCTTATACGATACTATTTAAACAGATGCTTGTAGTTTTAGTGAAAAACAGCTTTATTATTTCTGAAACTCAAATAAACGCATATTTAACCCTTTCCTGCATGGTGTTGCCATAATGCACCAATTAATTTATCTCCAATTTTTTGATAGGCAGTAATACAAAGCTACTATTTTCCTGTGTATCTGGAAAAAGGGGGCTTTAACATTTGACATAATAAAAAAAATTAAAAAAAAAAAAAAAAAAAAAGTTACCATCCATCCACATACTTTTTAGAGCTGTAATTCCTTCCTAGAAGGTGGCAAAAAAAAACACCTCTGCAGTTTATAGTCTGGAAAATGCTGTAATTGGAACTGTAGTCTCATACATTTTGTGCTATTTTTGACTATATGATACTTTCCACCATTGAACATTGTTGCCATACGGCAACAATTTACCAACAACCCCCCCTGAAACCTAACACACGTTTATATATACGTTTGATACAGCTAATACATACAGTATGTAATGTACAGTCAGTCCCTCCAGGATTACGGGATCGCAGACATTAACGCAAAATCGAGCAAACCCCGTGATTTTCGGCGGAGCTTGCGTTTTTTTTTTTTCAAAATTACCGCAGATTTTCCGCAGATATGAGCAACGCGCATTCAGCCAAAACCCTCTTCGATTCACGTGCGTCGAACACGAGTCTAGCTGAAAGGCAGCGGTAGCTCAGTGGTTAAGATGTTTGGCTACTGATCAGAAGGTCATGAGTTCAAATCCCAGCACTGCCAAGCAGCCACTGTTGGGCCCTTGAGCAAGGCCCTTAACCCTCAACTGCTCAGATGTATAAATGAAGTTAATGTAAGTCGCTCTGGATAAGGGCGTCTGCCAAATGCCATAAATGTAAAAGGTCTCATTTACCAACAAAGACCACACAAAACAATTTTGCCAATTTGTGTAGTTTTCCACAAAAAAAAAAAAAAAGCACAAAAAACTCCACAAGTTGCATCGCAAGTTTTGAAACATGCCGCAGCAAAATCGAGCGTTTTTTGGCCGCAACAATAAAAAAAAAACTCCTGAAATCCTGAATAATGTTTTCCGCGTAACTGCTGTATCTGAAAGTCCTACTCGCAGGAGCGTCGGCCATTTTGAGGTGTTTGTAGCGATAAAAAATAAATCATTGTCACATGTCTAGTGTGTGTGTGTGTGTGGGTGGGTGTAGAGTAGAGTGTGTGACTGATTCTCACTTAAGTGCCATATCTTTGGTTTCAACGCCTCACACTTGTACGATTGTGGTAAGAAGTTCGAAACAGGAAGTTGCCTTGTTTTCTTACTGGTTTTCTGAGTACTGTATCTGTGTAAAGAACTTTATTTGGGAACGCTTGCACTGGAGAGACGTGTCCTGGACGCACAGAGCCTCCCGAGAGGTCCGCTGCAGAGAGAGAGCTGCAGATCTGACGCGTAAAAAGCACCTTGGTTCATGCCTCGCTCTGTAACGCGGGGCGAGCTCGGACTTCGCCGCGGACACGTCGCTGACGCTGTTAGACTCGTCGGTGCCTTTTGACCGCGACAGCTTTTCACTTGGTTTTTTTTTGTATTTCGTTTTGACTAATGAGTAACATTTTCTTATTTTGTATCGAGCATGTGCTGAAAAGCATTTTTATCATATTCGATCACGTCATTTCTTTATCACTGTTTTGCGTTACATCACAAAGTAACGACACGTTACAGAGCTGCCTTCCGATTTGTCTAAAACAAGCTGGTGTAATGACGCTCGCAATAACGACACTGTGTGTTAGTGTATCACGATCAGATCGTATAACTGATAATCAGCACATGCCTTATTTTTTTTTTTTTTATACTCATGCAACTAAATGAATATATTTTTTAAAAGGTAACAGGACGAGGAGAGACGGACGCGCACTGGCCTCGTGGCTCGAGGAATCATTGCGGTTAAAGACTATTTTCTAGCTGAAGAACTATCGTGGAAGTGTGGGTTTTTTTTTGTAATGCTGTAACTGTGTGTGTGGATGAAAGAAACCCAAGCCCTTACTCTGGAAGACAAGCTGCTCTCCTTCACGAGGACTTGTACATAGAGCTGTATTTGAACCTATATAATGTACAGAACTGTATTTATATTGTATCGAGAGAAAAATGGGTACAAAGATCTTCTAGAATACAGAACGTTTACGGTTTAAAGTGTTTGTGTCTGACTTCGTGTTTACATGAGATATCTGTTGATTTGCAGTCTGCCCTCTTCCTCATACATGACCTCACGGACGCACATGATTGGTTAGTGTCAGTATGATTGACAGGAGAGGGTGATAGTATGCCCCTCCCACTCGGAGAACACCACAGATTTTGCTCTCTTTCAGACTCCAGGCTACAGATATCGCTGGGATTCAAAATTTTAAGTATGCAAATTCTTACTACAGCTACAATTTAATAGAATTTACAGTTCTTTCAAGCTCCATTTAATATTTAACATTTAGGTTTATGTTTAACATTTATTTGTATTATTTAGGTGCATCTCAAAAAATTTGAATATCGTGGAAAAGTTCTTTTTTTTTCTCTCCATAATTTAAGTCAAAAAGTGGGACTTTCATATATTCTAGATTCATTACATAAAGTGAAATATTTCAAGCCTTTTTTTGTTTTAATCTTGATGATTACGGCTTACAGCTCATGGAAATGAGATAGTGGAAAACTCCAGTATCTCAAAAATATTAGAATAAAGAATTTATAATACAGCAATGTGGACCTGAGAAGACTCTAATCAGCTAATTAACTCAAAACACCTTTTTACTCAAAACACCGTTGCTCAGTGGTCCAAAGTCCTCTTTTCAGATGAAAGTAAAAGTTGCATTTCATTTGGAAATCAAGGTCCCAGAGTCTGGAGGAAGAGTGGAGAGGCCCAGAATCCAAGCTGCTTGAAGTCCAGTGTGAAGTTTCCACAGTCAGTGATGATTTGGGGTGCCATGTCATCTGCTGGTGTTGGTCCACTGTGTTTTCTCGAGTCGAGAGTCGATGCAGCGTCTACCAGGAGATTTTAGAGCACTTCATGCTTCCATCTGCTGACAAGCTTTATGGAGATGCTGATTTCCTTTCCCAGCAGGACTTGGCACCTGCCCACAGAGCCAAAACTACTAGTAACTGGTTTGCTGACCATGGTGTTACTGTGCTTGACTGGCCAGCCGACTCACCTGACCTGAATTTTGTCAAGAGGAAGATGAGACACCAGACCCGACGATACAGACGAGCTGAAGGCCGCTATCAAAGCAACCTGGGCTTCCATAACACCTCAGCAGTGCCACAGGCTGATTGCCTCCATGCCACACTGCACTGATGCAGTAATTCATGCAATAGGAGCCCTGATAAAGTATTGAGTGCATAAATTAACATACTTTTCAAAAGGTCGACATTTCTGTATTATAAATTCTTTATTCTAATATTTTTGAGATACTGCATTTTTGATTTCCATGACCTGTAAGCCGTAATCATCAAGATTAAAACAAAAAAGGCTCGAAATATTTCACTTTATGTTTAATGAATCTAGAAAATATGAAAGTCCCACATTTTGAATTAAATTACAGAAGAAAATGAACTCTTCCACGATATTCAAATTTTTTGAGATCCACCTGTATATACAGTGATCTTCGGCGTGATCATTTTTATGATGTATGGCAAAACTTTGTGTTGAAATTTTAGGTTATTTTACATAAATCGCACATCTAAATGTACAAGAATAGCCACAAATTTCTATTTATTTATTAATTAATTTTTAAGAAATCCAAATAGTCAAATAAAAAAAAAAAAAAAGAGTATTACACTTTTTTTTTTTTTTTTTTTTTTTTTTTTTCCTTTGGTGCTCCATATTTCACTGAGGAGATGATGTGAGACTGAAGGATGATAAGAAAGTGGAAAACTTTTAATAATTTAAATTGACTGGATGGATTACATAAGCTGCGTAAACATTTCAAGAATTAAACAGCTCCTGTGTGAAAAACGAATAACATTCACACCATCTCTTCACATAAAGTACTTTTCATTTTTCATGGAAATCATAATGTAATTTTTTTTTTTTTCATAACATGAAAAGGGCTTTTTTTTTCTGTGGTAGCTGGAGGTGGAAAATGATAGGCCTACACCATAAGGCCAAAAGTATGTGCACCCCTCACCATCACAACCGTACAGTATGTGGTTCTTCCCCAAGCTGTTGCCACAAAGTTTGAAGCACACAATTGTATTGAATGTCTTTTGTATGTTGTAGCGTTACAGTTTTTTTTTTGTTCCCCACAGCCACGCCCCAAAATCTAGTGGAAAGCCTTCCCAGAAGAGTGGAGGTTATATACACATAACACCTAAATCTGGAGTGGGATGTTCAACAAGCACATACTGTTGGCCATGTACTGTATTTATTACTTATTACTTACTTATTCATCACTTAATAATATTATTTTTCATCACCTGAGTATACAGAATGAATTTTAAAAAAAAGACTATAGAAAGGTTGAGTTGATCTTGAGTTATTTTTAATACATTTATATTAGATTATATTTATTTTATACACAGAAAACTTCAGTATCCAGTAGACTTAGATGGTGTACAAAGTATCGTATTTAAATAAATAACTATTTCAAGGTGAGTCATATGGTGAGTAGCTTGATTAAGCTTTTTTTTTTAAATCATAGTTTTTGTTTGTTTGTTTGTTTGTTTATTCATACGTAGTGCACGTCATGTACAGTAAAATACGCATTCGACGCTGGGATCGCCTCGTGAGGGCGCATCTTACATCACGGGACGTCCAGGTCCACTCTCATTGGTTGCCTTCTTGTCATTCAAAGGGAGAAGGGGGCGGAGCCTGACTGGAATAGGACAAGATGGAATAAAGATGGCGGAGAAATAACTTAAGAAGCTCCAGCGGTATTATCCTGAAAAGAATTCGGTTTTTTTTTGTCGGTTAGAGGTTGGAGTACACGGCGGATAATCGCAGTAAAGTGTAAAAGAAGTGTAAAAGAGGTATGTTGTGTTGTGTGAGCTGCTTTTCTGTGTGTCGGAGATGAAGTAAATAGTTCAATTTGTCCTCGGAATATGTCGAACTTTGCTGTGAGCTCAGACCAGAGCTTTGTTTTGTTTTCAGCTCAGAATAAGCGCGTAAACAAATGACTGTTATTTGTTTACCTTTCCGTACTCTGTACAGGATCTGAATTCAATTCTGGTTTAGATATTTAAGATAAGGAACCTGCGTTATATATATATTTGATACTGTGCGGTAGGACATGACGTGGGTGTGAAATGGAGATTAATATTTCACCAGCTGACTGTAATGTGATGTGAGAGTGTAAAGTAACACAGAGACTGAGCTCTTCATCAGCTTCTGTCTCAGAAAAGAATAAATAAATACATTCATTAATATATAGATAAATAAATGAAAGTCATCAAATGTAATCAGCAGAAGCCTGAAGGCCTGAACAACAAACAGAAACAGAAACTACATGGAAAACCATCTCATTCTTCCATCTACATCTTTTATATATATATATATTTTAATAGGAAATCATATATATATATATATATATATATATATATATATATATATATATATATATGATTTCCTATTAAAATCATCCTTAACCTATTAAAATTAAACATCAATACACCATTTTTATAATGTAATCCAATTTAAATAAACCTTAACCTTTTGATATTGTATATCACTAAATTATTCATTCTTTACCTTCTGTTAAAACTAAAATATATCGGCTATATATAAAGATTAAATCCAATATTACAAATAATTTATAATGTATATTTATATTTTAATTATATGTTTAAAAATATAAATATATAATAGATCCAACATGACAATTTTCTTTTACGCCTATTAAAAAAACTTAACGTTGTAATTATATATGAATACAAAATTACAGTATTTTCTGTTTTAATTACCGATTATTATTTTTTTTAATACAGTATTTTATTTTCTATTAGTCTTCTATACTTTAATATAATATTAAAATTTTCTTTTATAGTTGTAACACAACCTTTTGTTCATCCTTTCTTCCACTAAACCTTTAATGATTTCATTTGTGTCCGTAACAGATGTGGTCAATCCTTTTCATTTCTTACTAGCAGAGATAATTCGGGAAATTATGTAGAAATTATGAAAAATGAATGTTTAAGCCACTGTCTCAGAGCAAAAAAAACAACAAAACAAATCCAGTTCGGAAACTTGCACTCTGGTCCGGAACGTTTGTTGACACTTGGATTGGGCTCCTGTCAGTCATTTTATAGACACACCCCCCCAACCGCCCCTCCACATGACCTGACACTATAGTTATGCTTGCTAGCTCTAGTGCTCTGGTTTTGCGGGCGGAAGCTTGTGCACATGGGTGGATATTTGGGGGTGGGCTCAAACCGTTAGAGAACAGCTCTTACCTAATGCACCTTAATTATTAATTATTATTATTAATTATTGATCCATATTGAGGTCAGGCTCGTGGTGTTATTCCACCCGGACTGAATGAAGCATAGCGAATGATTTTTATAATAAATGATGGTGTTCTGTTTTAGAAATTCAAATGCATGCTACAGAAATTAAAAGTATAACTAACTATATCAAGATTCATTATTATTAAATTTTCAGACTGTTTGGTTTGTTTTATTTTAAGTACAAACCCATTAGTCAAAGTTGTACATCAGTTCATGACTAAGATTATTTCATAGAATTATTTCTAAACGCCGTGTTTTAGTGCGAAGTTTGTGTTTTTTTTGCATTTTAACGCCACAAAAGCAAAATCACTCACAAAAAAAAAAAAAGAACAAAAAAACTCAAACTCGTGGTGAAGAGCTAAAACCGCTGAAGCCCGAAGAAGATAAAAATAACTCGACTCTTTCTGAGAAATGGATTAACAGGAAATGAGTATCGCCCCGTCTTCAGAGAAAACAGCTTGAGATTTAAAATTCACCTGATTTTCTACGACACGATAGTTTTGTTCACCAAACAAAAAAATAAATTATAAATTCGTTTGTTCATTTTTACTAAGCTGACATACAAGGTATTTGTTTTTCTATTTAAGAAATGTTATTTGTTTCACTTTGACACCAAAAAAAAATATTTTTTTATTCAACACCACATCAGCCGCTTATAATGATGATAAATGAATAAACTAATAAAGTTATACAAAGATCTCGCGATATCACAGAAAAGTGTACTGTCACATCATCATTTATCCCGATATAATATCGGCTGAGGACGGTGTGTGAATAATTAAGGTTTCATTTCTTTATTTATACATATGTATGTATATATTTCTTGTGGGAAAAATTATTGATGGAAAAAAATTTCCGAAGAATTGAAAGAAAAATCAGAAATGTTTAATCAGTAGTCCAGATTAAAATGACTTTACTCTCTTCAGAGCATTTTTGTAACATAAATAATAAATCTTTTCTTTTTGTTCTTTTAACATCTCTTAAAAAAATTTATAGTCACCATGTCGCAGGATAAAATTGGATACGTCCCATTCGTGGACAGCAGCTCACCTCCACCGCCGCAGGGCTACGTGTACGGGCAGCCGAACCCCGCAGGATTCGTCCTGCCTCCTCCGGACTACAGCGTGGTGCCCGGAGTCCCGGGAGCACCCGGAGCGCCCGGCGCCGTTCCCTTTCCTCCTCCTGGAGCTTTTATGCATCCGATGTACGGTCAGGGCGGCCCCGGGTTTCCCCAGGCTCCCTTTCCACACGCGACTCCCTACAACCCAGCGCCTCCGAATATGAATCCGAATCCAGCTCCGAATCCGACCCCGTACCAGTACACTCCGGGTGAGGGGGCGTGGCTCCGATCAGCCAACAGAGTTTATTTCTATCTGAAACTGTTTTTTTGACTGTTTTAACTGTTTCCGTTTTGTGAAACGCAGATACGTCCAACACTTTTTACCAAAGTGACGAGCCTCCTCCGGTGTACGACCACGAGGAGATCGCCATCTCGGGGTTCGATGACAAAATAGTGAGACGAGCGTTCATCCGCAAGGTAAAACTAAAAAGAAGAAAGAGTAAATGATTGTGTTTACATTTAAATTTAATTGTGTTTCAGTTATATTAACACGACCAAAGACTGTGAAGAACTCCCGGCTTGTGTGAAATAAAAGATTTATTTATAATGATTAATAATATTAACAGAACTGTTTTGTTCCCCGGAATTAGCTGAAATTAACAAACACTTTAAAAAAATAAAAATAAATCTGCGTATTCATGAATATGTAAATAAAACCACACCCAAAGAAATTACAAAAATCATTTTACACCACAGCGCTGCTAAATTCTAGATTCTGATTGGTCAGAAGATGTTGATTTAATTTTCTTTAAAGTCACACAGGTGCAAATCGCAGGTTTGGTTTAAGGCGCTTGGTTTAAAAAAAAAACAAAAAAAAAACGTTTCTATAGTAACAGGTCATTCACACGGACTTGTCTAAAAAAATCATTGATATGGTGTAAAGTGTTCTGTAAGCAGAAATGTGTTTATGTAACGTTTATGGAAGGAGTCTCCAGTGTCAGAGGTAAAGCTGTAACTTTAAGTTTTCCATCTTCAAGACAGAGGAGTTTATGCTTCTTTGCGGTTTCTCAGTAACACGAGATAACGATTTTTGGACTTATTAACTTGAAGAGAGAGAATAAAGAGAGGCTGGTCAGGGAGCAAGCGTTTATAGCTGCTATAACGTAAGCGAGAACAGGAACGATTCATTAAATGTAACTATAAACAGATCAAATTTGTTGTTGTTGTTGTTTTTCTTTATAGCTGTTGCTGTGGTGTAAGAGGAATAAAACAGTGTGTGTGTGTGTGTGTGTGTGTGTTCTCGCAGGTCTTCCTCGTTCTCACCGTGCAGCTCATCGTCACCTTCTCGGTGGTCGCTCTCTTCACCTTCGAGCACAACGTCAAGACGTTTGTGAGGCAGAACACCTGGACCTACTATGTGTCCTACATCATCTTCCTCGTTCCCCTCATCGCCATCAGCTGCTGCGGAGAATTCCGGCGCAAACACCCGTGGAACCTGATCGCCTTGGTAACGACCTGCACATCACACCGTTCATACACATGCATTACATAAATAATAATAATAATAATAATAATAATAATAATATATTACTAACTGAACTAAGATCTTTTGTTTGTTTCTGGAAAAACTTGAAAAGAAAAATAAAATAATATCCATAAACAGATGTATTCAATCACCAAAGATGCAGTGTCTGATAATTTCGGGGAAAAAATGAAACTAAATTTCACTCTTATTTATAAAAAATAGACAAAAGGACAAAGTTTGGTGTGAGACTCGTGTAAGGGGCGTGGCCTACGGTTTTGAAGGCGGGGTTATGTTAGATTCTCAAGGAGATTTCTCCTATACTCGATGTATCACTGTATTTCGGTTTGTGAACAAATTAACTACAACACAGTAGTGTTGAGTTTTTATTTATTTATTTATTTATTTATTTTTTAATAAACTCGTTTATTTAATGTCTACAAAATAAATTGGTTTTATTTTTTTTAATGAAAAAATTGAAAATGAATATTTAACAGTACAAAGGAATTTTTTTTTACAGATTTAAATTTTTCCTTTGTACTGTTGAATATTCATTTTCAATTTTTTCATTATTTAGGAGATTAAGTCCAAGATTTTAACTTCATTATCAACATCATCAGCTGCTTCCAGTCAGTTAAATTTATTTTTAAAATATTGTAAAAATGTTATAAAAAACATAAAAAGCGTATTGTGACCTGATTTAATTACAGTATTATATCATCTTCTGTTTTCTTTTTTTACATTTTATTCAATCACTTGCTGTTTTTTGTTACTATATTTTACTATATTATTTTTATCAACTGTGCATTTTAAAAAAAATATTTTTATTATGTAATTATTATTATTGTTAATACAATACTTTATAAACCAGCAGCATTAGAGAAACTGTGTCTTTTGCGTTGTGACGATTTAACCGAAGCTAGTTGTACAACGCTAAACTGGAGGCTATGCGCTTCCATGACTTGTTAGCAATATTAGCTGCTAAGACGAGTGTCAAGCTAAAGACCATGTCTATGTTGACCGACTGATCAAGTTATCTTGTAGCTTGACGTGTTTTTCCTCTTCGCTGTTCCAGTCGGTGTTGACTCTGAGCATGTCGTACATGACGGGCGTGATCGCCAGCTTCTACGACACGGAGGCCGTCATCATGGCCGTCGGCATCACCGTGGTGGTTTGCTTCACCGTTGTGATCTTCTCTCTGCAGGTCAGCGCTCCGGTTTATTCCATCACAGGGTTTTAATCGCAATCTTCACACGAGCCCCCTGCTGGCCGTGAGGAGAATTACAGCTACAGTATTGTAAACATGTAAACAAGGCGTTCTCTTCCGCTAACAATCCCACGCTGTTTGTTAAAAATATATTAGCCGTGGGAGATTTTTTAAGGAGAAGAGGAAATAAAATTTTTAAAGTTTTTTTTTAATGATGGGAATATTAAGAGTAGTTGATAAAGTCAAAGCTTGAAAATTAGCGAGTCGTGGGAGCAGAACTTACCCAGAATGCATTGCACTTTGTAGCAACTTTTCTCCTCTGTTTATGTAACTTCATTATGGTAGAATTTCCTGGCAATGATCTCATTAAGTGGAATTTGATGAGTGTGTGTGTGTGTGTGTGTGTAGGTTGGTGTCTGTGGTTTTTTTGAGTATACCAAGATGGTGAACTGATAAGAGCCCTGCCTTGTTTTTTTTGTTTTTTTTCTTGTTTTTTTCCCCCTTTCTTTCTTCCCCCATTACAAACCCACACAGAGCAAGTACGACTTCACTTCCTGTGCCGGAGTCCTGTTCGTGTGTGTGATCGTCCTCTTCATCTTCGGGATCCTCTGCATCTTCATCCGTAACAACATCCTGCACATCGTGTACGCCTCGCTGGGCGCGCTCGTCTTCACCTGCGTAAGACTTTCGTTTGTTTTTCTTTTCCAGGAAGCCCGAGAGCTTGTAAAATCCTAAAAAAGTAAACTCCGAGCCGAATTAGCCGGATAGTTAGAGCCGGTCAGCTCACGTCAGTGACGAACAGACGCTGGTTGTCATGGAAACGCATGCAGGCAGGTTTGTGAGGGGGGGGGGAATCAGGACGTAAGCCAAGACTCCTGTTAGCGAAATCCCGCTCGTGTCCACGTATGCGAGCTGGTCTACGAGCAGTTAGCTGGGAACGCCGTCGTACATAAGGCATATGCGATCGCTAGCTTTAGCTTGGCGTGCTGTTTCTGCGCCGTGAATAACGAACGTGTGTTGCGTTGTGTTGCAGTTTTTGGCCGTGGACACGCAGCTGCTCCTGGGGAACAAGAAACTGTCTCTGAGTCCCGAGGAGTACGTGTTCGGGGCTCTGAACCTTTACCTGGACATCATCAACATCTTCCTGTACATCCTGCAGATCGTCGGCCGAAGCCGCAACTAAGAGAAGCGGAAGAGAGCTTAAACGCAGGCCTTTTACACCTCGTTTTTCTCTTTAACCTCTTTAAAGCTGAATTAGCCCATTCCATCAACGTTTGTGTAAAAAAAAAAAATAATAAAAAATGTGAACCTTATTATTATTATTATTATTATTATTATTATTATTATTACACTACATACCGATCCACTTTTCACACAGTCAATCCACATTAGCTAATGTTGCTAACATCTAATGGAATCATATAGCCACCAGTTTAGCACGGTGCGCTAAACGCGCCTCCCAAGATGGCGTCTCCTCGACCAGCTTTTGTGGCGTTGTCTCGATCAAATCTGGATTTGTATTTATTTATTTTTTCCCCCTCAGCTTTCAGATTAACGTCACCACTTTATCACCACTTCCTTCTTTTCGTTTGCAGTGCTGCTCTTCCTGTAAATACGGATCTAAATCACCCCTTTTCACGTCTTTTCTGCTATGATGTCGTGAGTCTTGCAGTTATCACCCTGTTAATGCAGTGATCAGTTAGCCGTAGTGTGTAACGATGTATTAATAGACAGTTAACTACCGTGTGAGCAGCTTTTTTTTTTCCCCCTCTTCTTTTTCTTTAAATAACACGTAGACTTTTAGTTTTATTAAAGGTTCTTAAATCGATCTTTGACTAGATTTCATCGCTGTATTTCAGAATAATGAGTGGAAAAAAAAAACAATCTGTATTTTTCGATATATGTATGTCTGATTAAAGATGTGGAATAAAATCTTTTTTCCCCCTCTCATCTGCCTGATAGTTTCAGTAATCACAACATCTCCCCACTCTTACAGACTACAGTTAAAACTACATAAGCATAACAATTTGCATAAAAATGTGTACAATTAGCATTTTTAAAAATCTAGTTGAAAAATCGAATTGAGTTTAACATGAAACGAGAAAATAGATATTTTATTTTACGATTAAAATGTGTGGTACTGTTGCATGTCTCCTGCACAGTGAGGGGTGCCAAAACTTTCATCTCGGCGGGAGAGAGAGTGTTGTGTTTACGTTCACGTCGTTGGAGGAGATGTCTACATGTTGACACCGGGTTTATTAGCTAGCGTAGAGCTGTGTTCGTGTTAGAGGTGTTGGCACATTTCTTGCCAATCTTCGCTAATTTATTAGTTGTAAAATGAATTAAATGCTAAAAGTCCATTTTAAGGCTGTTTCCGTGTTAACAGGTTTTCCAAGATAGTGTAAATGGAGCATCAGTTTTAGACCACGCTTTGTTGAAATACAAGTATGACATTCTGTGATTGTTGTATTTGGCCAATCAGTGATCTGCAGTATTTCTAGCTCCTCCCACGTGTCGCTGTTGGAAACCCGATTCGGTGCTGGTGCTTGGTTACAGTACAGATCACTGCAATGGAAACAATGAGGAACAGATGCAGGATTGTGGATTGTTGCGGTACCGTACCGTACTGTCCAGTGAAAATGCTTTCAAATGTTTCAGATTTGTGCGTCAGTGTTTAGCGCGAACCACTGGCCAATCACGACGCTTAAAAAGTGCCACAGGGATTTTTCAAAACACAGAATTGGAGCAGAACTCCGCTGCGGCTTCTTGGGTCGCGCCATCCGTGATCTCACAACACACCCAAATTCCGAACTTCTGTTCACTGGTGTCAGTTAGAACTCACAAACCGATCATTCTGCTGCTCTGTCTCAGAAGTGAACCCTGTTTTTCTGCTTCGTCTACGATTTAAAGTTTTCGATCGTGATGGATGGACGTGAGTTTTATGCCTCGCTGCTTCTTCAGAACGAGAAGCTCAGGCGTGAGGTGGAGGATCTGAAGACGCTGCAGAGTGTGGTGAAGGAGAATCTGGAGCTGCGCTCGAGGCTGGACAGCTTCCCCTCAACCGACGGTACGGTCACAGAGAAAAGCGAGATAAGCGCAGGTATCACGGGCCCACATCAGCAGCACGCAAACTCACATCCGTGATGTGCTTTTATTTTGTCACACGATATCACAACCCACTATTATCTGAATGTTTATAATTATTATTAGGTTCTGATCATTTATTAGCTGGTTGGATTGGTCACTTGGGTTTAATCCAAGCCTTAAAGACTCAAAAACAATTCAGGCTATAAATTAGGGGTGTAACGGTCCGACAATTTGGATCGGTCCATCGATTTAAAAGGCGACGATTATAATGAACTGTTGCAACAAAAAAAAATTCATATTTTTAAGCTGATGTGTAAATTTAACAGGCTCATTTTATACAGGAATTACAATATATTACAATTACAACGTATATATTACAAATATGTTTATACTGGTTATACTGTACAGCTGCTATAGGTATATTGTATTGTGTATACTGTATATAGGCTATATGTATATTGTGATCGTACATTGTTGTTGTTGTTGTTGTTGTTTATATTGTTCATATGTACATTATATGTCTTGTTGCTGCTGTGACACCCAAATTTCTCCCATCTGGGGATTAATAAAGTCTTATCTTATATACTTACATTAATATTTACTGATATATATGTTTAAATTGATTATCTTGTTCGTATAGTGATTAGTCTGATTTTGACCGATCAGTTGAATTGGGTTTTAATCCAAAACTCAAAAAACTCAAAAATAAATCACTTGTAAATAAAGCAACTTGGACAGAATGTGTTCTGGAAAATTGAGGAATAAAAAAGAGAGAATAAATAGTTATATTACAGTTGTGCTCATAAATTTACATACCCCTAGCAGAATCTGCAATATGTTAATAATTTTAAAAAACAACAAAAAAAAATGAGAGATCATTAAAATCGCATTTTGTTGTTTTTTTTATTTATTTAGTTCTGCCCTGAATAAACTATTTCACATAACAGATGTTTACATACAGTAAAGTCCACAAGACACAATAATAACTGAATTTACACAAATGAACCAGTTCAAAAGTTTACACACCCTTGATTCTTAACACTGTGTGTCGTTATCTGGATGATCAGCGACTGTTTTTATGTTTTGTGATAGTTGTTCACGAGTCCCTTGTCTGTCCTGAGCAGTTAAACTGCCCACTGTTCTTCAGAAAAATCCTCCAGGTCCTGCACATTCTTTACTTTTCCAGCATCTTCTGCATATTTGATCCCTTTCCAGCAGCAGACTATATGATGTTGAGATCCATCTTTTCACACCGAGGACGACTGAGGGACTCGTACACAGATATTACAAAACTTGCAAACATTCACTGATGCTCAAGAAGGCAACACGATACCTTAAGAGCGAGGGGGGTGTAAACTTTTGAACAGGATGATCGGTGTAAATTGTTATTACTTTTGTCTTCATTTTGTCAAAATACTTCTTTGATGGAATTTTTTCGCTGGGGTAACCAGTTTTCAGTGGTGTCCCGGTGTTACGTTTTAACTTCAGTGACTTAAAACGAAATGCCAGTGCGTTAAAGATGAAGAACATTCAACAGGATTTCATTACAGTTCCAAATTTCCAAACAGAATATGAAAACATCTTTCAAAAGTCACCATGTTCTGAGAATGTTTTTGTGCTCATAACGTGTGATTCAGGGAGGAAATCCACGCTCCAGTGGCGTGACAGTTTTGTGGACGAGAGCTCATTCAGAGCCAGTCTTATCGGACCTCATCGCACGTCGTCTCCTCTCAGAAACACACAGAGAAGACCTGCACGTCCTGACACGTCGTCCTCCTCGTCCTTCCAGGCGGTGAAAGGTGAGTTTCATTCTCACAGACATCCTGTTGATGTTGTTGTTGTTGTTGTTGTTGTTAATTCACACATACAGTCACGGACTTCACAACTTGTCTAACGCGAGCTGCAGATCCTGAGCGGATGTTGGGGGAAATGGCCTTCCAGCTGGAGCGCAGGATCCTCTCCCACGTCTTCTACCGACAGACGAGACTGTACGGCTTCACCGTGCAGAACATACAGGACAAGATCATACAGGTGAGTTAGGGTGGGTCATAGTAAAGGTGAAATGCTAGCATAGGTCACAGGTCATTTGTCATAACACAGATGAGCTCATATATTGTAGATCTGAGTTTATAGAACAGGTGAGGTAATAAAGGTCATGGATTAAAGTACAGGTGAGCTTGTTAGTAGAGGTCATAAATCATAACACAAGTATGCTAGTATAGATTATATGTTAAAGCGCAGGCTGGCTAATCTAGGTAAAAGTACAGGTAGACTAGTATAAGTCACAGATCAAAGGACAGGTGAGTTGGTATGGATCACAGATCAAAGGACAGGTGAGTTAGTATAGGTCGCAGATCAAAGTACAGGTGAGTTAGTATGGGTCACAGATCAAAGGACAGGTGAGTTAGTATGGGTCACAGATCAAAGGACAGGTGAGTTAGTATGGATCACAGATCAAAGGACAGGTGAGTTAGTATGGATCACAGATCAAAGGACAGGTGAGTTAGTATAGGTCACAGATCAAAGAACAGGTGAGTTAGTATGGGTCACAGATCAAAGTACAGGTGAGTTAGTATGGGTCACAGATCAAAGGACAGGTGAGTTAGTATAGGTCACAGATCAAAGGACAGGTGAGTTAGTATGGGTCACAGATCAAAGGACAGGTGAGTTAGTATGGGTCACAGATCAAAGGACAGGTGAGTTAGTATGGGTCACAGATCAAAAGACAGGTGAGTTAGTATGGGTCACAGATCAAAAGACAGGTGAGTTAGTATAGGTCACAGATCAAAAGACAGGTGAGTTAGTATAGGTCACGGATCAAAGTACAGGTGAGTTAGTATGGATCACGGATCAAAGGACAGGTGAGTTAGTATGGGTCACGGATCAAAGGACAGGTGAGTTAGTATGGGTCACGGATCAAAGGACAGGTGAGTTAGTATGGGTCACGGATCAAAGGACAGGTGAGTTAGTATGGGTCACGGATCAAAGGACAGGTGAGTTAGTATGGGTCACGGATCAAAAGACAGGTGAGTTAGTATGGGTCACGGATCAAAAGACAGGTGAGTTAGTATGGGTCACGGATCAAAGGACAGGTGAGTTAGTATGGGTCACGGATCAAAAGACAGGTGAGTTAGTATGGGTCACGGATCAAAGGACAGGTGAGTTAGTATGGGTCACGGATCAAAGGACAGGTGAGTTAGTATGGGTCACGGATCAAAGGACAGGTGAGTTAGTATGGGTCACGGATCAAAGGACAGGTGAGTTAGTATGGGTCACAGATCAAAGGACAGGTGAGTTAGTATGGGTCACAGATCAAAGGACAGGTGAGTTAGTATGGGTCACAGATCAAAGTACAGGTGAGTTAGTATGGGTCACAGATCAAAGGACAGATGAGTTAGTATGGGTCACAGATCAAAGGACAGGCGAGTTAGTATGGGTCACAGATCAAAGGACAGGCGAGTTAGTATGGGTCACAGATCAAAGGACAGGCGAGTTAGTATGGGTCACAGATCAAAGGACAGGCGAGTTAGTATGGGTCACAGATCAAAGGACAGGTGAGTTAGTATAAGTCACAGATCAAAGGACAGGTGAGTTAGTATGGGTCACGGATCAAAAGACAGGTGAGTTAGTATGGGTCACGGATCAAAAGACAGGTGAGTTAGTATGGGTCACGGATCAAAAGACAGGTGAGTTAGTATGGGTCACGGATCAAAGGACAGGTGAGTTAGTATGGGTCACGGATCAAAAGACAGGTGAGTTAGTATGGGTCACGGATCAAAGGACAGGTGAGTTAGTATGGGTCACGGATCAAAGGACAGGTGAGTTAGTATGGGTCACGGATCAAAGGACAGGTGAGTTAGTATGGGTCACGGATCAAAGGACAGGTGAGTTAGTATGGGTCACGGATCAAAGGACAGGTGAGTTAGTATGGGTCACGGATCAAAGGACAGGTGAGTTAGTATGGGTCACAGATCAAAGGACAGGTGAGTTAGTATGGGTCACGGATCAAAGGACAGGTGAGTTAGTATGGATCACAGATCAAAGGACAGGTGAGTTAGTATGGGTCACAGATCAAAGGACAGGTGAGTTAGTATGGGTCACAGATCAAAGGACAGGTGAGTTAGTATGGGTCACAGATCAAAGGACAGGTGAGTTAGTATGGGTCACAGATCAAAGGACAGGTGAGTTAGTATGGGTCACAGATCAAAGGACAGGTGAGTTAGTATAAGTCACAGATCAAAGGACAGGTGAGTTAGTATAAGTCACAGATCAAAGGACAGGTGAGTTAGTATGGGTCACAGATCAAAGGACAGGTGAGTTAGTATGGGTCACAGATCAAAGGACAGGTGAGTTAGTATGGGTCACAGATCAAAGTACAGGTGAGTTAGTATGGGTCACAGATCAAAGGACAGGTGAGTTAGTATGGGTCACAGATCAAAGTTCAGGTGAGTTAGTATGGGTCACAGATCAAAGGACAGGCGAGTTAGTATGGGTCACAGATCAAAGGACAGGCGAGTTAGTATGGGTCACAGATCAAAGGACAGGCGAGTTAGTATGGGTCACAGATCAAAGGACAGGCGAGTTAGTATGGGTCACAGATCAAAGGACAGGCGAGTTAGTATGGGTCACAGATCAAAGGACAGGTGAGTTAGTATAAGTCACAGATCAAAGGACAGGTGAGTTAGTATGGGTCACAGATCAAAGGACAGGTGAGTTAGTATGGGTCACAGATCAAAGGACAGGTGAGTTAGTATGGGTCACAGATCAAAGGACAGGTGAGTTAGTATGGGTCACAGATCAAAGGACAGGTGAGTTAGTATGGGTCACAGATCAAAGGACAGGTGAGTTAGTATGGGTCACAGATCAAAGTACAGGTGAGGCTGTATAGGTCTTTTAGTACAGGAAAGCTAGTACAGGTCATAGGTCATAATACAGATCATAGGTCAAAGTACAGGTGAGTTACTGTATATGTTACAGCACAGATGAGCTATTTACAGGTCGTAGGTCACAGCAATGATATCATGGTAACGTCTTTGGCAGGTGTCTACACATCCTCTGACAGGACAGGTGGACAAGGCGTACAGGTCTGAGCTGACCGAGCGATATGTGGATCTGATGGATCGGCTCGGTGCTTTGGGCTACAACATGACGCTCCATCCTCCCTTCACCGAGTTCATCATCAACACGTACGGCATCCTGAAGGACCGACCGGACACACGCATGGCTCGGGAGCGGGGCTACAACGACCTGGACGTCCTGCGGTGTATGATGGTGGAGACGGCGCCGTCCGGTCTGCTGAAAGACCTGCTGGTCCTGTTTAGCTGCCTGTGCTACCTGGTGGAGAAGGACGGAATGCCGCTCATCCTGTGGTAGCGCTAACTTGTGTGCGTTCCCCAAGATAACCTAAAGACTCGTGTTAGTCATTAAACAGCCTGGAACATGAAGTTACTGCTTATTTTTATTTATTGTACAGTTCACAGATATTATCACCTTCCATATACCAAAAAGAACAATAACAGACTTAATGGAACTTTAACTGGGGATGCAAGGCTAATGTCGCTAAGGGAAGCTAATGATCTCCAGTTTAGCATTTTACATCACTGTAGGTCTACATCGATTGTTCGGTGTCTTGATTATTAGGATTCTGTAATGTTCTCTCAGGGAAAAGACTTTAAAGATACACTACATGTGCCTTTCTTGTTAAAACAAAAGGTACAAAAGAGGAGACAGCAGCAAGGAAAGGTACCCTTTTTTCCACTGAGAAACAACAAAAGATCAGTATTGTAGCAATCAGAACTATACAACTATTAATGGAAATACTGGAAAGGGTTTAATTACAAAACAACCACTGAAGCAATGTCTCAGAAAATTAAAGATGGTAAATTAGCAAGTGTTACTGTGCTCTAAAGCATCTTCATTTCATGTGTGTACGCTTGTTTATATTGTGTTGCTGCATCACACCTGGTTTGATCCTGATTCATGTTCCTTCCCTGCTGAAAAAAACAAAACAATAGAAACCCTCATAGAATTTGAAATGGTTTTAATGGTTAGAATGGGAATTGTCTTGGTTTTAATGGGAACTATAATGGTCCCTGTGGGTCTCTACTGGTAATTTGTTGCCTTCTATTTGTGACATGTTATGTCTAGTGGATACCATTAAGGACCTAAGTCCTTAATATGTCCTACTACATAATGGAAACCATTTGGTAATGGTTTTAATGGTTAACAGCTGATGGTTTGTAATGGTATTAATAGTGTTAACCATTAGAATTTCTGTCATGGTTTCTATTGTTTGTTTGTTTGTTTTTTTCCAGTAGGGTTATTGCTTCCTCTGGGTTCTCCAGTTTCCTTCCAAAAACCTACCATGAGGTGGGCCGGCTATGCTAAATGGTGTGAATGTGAGTGTGAATGGTGCGCTGAGGTGGACCATTCTCTGTCTAATCGCCCCGTCCCTTCGCTCTGGCTCCCTCTCCTCTTATCGGTTCCCGTTTACACAACAGATGTTTGGATTCCAGCTGTGACCTGTTCCAACTGACATTGATCACTCTTTATCACTGTGTTCTGTGTATATATGCAATGCCTTTGTGAGCATTAAACTGAGAAGCTTTCGCTGAACTCTGTGCGACTTCTTCCCGAGCTCGGACGAGAGGATAATTCGGCCACGGCGGGGTCCAAATTCTAGTTCTGTGACTGGTATCGGACAAGAACTCAACAGTTACTCAAAAGAGAGTGAGTCCTGTTTATAACATAGTCACTGAGAATGGTTCATAATCGCAGTTGTCACCGATGGATGTCGGCCATTTTGTGCCAAGGTTGTTTCTTTCCTGTCAGCGAGTTTTTCCCTCAACACCTCACCACCAGATCTAAATCTACATTCGGATTTCTGTAAAGCTGCTTTTGTGACAGATAGAATTGAATGGAATTGAACTTTTATTAGCTCATGTGGTTCCTGTAGGAGGTTCAAACGGTGCAGAGACGGTTATTGGGTGTGTTTAAAGCTGTGAGGTAAACTTAGCCTAGCTCTGCTTCCACCACACCTTTGATACAAGTCGCGGGAACGCGCAGAGACGCGCGGGCGCGAGCCTGACCTAATACGGTGCTTCCCGAGTGAACGAAACCGCTGGAGAGAGAGAGAGAGAGAGGGGAGGAAACGAGTCAAATTGCAATCAGTGTTCCGGTTTTGTGCTGATTGACGTTCACAGGAAGATGAAAGTCAGAGCTCGTGTTTAAAACCGTCGCGTTTTGGAGCAACAACAGAACCGAGCCTCAGTCAGGTGAGTACACCAACCAGGTAAACTTCAGCTAGCTCGCTGTGCTAACACCTAACCCATCCATGTTCTGGAAGATTTCAGCTGAACATGCAAAGGGGGAAAAAATGGAGGTGGTGGTTCCACCGCTGCTCGTCTTGAGTCGAGTCTTGGATCTTGAATCGAGCGCGCGCGCGCGTTTCTAAGGAGCTCCATCACATTTTTAACGTTTAGGAATCAGTTCCGCGAGTCGATTCCGCAAACGAGGCTCCGCGATTCCGCTCTGACGTCATCGCCCACAAGGCTCCCTGTTTATTTTATCCGCTTTTGATTCATTTCTCAGGAGTCACTGCTGCATTTCCAGCCCTGCATTTCTGACCTGCTTTTCTTTCCCCTTTCACTTCAGTTCCTCAGGGCTTTTAGACACTTCTGCTGAAGATTCTGGAGTGAACTCTAATCTAATAATGCACATTTTTTAAAATTCAAAACGAAGGCTGTTTAATGAGTTGGATCAGGTATTAGTTAATGCAAGGAAGGTGTGCAGGGTTGCCAGGTTTGTGTTACAGATCCCCAGTTCACTCTGACCAGCTACCAAAACACAAACCGGTAGAACATGTGTTCCAGATGCTGTGCTTCCTTATGACCTGCAATACTGGGACTACCATAACATGGGCGACAATATATTTTCTTATCAAATCTGTGTTAAAACATACAGGATTTCCTAAATAGGCCTTTCACCAGGGCGTGGTAACAGTCTCGTATTATTGCTCATGTTGCCATAAATAAAATATGGCAGCTATGTGAATATCACAGGGTAAATCACAGTATTCACGGATGCACAGAGCTTGACATTGATTTATCCAGTAATGAGAGATCATCACGTCACACGGTCATTAGTGCATGCAGAGAAGTTCGGGCTAAGTAATCTAATTGGTTTCTAATAACCGAATTATTTCACTAATATATAGCTATAATTGAGCTGGAGCTTAGGTTACTGTCTGAATGGAGCTATGCATTTTCTCCCTGTGTCCGTGTGGGTTTCTTCCAGGTTCTCCGGTTTCCTCTTACCTCCCAAGAACGTGTCAGTAGGTGGATTGGATATGCCAAATTGCCCCTACGTGTGAATGAGTGTAAATGTGTGTGTGTGTGTGTGTGTGTGTGTTGCCCTGTGATATACTGGTGACGTGTCCAGGAGTGCCGAGTGTTCCCTGGGACGGACTCTGGATCCACCAGACAAAGATAACCCATTTAGAGGTTGACTGATTGATCAGGTTAGCAGATTAATCGGCACTGATAACCGATTGCTGGAACAAAAATCCACACCGATAGTTTTTCCCAGTTGCGTCCGTTGCAGGAGCGGCTGAGAAGGCTCCACTGTCAACATACAGTACGAGAGAGGCCGCTAGAGGCGAAATAAAAACTATCACTGACAAATTTTGTTGTGTTATTTGAAGTGTTTTTTGATTCATTTTGGATGTCTCTATTTTTATTTGTTATTTGGAGTGTTACTTTTTGGTTCAGTTTTCGATCTTTTATTTACTTTAATATTTATTAATAGTTAATATTTATTAATATTTATATATTTATTTCATAAAAAAAATACAGTAACTTTTCATGGTACAGTCAGTACTGTTTATTTTTATAATAAAGTTCAGCAATATTTTACTTTGAGTGTTATGTTTTCATTCAGTTTCAATTTTAAAAAGTTAAAATTGGTTGATTAATCGGTTATCGGCAGGTACCGCCCAACTTAGTTATCGGTGTCGGTAAAATCCACTATCGGTCGACCTCTAAACCCATTTACTGAAGATTAAATGAATAAATGATCTAATGTACACAACCTGTGGACCTAAAAAGCAGTCCTGCAGGAGGAAAAACGCGTGGATCTGGCAACACACTGACTCCCCGGGGAACTAAAGCTCTGATTCAGTTCTTATCGATGCACCTGTAAAGGTGTGAAAGCAGTGAACGATTCACTGGTCTCAGGATTTCAAGCCTCGCCTTTTGGTTCTCATCACTCCTTCGTGTTTCCAAACAGGACACCACCCAGGACTTTTCCTTATATGCAGTTCCAAGTTCAGCCCAAATGACCACACCTTAATCCAGATAATTGTTCTCTGCACGTACGAAACCCTTTGTGTGATCTCTGCGTAACAGGTGTTGTGGTTAACACTCAGGTAAACTCGGAGGCGTGTGTTGATTTTCTCTCTCGTGTGCTGACTGCGGATGGTAAAAGGTGGACAGATGGCGAGGGCTGGATTACTGTGTGCATGTCTGTTCTTGCCCTCATCTCACCCTGAGATATCTTTCTCTCAACCATTGCCTTTATTTATCAGGGGTGAAAGTCCTTCGCTAAACAAATCTGCTGGATTATTTAGACCTTACTGCTTTCCTGCTTTCGACTAGATTATATTACATTTAACAGCTTCATATATTCAAAGGAAAATACTAATATCTATCTCTATCTTGAGGAGGAATTACATCTTTACTGTAAGACACCAGATATTGACTTTTGGGTATCTAAGTGGAAATTCTGGGTTATTGGATGTGACATTTGAACTCATATCGACTTGAAAAATTATCTCAGCGTGTGTAAGCTTTCCGGAATAATGCAGATTTAAATCCATATTTAAAAATAGGATATTAAAGTAAATATCAGAGGAGATATCTGAAATGACTCATTGGCTGATGAACATTTGGACACGTTTTCCTGCACGGAGAAAAACATTAAATCCTGTTTATTACTAACTTACAATGGAAGTCTCAGGGAGGTTGTTAAATATAAAATACGTGACTATAAAACATAAACTCAAACCTACAGCTGTTTCACCAGAAGAATAAAGGTGTAAGGACGAAGATTAAGCAGACATGAGAGAATGTCTTACCAAAGAGCCACACGGAAAAAGTAGTTCCATCTCTAAAGCCCTATTCAGGCTGGATTAGTTTTCCATGTGGAGGTGGTGTAATGTAATTATTACTGGAGTATTTTTGGGATTTTAGTCTGAATCTGTCACATCAGTCATTTTTTTCGTTCATGTGCCTGGAAAGATAAATTATATCTTTTTATTACCTTCCTACTATAGATGTTTTCTCAGTGCAGGAAAACATCTCCCGAGCTCTACAGGTCAGGTAGGGATTAGACTGAACATGTTGGAGTATTCCTTTAATGTACACTTATGTTTTTCTTTTAATTGCAGGGTGATTAATCGGCAGCAGGCTGGACATCTGGATGAAAGAACCCTGGCGGATGGGAGATGATTGGACGTGTCCTGAGTTGCTGCGTGTCCTTGTTGTGGTGTCGTGAGACGAGGAATGCCTCTGAGAGAATCGCCCTTCCCTAATGGCTTCGTTGGGGCTCTTCACGCCCTGGGATGGGGCCTCGTCTTCCCCTGCTTCTGGTTCCTGGACCGACTCATCGCTGTGTGTGTGTCCACGACGCCGGAGCGCAGGCGGAGACGGGAGGAAGAGTGCTACCTCCACCCGCTCGAGGTTTTTTTCGGCTCGCTGCTCTTCCTCTTCCTGTTCCTCATCTCGGCGCCGTTCGCTTTGCTGGGTTTCCTGTTGTGGGCGCCGCTCCAGTGCGTGCGCCGTCCCTTCTCTTATAGGCAGCGGGAGGTGACGATTAAGATGCAGGACCGTAACGCTGGATGGGAGGAGTCTGGAAAGGTGACATTTGGGTTTTTAAGTGCTAATCTGTGCCTCCTGCCCGGGGGCCTGGCGCGATTTAATAACCTGGCTCACACGCAGCAGCGGGCGCTCGTCATCGGGCGCAACATCGTGCAGGGCGTGAGCCGGCCGCATATCCGTATTTTCATCGACTCGCCAAGTAGCTGCGGGACCTTGAGCCCGTCCTCCAGCCTCCTGAATGCAGGCTCCGCCTCCTACGGCGCCACGAACACTCAACCAGTTACACCAGAACAGGATGGGGAGGTTCCTAAAAATTCAGTGCCAATCAGAGAGGAACAGGCTGTAGACAACGATAAAGAAATCCTCCCAACGTCCAGCGGAGGCGCCGTAGCAAGCAATCACACACACGAACTCCAGGTGAACGGAAGCCATGTGAAGCCTTCACGAGCGTCACACACGCCTGTGGAGGTGTCGGCTCTGTTTCCAGCCAGCGTGGACATCCTGTGCCTGCAGGAAGTGTTCGATAAGAGGGCGGCAGCCAAGCTGGCCGAGATTTTGTCTCCGCTCTTTGGTCACATCCTGTATGACGTGGGCGTGTATGCCTGCAGCTCCGGCTCCTGCTTTAAGTTCTTCAACAGCGGCTTGATGGTGGCCAGTCGCTACCCGGTGATGGAGGCGCAGTACCGCTGCTTCCCCAACAGCCGAGGAGAGGACGCTCTCGCCGCTAAGGGCCTGCTCTCTCTCAAGGTGCACATGCTAATTGCGTACACTGATTTTAACACGCCATCGTACACGAAACTTCGGCAACAAGTACAATGACAGAACCTGAAAATATGTTTCCTTGGTGATTTTTTTTGTATGGTGTTAGATTGCTAACATCATATTCTAATTATATCCCTTTTGTTATCCCAGATATCGGACCTTATATATCAATCTGTTATTAAAGTAAATGTGCGTAAATGTTTTTGTGTCCAAACCGAACTAAAAATTACCGTTTAAGTTTCTTCGCACTTGTGTGTGCATGTTGATAAACACCAATCAGCTCTAAATTACCAAGTATATTCACTTCACATGTACATTTGGCCACGCCCACAGGACTCCATAAAAGGCAAAGAGAGCTGAAAACAACAAAATGGCGTGTGCCAAATCTTCCAATAATGCAGTTCAGCCACTGCAGCGCACTGTAGCTATCATAGACACACACTGTTTACTTTGAACAGCTAGTTTTATTACCTTAAGTTATCCGCAGTCACTCGTTGACTAATATGCGATCAAACGAGGTTCACATTAGTGAATGTCCTTATATGGAAATTTAGACAAATGTAGGACACGAGCGTTTGCGAACTGATGCTTTGATAAACGTGTTTATGGTTTTTCTGAAACGGAGCGGTTTGCTTGCCAGGTACAAACAGGATTACAGAAGGGAGAGAAGAAAATGGTGGGGTTTGTTAACTGCACTCATCTTCACGCTCCAGCAGGTAGGAAGTCTCTCACGTCGTATTTTCATCTCAGACGCCTCGTCGGGAATGTGTTTGTCTCTGTAGAGCTCGTGAACGTGTTTGTGTGGTTTTTTTTTTCTCCCGGTTTTAGGAGAAGGAGAGATCCGATGTGAGCAGCTGGACATGATCACCAAGTGGATCGGCGAGTTCCAGACCACAACCAGGCAGCAGGACGAGGTGGTGGTGTTCGACGTGCTCTGTGGAGACTTCAACTTCGACAACTGCTCTCCGGGTACGTCACAGAATAAATAAAATATAATTATAATATTAATAATAATCCCGACTAATCTGTAAAAGTCTTTTTTTTTTTAAATATATAAATCCTCCTTTGTAATATACACATGTACAATAAAATACGTAAAAATTTCTCAGAATTTATATTTTAATTTGTGTTATTATTATATTCTTCTAAAATGATTTTCTTATTTTTCATTTTTTGACATTTCCTTATGCTAATTTTGCCTTTTTTTCACTGGATCTTTATTATTCGAAAAATCTTTTAATGTTGTTTTGTTTTGTTTTTTCCATTTACACCGCATTTTTTTCTATATTTGTATATTTCTAAATCTCTTTATTTTTCTTATTTTAAAACGCTTTCTTTAGTTTTTCCTTTATAGTTCATTTTATCTTTATTCTAATATTTCATTTTATTTTTTTTATGTTTTTGAAGTTGAATGTCATTTTATGTCATTGAATGTTTTGAAAGTTTTATTTCTTTTTAGTTTATATTTGTTTTTGTGTTATTTCCTGGTGCTCATTTTGCCTTTTTTTATTTTTCTTTTATTATTCTAAGACTCTCTGTGGGTTTATTAATATATATAATTTTAATTTTACATAACTTTATTCTATATTTGTGGAATTTTATTTCCTTACACTCATTTATTTCTTGATTTTATTCTAAAATTCTATAGATGTGTATTTTTATATCTGTTTACGTTTAACCTTTATCTATATTTTTATTTTATTATTCTAAAATTGCTCAATTTTTATGTATATTTTAATTTATTCTGTAAATGTGTGTTCTTATCTACTTATACAAAATTTTTTTTCTTTACCTTTATTTTTATTTTAGTAAATATTATTATTATATTTTTTTTAGATTTTTATTCCAGAAGGAAATTCACAATTTTAGCTTACTTTTGAATAATTCTTTGATTTTTTTTTTTCATTTAAGTAATTTTTTTTGTGCATGTTTAAATTTTTTCCTTACACTCATGTTGTCTTTATTGTTGTTCAAATCTCTTGACTTGTATATTTTTTTTTTGTCTCGTCACAATCTTTCTCTTAAATTTCTTTGTATTTTATTGTTCTAAAATTCTTTTCCTTTTTTTCGTTTATATTTTGTTTTATTCTATATTTATGTTGCTAATCTGCTTATTTTTATCACTGAATTTTATTTTGCTGCTTAATTGTGCAGCACTTTGAGCTACGCTGTTATGCTGAGTATGACGAGTAATTACAGTAATGACTAACTGTAGCTGTTAATGACTTTTATATACTGAGTAACTAATATTACACAGACATGAGAAGGTCTTAAGCGAGATTCTATAACGATTCTATAACATCTTTGACATTATTGCGGTAATGACATGCTCGTTAATGATAATTGCTGTATTGAATAACGTACAATCAATATGAGTATTAAATAACGTGAACAACGTTAGTGACGTAATGGTAATTACACTCTTACTGTTTATCCTATACGCTGTGTGCGGTGTGTTGAGTAGAAATACAGTAAAGTCGTCTGTTATCATTAACATTTCCTTATGAACGCTAGTCAGCGTGAGAGTTTTGTTCAGTTTCTCCTGTTTTTTGTGTGCAGATGACGATCTGGAGCAGAAACACACTCTGTTTAACGAGTACACGGATCCGTGCAGAGCCGTAGCGGGTCAAGAGAAACCCTGGGCTATAGGTACACACACACACTTCACACACACTGCTTATAATGAGGAAAGTCTGATTGGTCTTTAGGTGTTGATTAGTTTTCTATAACAGCAGCAATGACAGTAGTGCAGCCTCAAATCACAGGTTTATATTAATACTAATGCGCTCGTTCTGATACGTTATCGTTTCTATGGTGACAGCTCGTTCATAATTGTCGATACGGTGAAGTGTATGGAAGGAGTCTCCAGTGTCAGCGCTTTGTAACAGTCAGAGGTAAAGCTGTAACTGTAAGATTTCCGACATCTTCAGGACAGAGGAGTTTACGCTTCCACAACATTTAACGTAACTATAAATGGATAAAAAGGACGACGTGTCCTTTTTACTTTGGTAAATTTCTGTGCTGTAAGAGGAATTAAACTCTGTGTGTGGTGCTGTTATAGGAAATTAATCAGTGACTGGATGGTGTGATGAAACTGAGTCACTGTTACCAGCCTGAAGTTGATTATTTTCCTGTAACAGTACGTCCCTGAGTGTTTTATTCCACTTACACCACAGCCATTTGCCATTGAAAAAATTTATTAATCAAGAACGTCATACGTTTTGTCCATTTATAGTTACGTTATGTCCGTTTACGTTACGTTAGCTAGCCTCACAATCAGATCCAATTAGTTGTGTAACGTTTCTGGGTTTTTGTTTTTGATGTTTGTGGTTTCTTTCTTCACCTCCACCTTCACCTCCAGGCACTCTGTTACAGCAGCCTACATTATACAATGAGGATGTAAACACTCCAGATAACCTGCAGAGGTAAACCACATTTACATTGATCAATCAATTCATTAATTAATTAATAAGGAAATTAATTACTAAGCGATTCATTAATTAACATAACGCTTTTGTACCAGAGGAAATCAATCTTGTTAAAAAAATTTTGTCAGTGTTGATTTTAAAGCTTAGTAGCTGTTAAAGAAAACTGTATTTAAATGTTTAGGTCTCTGTGTCGGCTGATACTCAAAGCCGAAAGTATCGGGAAGTAAAAGTGGTATCGTTCCGTCTCTACGTTTAAAATCGTCTTATAATTTCTGCAGGACTCTGGAAAATGAAGAGTTGCGTAAGCTGTACCTGGCGCCCCCCGTACCCCGGGGCGACACCCCTCTCGTGTACCCTGAACCCGGGGAGGCTTGGGTGGGCCGCCGTATCGACTACCTCCTGTACAGAGAGAGCAGTCTGACTGAGCGCCGGCACACGGTGAGACGCCAGAGAACCCAAAACTCACACTTACTGAAGCTCACTGACTGGTTTCTGTCCCACTGTGTTCTCATATTATTTATTTATAAATAATCACAGCTGATATGATATAATATTTTGAGAAAAAAAAGTCATAGTATTATGAGAAATTTTTTTTTTTTTGCAACATTACGGAAAAAAGTGACGATGTTTAAACAGTAAAGTGGCAATATTTCGAGCAAAAATGTAGCAATATTTCAAGAAAAAAAAAAAAACCCTTAACGTTTAGTGAAAAGTCACAACATTTCAAGACTAAAAGTCGTAATATTTTGAGGAAGAAAATTTTATATTTTGAGTGAAAAAAGTTGCAATACAGTACTGTGCAAAAGTTTTAGGCCCCCTATTTATTTCAGCACAAACTTTGTTATAGATGTTTTATCTGATGACGTCTACATTATCAAGTCAGTACAAAAAAACATTTTAGATTCCCAAACATTAATTTTCTGGCAAAAAATGAAATGTTACAGAAAAATGTTTGTGTGTCATTAAAGAAAGCAGCATATTACGTAAGAGACACTTTTCAGACAAATAAACACAATGAAGGCTGCTGGGTTTCGCTGCAAAAATAAGAAGCGAGTGCGAAAGTCAAAGTGTCCAGAAGAACTGTGGCTGGTTCTGCAAGATGCTCAATAAAACCTACCAGCTCACTTCCTTATTGTTTCATTTACTACTGTTTACTGCTCTTTACAGTATTTATTTTTAAAATGTAGAAACATTTACTTCAAGTAAAAAGTTGTAACATTTTGACTAATAAATCATAATATTTCGAGAAAAAAGTCACGACATTTCAAGACTAGAATTCGTAATATTTCGAGGGAAAAAAGTCGTAATATTTTGAGAAAATAATTCTTAATATTTCAAGAAAAGGATTGTCCTAATATTTTGAGTAAAAAAGTTGTCATATTATAACAGAACGTTTTAATTTAATTTGATTTGTGTAGCGCTATTAACAATGGTCCGAGTCAGAGCAACGAAAATAAAGAAATGCGTCATTTTACAAATAAAGAAATAAAGACTCTATTTTATCATCAGTATCAGAAACGACTGTGTGATACTTTGTGTTTGTTTAGAAGAAAGAACCGCACACAAATTCTCTTTCACACCTCTCCGCTCCTTTTGTGAATTTGTTCTCCAAATATCGCAGCTTTTCTCGGACTTTTTTCTCGGAATATCACAACTTTATTTCATATTTTCTTGTTGCTTTCCTTTTTCCCCTGCTGTATGTTTGTCTTGGTTGTGCATGAGGGAAATCTGCTTGCTTTACGCGTACAGAGCGGAGAAACCGGTTCCGATTATCTTTAAAGCCGAAGGTTTTGTGTGACGTCATCCACAGAACAACATCGGAGCCTCTGGAATGTTATTCATCACTAAATAATATCTGCCAACCCGACAGGGTTAAATGCTTATTTAAAGAATAAAACACCGCGTGTTGTGCTGTTCCGGTAAAATAATCAGCGACTTTGTGGAGTTAGGCTACTCTTACCGCCATAACGTTGTTCTGTAACAGCAGGTCCTGAACTGTTTTTATTCCTCTTACACGACAGCAACTTACCAACAGTTGCAATTTTGTTATTTGTTAAAGAATGGCATGTTGTAGTTTTTATCAGTTTATAGTTACATTTCATGTTGCGAAACAAGTTAGTTCCTGTTGTCACTTACGTCATAGCAGCTATAAACGGTCGTTCCCTCATCAGCCGTCTGTTTATTCTCTCTCTCATGAAGTAAAAAAAAATGTTTTATAGCTTGTTACACGTTACCGAGAAACCGCAAAGAAGTGTAAACTCCTCCGTCCCTCTGACACCGGAGACTCCTTCCATCAATGTTAAATAAACGTCTCCTTACAGAAAACTTTACCACATCAACGATTTTTTAAATTTTCTACAAAGCGTCCGTCGTACGCGTGAACGAGCTGTGAACGAGCTGTTACTATGGAAACGTGAGAAAAAAACGTAACGTGACATTTGAACGACGACTGATTTTGTTAATTATTTTCACAGATACTGTGTTCATTTAAAAAAAAATCCCTTCAGCATGTACTGATTCTCATTTCTCAGCGCTCGGGGTACGGAAGGTCGTTTAATTTCTAAAGGAGTTTCATCAAATCCGATGTTCATGTTTGTTTGTTTTCTTCTTCATTTCTTCTGTTCGTCTTGCAGGAGGTCGAGGAGTTCACGTACGTGACCCAGCTGGCTACTTTAACGGATCACATCCCCGTCGGCATGAGACTCAGCGTCACGCTCGACTCCTCAGGCTCTTGAGCTGGAACACACGTCACTCACTCACACTCACACACACACACACACACACACACACACACACACACACACACACACACACACAGGACAGGAGAACACGATAAACTGCAGCTGACATGCAGAACCTGTGCTGCGCCAGTGTTTTATATATCAGGAGATAAATCCTGATTTGATCACACTGTTTTATCACGGTGAAAGTTCTCACACTTCTGATGTAATGGAGACACTTTTATGGTTCTTTGATTTTTAAAAAAATAAACAATAATCAGATGAAATGAAATGAAATGTAAATTTTGCACTCTCTCAGTGTGGACCGTATTAAAGTCTTTACCTCGTGCTTGGTTTAGGATCCACTGAGAGGCTCCGACCTCAACGGCAATAAACATCAACCTTTATTTCTTAGGTTTTTTTTTTTTTTTTCCCCACACACACGCGCGCACACACACGCACGCACACACAGATGATTCATGTAATCTATTTTAATAAAAAGTGACACTTTTCAAATGCGGGCTGATGATTTCATTTCTATCAAAAAACATCAAATCATTTATTCATTTTTGAACAAAGTTTTAAATGAGGATAAGAAATACAGAAACATAAAGCAAGAAAAAACATTATGCAGTTTTGACCATAGATTCTTTTTATTTAAATGCAAATCTAAAAGCTCTGATGAAGCATCTGATTATAACAAACCAAAAAAACCTCTGTAGAATTATCTATAAAAATTTCAGTAATTTTATATTTTCTATGATGAAGAAATTGTTATTAAAAATAACTGTCTGTTTACTCTGTATTGCACTATTTCATAAATTGTCATTTTATATTAATTTCTAAAAGCATGGTGAAAAAAAAAATCCCACAATGCACTGTAGCTTTTCTTCAACTCTAGAATATTTAATTAAAAATAATATAT
>CM042539.1:28091254-28396254 GCA_023630585.1 Cranoglanis bouderius
TGAACTAACTCAGAATTGTTTTAAAGGCTTGTTGAGAATGTCACTAGTTCAATAGTGAATTGATTAATTATTTACCTGGTCGTGTTAATTGCACATCGCCGTGGTTACTACGTTACTGCCGATCAGACGGAGGGGACATGGACTCCAGAGACTACGTACGCATGCGATATGAGAAGCGACTGAGGGACGGAGTGCAGCAGCCGGAGAGCAGCCAGCAGAAAATCGGAGTCTTTGAAAAGTTCACGAAGGTAAGAAGGTTTATATATATATATAAAAAATCACAATTTAGTCATCCAGAACTGATAATAAACCTAAATAAAGACCGGAAAACGAGCATTTCCTCCAGTTTGGATTAAGGAGAATAGCGGAAGGGGTAATAATATTAGCAGTTGTGTGGTCGGGAGCTGCTTGCAGGCAGTGGCAATCGGGAAAACTCAGCTGGATGGTGGATTTATTTTTTAGGTAATTCTGCAGTTATGCGCAGTAAATAGGGAAAAAAAAACAGAACGTAACATTTTTTTACATAATCCTTTTACAAATTTTGTACAAATTTTACATTTACAAATCAACATGGCCGACATTTTCACCGCTCAAAGCTTTTGAATTCGTCCGAGTGCTGACCAACACACGAGTGCGAAAAACCACAGCGTATTTAATCACTTTGTAATCATCATCAACATTAACATTATTGTAAAAAAAATGATAATTTGACTCGTGTGTAGGCCTGTTTAATCTTTGTAAGTCAAAATCTTTGTCCCTGTTTTGTCTTTCGACTGAAAACTGGGAGCGCGTGAGGTTTTAAGTGTGTAATGTTGGCTACGTCAAACGCAGATACACTCTGTAGATACGCTGATGGATTTTATTTCATTCATATTAACGAACTCAAAACGTTTCCCGCGGCAGAAAGCGTGGACGGCGTGTAAGTCGGAGGAAAGGGGGCGGGGCTTCCGGACGGTGTCGGTTAATACCGAAACGTTAAATTACGCCTGTGCAACTGTCAATCATTCCAGATTCTTATGTTGATTTGTTGATTGGCTCGTCTGTCGTTTTTATTGGGGAGGAAACGACGTGAAAGAAGGCGTAGTTTGGAGTTAGAACTCGTACTGGCGTACTCCGGTGTTCGATTTCAGAGTTCGTACACAAAATATAATTGAAGAAAAAATGGTGGCAGTGTAATACCGTGTAGAGACGATTGAATCAGTATATCGCACAAGTTTAGTGTTATTGTAATGCTGTACACTGCAAATCTGATTTGAGACTGTGTGTGTGTGTGTGTGTGTGTTGTAGGGCGTGGGGCGGCGTGTGATGGAGAAACAGGGCTGGAAAGACGGCGAGGGACTCGGAAACTCTCGCTCAGGGATTCCCGAGGCTTTAGAGAACGAAGGACAGCATCCCAACTGTAAGAGAGGCTTCGGGTGAGTCCATGCGCTTTATTTATTTTATGTTATTATTTTTATTATTTTATTTATTTCCTCACACGCTGATGATGATGTTATTTAATGTAATGAATTGTGTGCGTTTTTTTTTTTTTTTTAAACGGACTTGTTTTTCTTTGCAGGTATCACGGGGAAAAGCTCAGCTCTTTCCAACCGCTTAAAAAACCTCGGCCTGATTTTCACATATCCACCGTTTACGACGAGCCGAAAGACATCGACCGCGGCGACACACTCCTCCGCCGGCAGCCGAGCACCAGCATGAAACACACACACTGGCATCCGGAGGAAACCACCGAGCCAAAAAGCTGACCTTTTATTTAATTCATAATTCAAGACATTTTCTTTTTGTGTGTGTGTGTGTTTTTTTTTGTTTTTTTTTAGATCTTATATTTGGATAAGAGGTCTGAAATGATATTTATATCCCCTTGTTTTAAAGGATGTTAATATTTTTTGCATCGTTTTGTGACTTGATTTTATTAAAGTATGAAGAAACAAAATGTCTGTGATGGGAACTATGACTCTCTTCAGTGAGTCAGATTCATTTGGCTCGTCTCACTAATAAGACTCGACTCTTTTGACTCACAAACGACTCGTTGCCGTTATTTATTTACTAAAACATACACGTTTTATGATATTTTGACCAGCGATTGTTTTTATTGGTTGAAATTGTTTAATGAAACCTGTGTTACTAATCAGAATTGACAATTTGTGCTGCTGTGTCTGTGCTTCATTATAAAGTTTTATTTACTAACGACCTAGTCAAAAAATATCAATAATGAAAAGGAAAAATCATAATCTAGTTTTTAGTGAGTAATATTGACTTAACTTTACTAACATAAAAATAGGTAAATTCCCACCTTCAAACAAAGAACTGTAATTAAAAAAAAATAATTATATATATATTTATTATAGTAAAAAAAAAAATATATATATATATATATATATATATATATATATATATAAATAAATGTGGTTGTAAGAAGTGTTATGCAAGTGAAATTTTAAATGATATTTTCTCTAAAAAATATTCCTAAAAATAGTGCTTTATTTAATTAATTTGTCAAAATATATAATATATTTGGAAATTAATTTTAAAATGATAACAGGCCAGTGAGTTAATGAATAAATACGAAAAAAGTAGCTAGGGTACAAATAAATATTTTTGCAAACAGAACTTTCCATTCATTGTGAACTTTTAAAAATTAAAAAAAAAGAACTAAGTAAAATGGAATGATGGAGTGAAACAATAAAGATTATATTATATAAAACATTATATTATATATTTTATTATATGCAAATGCATAATTTAATTAATTTAAATATGCAAAAATTTTCTGGATTCTTCCACGCACATGAAAATAAATAAATAAACACGAGCAGTTATATTTTTATGAGGTATATTTTAAAAATAAAAGTATTACACTAGAATCGAATAGAAAATATTTTACAAATGAAAAGTTTGTTATTATATTTTTATATCTAACGTCTCTGATGTAACGCTGTTGTATTGAGTGCCACGTCACGGTGGGCGGAGCTTCAGAGGGATCAAAATGGCGGCCACCTACAACAGCTTCAGTTTGTAAGTGTTCACTTTAGCCATATAACTAACTGTTACTGCCTTATAACTTGAAACTTCTGTGTGTCATTTCTGCTTGTTCGTGTTTAAAGGAAATATGTTTATTTTTATATTTTAGAAGAGAAACTCGGTATTTGGTCGTTTGCTCTGTTAGCAAACAAGTTATTTTCCTGTAACGCTGTGCACCTTCGCTAATCTAATGCTGACGGTGTGTAAGAGGATAAATAACTGATGGCAGGCAGGGAGACGGATTTCTGGATGATAACAGAAATATTTTACACAATAATCATCACACAGACTCGAGTTTACCTCTGAAACAACTTGTTAGTAACCCGGTAGCTCTAAGGACAGCCCATGAAGCCCATAAGAGCAGCCTTAAGGTGTTTTATAAAGCACAGATTTTTCTTTTCAGACTTTCACAGTCCTTTAACTGATTATCAGTGAACTTTTTATTGTGTGGATCTTTATGGAGATTTGAATAAACCAGATATTCTCAAGCCATATGTTGAGGAGCTTTGGTGCAGTATGCACTGTTAAAGGAGAATCCCACATTTTCCTGAAGCGCATGAAATCCGATTATATTGAAATAATTATGATGTGATCGGTGAGAATTTGTTGGTTGGAGTTGTGTTTGTGTTATTCCTGTGAGACGTCAGCAGTTGTGTTGCTCTGATGTCACAGGAGGACATTGTTATTGTTAGTGCAGTTATAATGAGGAGTAACAGGAGAAAAAAACTTTCAACGAACTCAAAATAAATGTATAACGGTCGTGTTTTGGTGTTGTCTCCTAAAACATGGAGCTCACACTAAAACATGGAGCTCACACAGAATGCGATGCAGCTACAGTGGCGCTTGAAAGTAAGAGAAAGTGGTTCATGCAGCAAGACAACGACCCTAAGCACACAAGTCCTTCTACCAAAGAATGGTTAAAGAATAATAAAGTTAATATTTTGGAATGGCCAAGTCAAAGTCCTGACCTTAATCCAGTAGAAATGTTATGGAAGGACCTGAAGCAAGCAGTTCATGTGAGGAAACCCACCAACATCCCAGAGTTGAAGCTGTTCTGTACTGAGGAACGGGCTAAAGTTCCTCCAAGCCGATGTGCAGGACTGATCAACAGTTACCAGAAACGTTTAGTTGCAGTTATTGCTGCACAAGGGGGTCACACCAGATACTGAAAGCAAAGGTTCACATACTTTTGCCTCTCACAGATATGTAATACTGGATCATTTTCCTCAGTAAATAAATGACCAATGACAATTTTGTCTCACTTGTTTAATTGGGTTCTCTTTATCTACTGTTAGGACTTGTGTGAAAATCCGATGATGTTTTAGGTCATATTTATACAGATATGTAGAAAATTCTAAAGGGTTCACAAACTTTCAAGCACCACTGTACACGACAACAGAGACTTGGCTTGAGCAGTTAGCGATCTACGAGATGTCTGAAGCACTAAAGCGTCGCTACAACGCTCTCTTTATGTAGAGATGAAGCGAGGGTTAAATCCCTCAGGTAGCGGGATGTGTAAAGTAGGAACGCAGTTAGAAGGTGGAATTGTCAGATTTGTCCATTCCATTAGCATCGTGGCTTTAGCACTTAAAACTAAAATCAAACGTAACCCAACACGTCCCGGCTGTTCGTCTGCGTTTGTGGTAAAAGCGATATCGTGCTCGTTAACGTACTCGTCCTCTTACTTCTCCTTTTTTCCCCCCGTAGGCACACGGCGCCTGAGAAATTCTACATCGAGGCGTGTGACGATGGCGCTAACGAAGTCCTCGCTATTGACCGGGTGTCTACAGAGATGACTCTGATAGGTAGGACAGGAGAAACTGAGTTTCTTTATCCAACAGGGACGCCTAATCTAATCTCTTATACAGGAATGATTAATGTAATTTATTCTAATCCAATCTAATTTACACGGATGTCTAATCTTATCTACAGGGATGTCTAATCTAATCCAATTAAATCTACAAGGATGTCTAATCTAATCCAATCGAATCTACAGGGATGACTAATGTAATGTAATCTACAGGGATGTCTAATCTAATCCAATCAAATCTACAGGGTTGACTAATGTAATCTAATCTACAGGGATTTTAATTGAATCCACTCTAATCTACAGGGACATCTAATCTAATCCAATCAAATCTACAGGGATGACTGATGTAATGTCATCTACAGGGACATCTAATCTAATCCAATCAAATCTACAGGGATGACTAATGTAATGTAATCTACAGAGAAGTCTAATCTAAGCCAATCAAATCTACAGGGATGACTAATGAAGCCTAATCCACCGAGACATCTAATATAATCCAATCAAATCTACAGGGATGACTAATGCAATCTAATCTACAGGGATGACTAATGTAATATAATCTACAGAGACAACTAATGTAATGTATTCTACATGGGCATCTAATCTAGCCCAATCTAATCTATAGGGAGGACTAATGCAATCTGATTTACTGGGACATCTAATCTGATCTAATATAATCCAGTCTAAAATACAGAGGCGTCTAATCTGAACAAATCTACTCCTATGTAATCTACAGGGGTGACAGAAATGTAAACTAATCTAAAATGATCTACAGGTATGTCTAATCTAGTTTTATCTAATCTAAATTAATCTACAGGGATGTGTAATATAAACTAATCTAGATTAATTTAATCTACATTGACACTGATCTAAGCTACACTAATCTACAGGGACATCTAATTTAAATGTATTTAATCTAGTCTAATCTGATGTGTAATTTACATTAAGTTGTCCCAACTAACAAGAATAGAAGCAATAGAGAATTAGTCACTGCTATGCTGAGCTAGCTGGCTAACATAAGCTAACCCTGTCAGTCACAGTGAAGGAGGCGTGGCCTCTGCGTCTGTCAGTCACAGTGAAGGAGACTTGGCTCCACCCCTTTTAACCCCGCTTATCTGCATATTTTAGAATTTCCCTGCTTTAAGTCGCAAGGTTTAACTATAACCGAGTGTATAAAGGTGTTATAGCAGGTGGAAGTGTAATAATAATAATAATAATAATTCCTGGACACACTTTACTCCTGTGTTTGCGCTGCAGGGATGAAGGACATCCCTCCTTCAGCAGTGACCCGGCCGATATGTGGCATCATGGGAACGATACGGCTGGTAGCAGGTCAGGAGCTCATTCTCTGTTCTAAAATGCTAACACAAACTGAAGGCTAGTTTGCAGCTAGCATGATTTAACCAGCGTAAGTCATTCTAAAGTAATCCCGTTGCTATAGGGACGTACCTCATCGTCATCACCAAGAAGAGGAAAGTGGGGGATCTGCTGGGACACGCCGTGTGGAAGGCCGTGGAGTTCGACGTGATCTCCTATAAGAAGACGGTGCTGCACCTCACAGACACGCAGGTCTGGAAACGTTTTGGGGTTGAGTTATTAAATTGCATCAATTTAACAAGCACTTTTTAAAGCTTCTGTAATGTTTTTTTTGTAAGCGCCCGTGTGTTAGTGTTTTTTGATTTGGTCGTTTAGATGCAGGACAACAAGGCCTTCCTCGCTATGATCAACAACGTCCTGAACACAGACGGCTTTTACTTCGCCACCGACTACGACCTCACGCACACCCTGCAGCGCCTCGCCAACACCAGCCCTGAGTTTCAGGAGATGAGTCTGCTGGAGAGGGTGAGAGAGAGAGAGAGTTGTGTATATGAGGGTGTGATTTTGGAAAAAAAAGCCAAGTTTGAGCTTTTTTTTTCTTCTTTTTGTTTTGTGTTTTTTGTGGCGTGTAGGCGGATCAGAGGTTTGTGTGGAACGGCTACTTGCTAAGAGACTTCAGCACACAGCCGGAGGTAAACACACAGCTGCTCAACTGCTCAACATCCTACTGAAGATTTGTCTGTCTGTCTGGTCAGTGCTCCTGCCTGGCTGGCTGTCAGTCATATATATATATATATATATATATATATATATATATATATATATATATATATATATACACACACACACATATATGGAGAGATCGACGAGTAGACAGTCAGACAAGTTGGGTCAGACAGACAGGAGGACACATGCATGGACAAATTGGACAGACGGATGAGCGTGCAGATCAGACAGACGGGCGGACAGGTTAGACGGACGGGTGGGAAGATCAACCACACGAATGGACAGCCAGATCAGACGGATGGATGTGTGCACTGATAGAACAGATGAGTGGGCAGATCAGACGGATGGGTTGACAAATTGGACAAACGGATGGGTGGACAGATAAGACAGGTGAACGGACAGATCAGGCAGACGGACGGGCGTACAGATCAGACGGACGGGCCTACAGATCGGACAGATCGGCTAGACAACCGGACGGACCGATCGTCCAGATGCACAGCTAGATTGATAGATCGAAGATGACAGAAGAGTAAAGAGCACGAAGAGTAAATCACTGTTTCTTTCCTGCATCAATAGATTTTGTTTTTCACTTCTGTGGTTTGTTTTGCAGCTGCACAGATTCGCCTGTCCTGTGATCCACGGCTGTATCCTTACACAACTACACACTTCACACAACACGTAGCTGTAGCAGCTGTAGAAGTAAAGGGTCTTTTTTTTTTCTCTCTCTCTCTCTCTCTTAAACCTCCTTAACACCACACTCGCTCTCAGTCATCGCTATGAAGTCCTGCTGCATCAACGGGAAGATCTTCGACTGGAACCTCATCTCCAGGAGGAGCTGCTTCCGCGCCGGCGTTCGCTACTACGTCCGAGGTGCTCGCTGCTCGCTTTAACCCCTTTATCCGCATCATACCGTCTGGTACCGCAGTCCGCTAATCAGTCCATCTTTTCAGGGATCGACTCCGAGGGTCACGCGGCAAACTTCGTAGAGACGGAGCAGATCGTTCAGTACAGCGGCGCCAAGGCTTCGTTCGTACAAGTGAGTCGTACAAGAGAGAACCAAAATCTGACCGGTTCCTCTAGATCATGAGTTTATGTATAATCTTTATGAGATCTGATCCATTCCCTCAGACACGTGGCTCCATTCCCTTCTTCTGGTCCCAGCGTCCAAACCTCAAGTACAAACCCAAACCGCAGATCAGCAAGAGTGGCAATCACGTGAGCAATTATATGTTTTTATATATATATATATATATATATATATATATATATATATATATATATATATATATATATATATATATATATATATATATATATATATATATTGTCAGTGTAGGAGTGTATGTAAGCCAGTATTGCTTTATGTTCTCTCTTGGTCACAGCTGGATGGTTTTCAGAGACATTTCGACTCGCAGATCATAACCTACGGCCGACAAGTCATTTTAAATCTGGTGTGTACTTCCTTTCGTTTTTTCCTGTCTTTAATTTATCTGCAGTGTCGTGTTCTCTTCGGATTACAAGACAATTTTATTTATTTGTACACGTGTCTGACGTAGATTAATCAGAAAGGTTCTGAGAAACCTCTGGAACTCGCCTTTGCCAAGATGGTGGAGAGTCTCGGCAACGGCATGATCAAGTGAGTAACTCGTTAAGGGCTGTATAAAGGGGGGGGGGGGGGTAACAGCACTCGGACCCAAATTGTTTTTTGGTTCTCCCCACAGGTACGTGGCCTTTGACTTTCATAAGGAGTGCAGTAGGATGAGGTGGCATCGCCTGCAGATCCTGGTGGACACCGTGGCCGAGCAGCAGGCCGATTTCGGGTATCGTTTTGTAGCTCTGAAGCTCAGATACACACCGCGCAGGTTCAGTGTGAGTTCATCGTTAACTCTGTTAACAGCTTCTTCCTGGTGGACGCAGACGGAACGGTTCAAGTGCAGCAGGAGGGGACATTTCGGAGCAACTGTATGGATTGTCTGGACCGTACCAACGTGGTGCAGAGCCTCCTGGCCAGACGATCGCTTCAGGCTCAGCTGCAGGTGAAGGCACAGTCACGCACGTCATAAATACACCACAATCAGATAATATGTTTGTGTGTTAATACAGGTGTGTGTGTGTGTGTGTGTGTGTGTGTGTGTATCCTGTACTCTGTGGATTTTAATTATGAAATAACATGACGATTCTCAAAATCTCAGTGATACACAATATTTATTACTATTATGATATTAATATTTGGTAACAAACTTCCAGCAAAATAGTAATAGTTGTGCTGCATTTTAAAAATAACCTGAGGAAAACCTAAAAAGGTTTGAGGATACTGTTGTTTTAATTAACGTCTTTTAAAATAGTTTAAAAATAAAGAGCCAAAAATGTAAAATTTTGTTCATATTTTACCATTTTAAAGCTTCAGTATTAGCAAAAATTTTTAGCTTCAAATCAGCTGCTTCCAATCAGTACTTTGTAATTATTTTAAAAAAACAAAAACCAATCGTATCGTACCAAATTGTTAGTCAGGTGCTGTGGTGGTGTAAGAGGAATAAAACACTTCAGGGACATGCCTTTCTAGGAAAATGATCAACTTCGGAGTGGTAAAAGTCTGCGCTTTATATAACATCATGATACAGAGTGTGTTGTTCCTAACGTACATATTCACGACGCTGATTATCTCGTGGTCTTGTCTTCGGCTGTAGAGGATGGGCGTCCTGCATGTTGGACAGAGAATCGAGGATCAGGCTGATTTTGAAAAGATATACAAGAACGGTGAGAGAATTTAAAATGAATGTTTATTATACAGTACAGTATGGTTTAAAACATGCTCTTCCTCTGATCACACTCTCTCTCTCTCTCTCTCTCTCTCTCTCTCTCTCTCTCTCTCTCTCTCTCTCTCTCTCTCTCTCAAACCTCTTGTGTGTGTGTGTGTGTGTGTGTGTAGCGTGGGCCGACAACGCTAATGCATGTGCTAAGCAGTATGCTGGTACAGGAGCGCTGAAGACAGACTTCACACGGTGAGTGTTCACTCCAAACACACACACACACACACACACCCCCCCCTAACAACACCAAGCACCTAGCATGTCCAAAATTATACACTTTGTATTCTCTTTTATTTATATACAAATAGTGTGTGTGTATGTGTGTGTGTGTTCAGAACAGGGAAGAGGACGCAGTGGGGGTTGGTGATGGACGGCTGGAACTCGATGATCAGATATTACAAGAACAACTTCTCGGATGGATTCAGACAGGTGAGGATCAGCCTGCGCGCACACACACACACACACACACACACACACTCATCATCATCACTATCTTTTCTTTCTTACTTTAATTTCTCTCTCGTACAGGACTCCATCGATCTGTTTTTAGGAAACTATGCTGTGGATGAAGCGGACATGAGCACTACTCTCCATGAAGCCAAAGACTGGAAGTTCCTCACGGTGAGAAACACACACACACACACACACACACACACACAGTCACCCATGTTAAGTTTTGTGTGTCCTCTAATCAGCGTGTTTGTGTTTTTACCTTCAGCTGCCAATCATCATGGTGGTAGCGTTCTCCATGTGCATTATCTGCCTCCTCATGGCTGGTATGTACGACATGTCGTCCTTTTTATCCATTTATCTCTACATTAGAAAATTAATCCACACCTTTTGACCAATCAGAATCCAGAATTCAGCACCACTTTTAGGCGTTTAGATAGATATGTGCGTTGACATGTCTGAAACTCCGCCCTCCAGGTGAGACGTGGACGGAGACGCTGGCGTACGTGCTGTTCTGGGGCATGGCGAGCGTGGTCACGGCCGGCGTGATCCTCTTCAACGGCCGAGACTTCGTTGACGCGCCCAGGCTGGTCCAGAAGGAGAAGATGGACTGAGAGTGCGTGTGTGGAAAGCAGCTGGGTCCCGTCGACTCTTCATCCTCATCCTCGTCCTCATCCCCGTCTTCGTCCTCGGGACTTTCCTTCTCTCGTCACCACCGTGACTGGAGCCTGTACTGAACGTCGTCACCATCGCCATTCTGTCACGATGGAAGAAGCACGGAGGAGGAGGAGGGAGGAGAAGAAGAAGAGCAGGGGCCAGGTGGGGCCAAACTGGTGGGCGTGGGCGAGATGGACTCGAAGCCACGCCCATCTGCTGCTCTCCACACTGCAGTCTCATCTCAGAGGAACAGCCCGGACCGAAGGGGGTGCTGTTCCTCCACTCAGAGCTACACTGGAGAAACATCTCTCACACACACACACACACACACACACACACACCATAATGTAGCTTGTATTTTAGTATCAGTTGAACCAATATTGGGGTTTTTAACTTAAAACAAGGTTCCTGGCCCCCTTTCTGGCACTTATACGGCAAATTCGGGGCAGGCGATATGACAATATTTTATCATTTATCGTGATATATCGTGGATTTCGTCTTTTAGACACTAAACCCAATTGCATGTGTCATAAAAGATTTAGACCAGTCCTAGAGTCTGTAAAGTGTTTATTTTTTTTTTGTAAGCACTGAAAAGAAAAATATCTGACAGCATTCTGTGTTCCAACTAGAAATCAAAAAAAATTGTGATATATGTATTGAGTATCTGGAAAATGTCCGAAGTGTTACGTGATCATATTTATTGCCGTATCGCCTGCCTCTGTGCCAATATGTGTATTCAGATATGTTTATGTTTCAGTTGCCATGACGATCTGTTGATTTACGTTGCCTGTCAAATCTTGCGTTAAAGGAGCGCTTCGGCCAAAAGTGAAACGTACACGCATGTCCACTTGAACACAAACGTAGCCCAAAAAGACGTTTGGTGTTTGACGTTTGCGTCTTTAGTTATGCTAATGAAGCAAAGAAGTGACAAAAGCTCAGACGTGCCAACTTTTACGCGTTTAAATAAATACGCCATGTTTTAATTGTTTTTCCCTCACAATAAAAAAAAAAAACAACAACAACAGATAAACCAGTCGACCTGCATGATTGACAGCTGCGTAGGTGTTCATTGACCCGCTGGAAGCCACGCCCCCTTTCGCTTTCTGTCACGGTGCGTGGAGAATGTTTTGAGTTCGTTAACGTGAAATCTGTGTGTGTTCGACTTGGCTAACATTAGACAATCGGGTAACTGTATTTATTAGGGATACACCAGATTTTTGTCCTAAAAATGATCCCATTGTGGTCAAAAGATGCTTTTTGGTCAGAATAGAAAAAAGGGTGAAAGTTTGGACCGAATAATAATAATAAAAAAAAAATAAAAATTTAAACCGACCTACAATGAAGTGTCAAATGTAACACTAGTACATCATTACTACTAAAATGATTTTCAGTTAGAAAGTGATCTAAAACACCGTTCAAACAGTTTGAGCAGCAGAACGGCGGTGAAAATGTCGGCCGTCACTGGGAAGGATGTGATTTCTAAAAGGGTTGCATCGAAAATTGTCACTGTGTTAATCTGAAAACTTGGAGCCACCCGTTTAGCATTTAGCCTAACACCATTTGTACGTAAACGGTTGTCAAATCAAACACGGATCACGTCTTCACCATCAGAATCACGTCTTTAAACTTTAAACTTTGCGACCGTTTAAAAGTGTACCTTTCATTTTGGGCCTTTAATGCTTTAATAATGATTTAATATCACACGAGTGGCCACCTGCAGAACAAGTATATTTCAAGAAAACAACCTGAACCTCAGCAGCAAGAACCACACACTCAGTTCAGTCATGTTAGCTTGCTGACCTTCTAATTATCTAGCTTGATAATAAAGCTAATAAAGTTACTTCTGCAGTCTAGATGTTATAGTTGGCCGATCGAGCTCTGTATATATATTTTTAGTTTATTGCTTCTGTTTTGCCACGTAATGCGGGGAAAAAATGAAAAATACAGGATTTGGACTCAGCTAGCCGTGTTTAGCGGGTTGCTGGCAATCACATGTTCAAGCATTTTATGATGCTAGTAAGGTACAGACCCCGACCAGAGACTGGGAGATAATAACGTTCGTTTTAATGTTAATGTGTTATTTAATGTGTGCCGTTTTCTTTTTGCCTCATGTTCTTATTTTGTCCATTTTGGTTTAAACGAACGGTTTTATGTCGTCCAGCGCGATCAAGACCTGCTAAAAGGTAGACATGTGCCGATATGAAATGTTTGTCGTGACAAATTGTCTAAATCTCATCACATTTTGCACATCATAATATCCCTATAGTGATATAAACCTATAGTGATATGTTTATATTGAGTTTTTTGATAGCACTGACATTTTTCAAGATGGCGGAAGATCGGTTCGCGGCTGAAAGATTTTACGGTGTAATTTTAGTCTTGGGAAGTCCTTTCTTAGAAATTAACCAGCACACCTGAGGAAAATGTTGACGTTCTTGATAATTCCGTCTCGTTCCCATGATCACTGTGCCTTTACAATGTCCGTATAAATGACTTTTAAGTGCCGTGTGCTAGCTGGCTGTGTTTTTAGCTTCAGGCGTCAGCCGCATTTATTCCCACAACGTTAATCGGCTGAAATGTGAGTGTCTTATGAAATTTGAGTGACTTCGCATGTTGACGATGTTTACGAGTTCCATTTAAACACAGCACCGCGAAACGTGACGATTTTGTCGGCCATGTTTTTTTTTTTTTTTTTTCTCCTTTCCTCAGAACTCTTTAGGTATAATTCTGTTCACAAATAAAGTAAGAGACCTTAGTAGACAGCTTTATCCTGGAGCAGTCTCCTCACAAATATAATATTTTGAAGTGTTCACTCTAAACATATTGTGTAATTGAATATCGGCACATGCCTAGTGAGCAGGTTTATCTGACGTGCAGTGAGATCAAGTCCTAGTGGACTGGGACCAAGTAACAATCACTCGCCACTGACCTGTGCCACATTTATTTATTTTTTTTGTGCATGTTAACTCTGTATCTTTGTAAATTCCACGTTGAATGGCTCGCCTGCCTTAACCCCGGGGAAGAAAGAAGTGTACGCGAACACCACCATCATGCATCTAACTTATGAGAGAATGTAAAAGCAACAGTGGTTAATTTTATTATGAAAATTAGAATCATGTCTCTGTATTGTACTTGCTTTTTCCAGTAGCCTCTCAGATCTGAATTTATGGACTTCCAGATCAGTCAGTCGGACATTAGAGCCTCGGCCAAATCCTCCGTTCAGCCGGTTTTGATGCCAAACCTTCACACATCACGTTGTCTAATGCATTATAGATGTTTAATTAAAGCTGCATTAGGATTAAATCTGGTGTCTGGTGTCTCTCTGGAATCTCCCTGTATACCAGGTTTACTTGTTTAGTTTTGCACTAGGACACAGTGGAACTTGAGGTACTCAAGTGTATAAATGTAAATGAACTTTACCATACAGCTGATCACTGGAACGTTATCGAGGCGGCCGTCTGGGAGTCACTTTGTTTCTCAGCACAGTTTGGTGTCTTCATAGATCCCGTCCCCTCCCAGTGTTTGAAGTAGGCCCAAAGCGCCTACAGTGTACACGTGAGCATCAGAACTGGACCATGGAGCAATGGAAGAAGGTGGCCTGGTCTGATGAATCACGTTTTCTTTTACGTCATGTCGACAGCCGGGTGCGTGTGTGCGCGTCGCTTACCTGGGGAAGAGATGGCACCAGGATGCACTATGGGAAGAAGGCAAGTGTGATGCTCTGGGCAATGTTCTGCTGGGAAACCTCGGGTCCTGGCGTTCATGTGGATGTCACATTGACACATACCAAGTACACGCCTTTATGGCAACCGTATTCCCTAATGGCAGTATTCCCTGATGGTTTGTGGAACATGACAAAGAGTTCAGGGTGTTGACTCGGCCTCCGAATCCCCCAGATCTCAATCCGATCGAGCGTCTGTGGGACGTCCCGGACAAACAAGTCCGATCCATGGAGGCTCCACCTCGCAACTTACAGGACTTAAAGGATCTGCTGCTAACGTCTTGGTGCCAGATACCACAGCACACCTTCAGAGGTCTTGTGGAGTCCATGCCTCGACGGGTCAGAGCTGTTTTGGAGGCACAAGGGGGACCTACACGATATTAGACAGGTGGTTTTAATCTTATGGCTGTTCGGTGTATAATATGATATAGCGCTGTGGTGTAGTTGATTTCTGCAGTTCCTGGAATGACCTGCAGATGGCAGCAGGTGCAGGGAAAGTGTGGAAAATATTAACGCAGAAGAAGCCAGAAGCTCAACGCGTGTGTTTGTTGTGTGTTTGCGTTAGTGCTGAAAATTCACTGAACTTGGATATAATTTTATTGTTCTGTGTTTACAGGCTGGCTTTATAGTCCACGGGTACATAGGTATTACACATCATTTATGGACATCATTTCTATTTCTGCTTGTTTTTGTCGCTAGAAAATGAAGCTAATTCCATGTTTCCTCCTCGTGTGCTTGTGTGTTTATGTTAATCAGGTATTAACATTTCCTGATATTTCCTGCTTGGTCAAGAGAGAGAGAGATGTTTGCAGAGCTGAACAGCATCCTCAACACCAGCCCTGATGATGTCACACAGGTAGATTAACTCCTGTGGTTCTTCTTTATGCATGGATATTATAATACTGATTCATTCTTATAATGTAATGTGATGGGATTTTATCTTGGTGTGTGTGTGTGTGTCTGTGTATAGAGAGAATTTATCTTGCTGTCAGACAGGAAGGCAGATGCGTCCTTCCTCATCCATCACTACCTCTCTTTTTATCTGAAGGGTAAGTATAATAATAATAATAATAATAATAATAATAATAATAATAATAATTAAAAATAAGTCAGTAAGTCATGTTGGGATTAGAGCTGGCGATTATGATGACGTGACTCTTGTGTTACGGATTTGACGTCACAGAGATCTGTGTGTGTTGTGTATGTTGTGCTGTTGATTGTGTGAGTTATGTTGTGTATGTTGTGTTGTTATTGTTTGTGTGAGTTGTGTTGTGTTGTCTCTGTGTGTTGTGTATGTTGTGTGTGTTTTGTCGGGCTGCCGTGAATGTCGTGTTGATGTTTGTGTTGTGTGTTTGTATTTTGCGTTGTGTGTATGTGATGTATTATGTTTGTATTCTGTATTGTGTGTGTGTGTGTATATTTGTGTGTTGTGTTGCTGGGAGTTGTGTATGTTTGTGTTGTGTGTTTGTATTTTGCGTTGTGTGTATGTGATGTATTATGTTTGTATTCTGTGTTGTGTGTGTGTGTGAATATTTGTGTGTTGTGTTGCTGGGAGTTGTGTATGTTTGTGTTGTGTGTTTGTATTTTGCGTTGTGTGTATGTGATGTATTATGTTTGTATTCTGTATTGTGTGTGTGTGTATATTTGTGTGTTGTGTTGCTGGGAGTTGTGTATGTTTGTGTTGTGTGTTTGTATTTTGTGTTGTGTGTATGTGATGTATTATGTTTGTATTCTGTGTTGTGTGTGTGTATATTTGTGTGTTGTGTTGCTGGCCGTATGAGTTAGGCTGTGTTGTGTATGTTGTGTTATTGTTGTTTGTGTGAGTTGTGTATGTTATGTGTTCGAGTGTTGGGCTGTTGTGAATATTGTGTTCACAAAAGGATTTAAAAGTGATGTTTGTGTAGAATTGTCCTGAAGTCTAGTCTTGATTTGACTCTGTGCGAGACATTGTTGTGTTGTTTGAGTTGTGTTGTGGTGGTGTTATTTTTGTGCAGCTGGCTGTAAAGTGTGTTTTGTGGGCCTGGTGCAGTCGTTCAGTCACTACAGCGCCGTGGCTCAGAGGCTGGTGAGTTGAGACTTCATGATGTTTTCCATATCGACGCGTAAAAGATCATCAACTATATTATCAGAGCTTCATGTACATAATTATTGATTATTAATCATGAATTAGATACTTGTATTAATGTGTGTGTGTGTGTGTGTGTGTGTGTGTTACAGGGAGTGAATCTGGTGCAGGCGAGAGAGAAAGGTCAGCTGGTGTTTGTAGAAGCTCTGAAGGCCTCGGCTGCGGTGATGCTCAACCAGACCAGCGGTGATGTAGCGCAGATGTTCGATTATCTCAGGTCAAACTCTCACTCACACACACTCACACACACACTCACACTCACACACACACACACACACACACACACACACACACACACACACTTCCTCTTTCACTCACTGTGCTCACCTACATTTATTACTGCTTGTGTTTTTATTATTTGTCTATTTTTCTCATTGTTGCTGTACACTACACTACACTGTCTGTCTCTCTTATTTTTTGTTAACCCTGTCTGTCTTTCTGCTTGTTCTGTCTGTCTGTCTATCTATCTCTTGTCTGTCTCTCTGTCTGGGTTTCTCTCTGTCTGTCTATCTCTTGTATCTCTGTCTGTCTATCTCTTGTCTGTCTGTATCTGTCTGTCTGTCTATCTGAGTTTCTCTCTGTCTGTTTATCTCTTGTCAGTTTGTATCTATCTATCTATCTGTCTGTCTGTCTGAGTGTCTCTCTGTCTGTCTCTTGTCTGTCTGAGTGTCTGTCTGTCTGAGTTTCTCTCTGTCTGTCTATCTGTCTGCCTGTCTGAGTGTCTGTCTGTCTGTCTGTCTATCTGAGTGTGTCTCTCTCTGTCTGTCTGTCTGTCTGTCTGTCTATTGGTCTGTCTATCTGTCCAGCTGTCTCTCAGTCAGTCTGTTGTTTTTAAATCTGCCTCAGACATTAATGTGACCATCTCTCCCTGTGCACCATAATGATGGCATGCTGTGTGTGTGTGTGTGTGTGTGTGTGTGTGTGTGTGTGTGTGTGTTTTCAGGTCCCCGGTCCCAGAGCTCAGAGCTCTGTTTGAGTTTGTGCGTGCCTCTCTGAGTCAGGCCGAGGCGGACTCGAGCTCTCCCCCGGTGCTGATCGTGGATGATCTCAGTGTGTTGTTGAGTTTGGGCGTCAGCGTCAGAGCCGTTCTGGACTTCACACACTACTGTCAGGCCACCATATGTTCCCGGCTCCAGGTGTGTGTTTTCATCACACACACACACACACACACACACACACACACACACACAGCTGGAGTTAGCAGCTCGGATTAAACTGCAGATATAATCTCAACAGGTTATATATATATATATATATATATATATATAAAATGTTTGTGTGTGTGTGGTATGCAGGGCTCTGTTGTAACTCTGGTACGATGTGACGACGAAGAAGAAGAAGAAGAAGATGATGATGAGAGCTCCAGCCGTCTCCTGCGGGCTCTGAGTCATCAGTGCACTCTGTCTCTGCGTGTGGAAGGGCTTCAGACCGGTTACTGCAGGGACATCCACGGCCAGGTACGAACACGAACATGCACCAGGTGAAGGAATCATCACACACTTCACCTCCTACAGTTAAATTCTGGATCGTGGTTGGTCAGAAGGTGTTGATTCATTTTCTATAACAGCAGCTCTGACAGTGGCGCAGCAGCAAATAACGTAAGTAAGATGAGGAACTAAATTGTTTCATGGACGTTCCACAAAATTAAATGTAACTACAAACGGATTTTTAAAAAAAGCACGACGTGTCTTTGCTTAGTGAATAAAAATGGTAATTGTTGGTAAATCGATGTGGTATAAGAGGAAAAGAACCATTTGCTGTTATATAAAAATAATCAACTTTTAGGGTGATAAACTTCACTTCATCACTCCACCTTGTCACTCGGTGTTATTTATGAACGTGCGTGATGTTTTTCAGGTGGAGATTTGGTGGAGAGGACCAGGAGAGAACCTGCAGAGCCAGAGAAAGATCTTTCAGTACAAAGTTTATGATAAAGGCGTGTCCTTCTTTGCACCGGGAACCTCGAGTGCCGTGCTTTAACAGCTCACCATGAAGACTGATAAGGATGATGATGATGGAGGACTCACTGTGTTACTCGGACTCAAACTTCTCTAAGCTTTTCATATAAATATATTTACCGTCACAGTTTTCAATGATATCGTGATGTCTTTTTATTTATTTATTTTTTAAAATAAATCTCTACTCTCATTCAGTGATTTATTGGAGGACGTGCGATAAATTTTACAGTAAAATAGAAGGTGAATCTGGTGAAATCCTTTTGAATCAATTAATTTTCTCCTGAATTTAAAGAACAGCCAGTGATTATGTAAAATTATGTGATTCACTGAAAAAGATGAACTTTCATTGGATCAGATCACTTGGCTCAACTCGTCAATACGAATCGGCTCTGAGTCGAATGATCTGATTCACTGAAAAGCGAACTTCCACCAACAGTTTCCTCTTTTCGGTTAATTTAATCAGATCAGAAAGAGTCGACTCTTGAGTTCAATTGTATGATTCACTGAAAAGAGCAAACTGTCGGTACATAAACAGTTGTCTCTTTTCAGTGAATCCGTTCCACTGGCTCAGCTCATCGATACGAGTCGCCTCTGAGTCAAATGGTTTGATTTACTGAAAAGGTGCAACTGAATCAGATCACTTGGCTCAGTTAATCAGAAAGAGTCGACTCAGAGTCAAATTATATCATTTACTGAAAAGAACAAACTCGCTCAGGGAACAATTGGCTCTTTCCAGTGAATCGGATCACTTTGGCTTAGCTTATCAAAAAGAGTCGAATCGGAGTCAAATTATTTACTGAAAGAGCAAACTCGCTAAAGAAACGGCTGGCGCGTTACACTGAATCGGATCCCTTGGCTTAGCTCATCAATACGAGTCAAGTCTGAATCAAATTATTTGATTCACTGGAAAGGGGCAACTGAATCAGGTCACTTGGCTCAGCTCATCAATACGAATAGACTCTGAGTCGAATGATCTGATTAACTGAAAATAGCTACCTGTTTCTTTAGTGACCACAAGATGGCGGTGTTTGTGTGTGTTTTATTGATGGCAGGTTGAAGTTGAGGGTTCATGTTGTGTACACACACACACACACACAGAGCTAACATGAATCTGTCAAAATAGTGCATATATTCGACTCTATGCATTAATACCCTGTTTTATTAAAAAAAAAAAAAGTAACACCCCTTCAGCACAGATCAGCCAGATTGTGAAAAAAATCGGTTGTAAAGGAAGAAGAGAATCTGTTTCGGGTGAGTTTGACTTTCCTGCAGTTTAAATGATCAGAATTTGGTGACATTTTTGTTGCCTCAGCGCCCTTGCAGCTTGGGAAAGCATGAACGCTAGCAATACTGGCTATGCTAACCGTCTTAGCCGCGGGTATGATGTTTAGGTCCGGTTTCCCGCCCAAAACCTTAAAATACATCTTATTAGCAGTTGAATAAATTGGTGTTCGTTCACAAAATGTGATTTTAAACAACCGAATACGCTTTTAAACAGAGCGGTTTGCTGCTTAGCTTATTAGCCGGCTAGTGTTTCTATGCTAGCTAGCTTACTAGCTAACACCATGGGAACGGATTCCAAATGAATGGATATTGATTTATTATTTTTTTGCTTAAAATTCAGTGGAATATCAGTTTAAATTCTATTAACGCTAACAAAACATAAACATTATATTTAGTTATATATCTGTACGTGTGTGTGTGTGTGTGTGTTTATTCCTGGTGTAGGATTAGCTCAGGATGAACGAATATTAATGAAATGTGTAATAATTTGCGACGCACAATCATAGCAATTAGCATTATTTATTTGTTTGTTTGTTTGTTTATTGTCTTAAAATCAGTTTTAGTTGTTTATCACTAGGTTTCGTTTATTCGCTCTTTAACTGCGTGTATTTGTTTGATTTCGAGCTGAGATTGTTTTCCTATTGCGTCACCGACACTTTATTTACAGAATAAAATCTGGAAAGTCTCTGAGGGGAAAAATAAACTTCAAGTCGTTATGATTTCATGAATATGATTTAACTCTGGACATGTGTGATCTGTTTAAATCACAAATGCATTTTTAACAGGATAATTAGGGACCTCTCTTGTTTCATGTTTTGTATAAAAGTGAGGAACGAACTGCACACAGCGCGTGTTGTGCTGCTGTAGTAAAACAATCAACCGCGATGAAGCCGGGCGACTGTTACCTCTGTATCCGGAGTTGGATTATTTTTCCGATAACGGCACGCCCTGAAGTGTTTTATTCCTCTTACACCACACCGAACGGTTGCACTGTTTAAAAAAATAATAATAAAAAAAAATGAATCAACGAGCAACACGTCACAGTTTTTATCCGTTTATAGTTGCATCTGATGTCGTGAATGCACGCAGAGCGAGTCGGTTCCTGTTCTCAAACGCGCAGCTTGTCGTGTCAGCGGAAGAAAAGCGGCAAAGACGCGTAAACATCTTGGGGAAAGCTCGAGCTTTACCTCTGACACTGGAGACTCCGTCCATACGTGTCACATAAACACCCGTTTCTCCTTAGAGAGGACGTACACGAAGTTACAAACGTGAACGGGCTGTCGCCATAGAAACGATAACGTCTCAGTTGCCGTTGTAGGAAATGAATCGACACCTTCTGACCAATCAGAATCCAGAACTCGGCAGCGCTGAACAGCAGATTGATGATGATGATGATGATGATGAAGATGAGGAGGGTGTGACGTGTCAGAGACGACGTTGGACAGAGTCACACATCCGTGTGTGTGTGTGGTGGTGGTGTTGGATTTGCGTGTTGTGTGTAGACGGTCTGGAGGACATGATGATGTGCAGGATTGTGTTAGTGTTGGTGTTAAGTTGTGTGTGTTAACACTGATTAAAGCTGTAGCGTGTAACATTAAAGAAGCGTCTCTATTTACTTTAAAGCATCGGAGCACTATAATTAACGCACACACACACACAGTGTTTATAGTATTTGAACAGAACCCTGTTGTGGTTCTTCTCCGCCTCCGTGAGGTTCTTTAGTCAGGTGAGAACCCGGCGTTCGCACTCGGGTCGGGTCCAGAGCGAGGTGAACTCCATCCGCGTCCCACAGTGAAGAAAGCGATTCGACTCTGAATCGACTCACCTGCAGGAAGTGAATCAGACACGACGTGCGTTTTTGGTTTGTAGCCAAACCCCTCCCCCTCCCCAACACACACACACACACACACACACACACACACACTAAAAATGATTGTGCACGTGGTGATTTTCCAGTTTCACCAGATTTTTTTTTCCCTGATAGAAAAGGACACGGTGTAACGCTTTTGTTACGTTTCTAAACGTTCATTGCGTAACCTTTTGTCTTCTTTAAGGACAATGAATCTCATGGAAATGGAGATTTATTTTGTGTGCATGTGATAATTTTCCATTTTCACAATTAAAAAAAAAAAAAAACAACATTTTTTTTCGTGGGTGTTTTTTTTTTTTTTTTAATTTTATTTTAATTAATAATATTTAAAAAATAAAAACTTCCAGAGATTCCGTGCGTTCTGGAGATTTGAACCGATAAAACAGCAGAAAAGTTTCACAGCAGAGTTTACAGTTAACACCATGACCTTTGTTGAACATTGTTTGTTTGTTGTTGTTTGTACAGGTGCATCTCAGAAAAATAGAATATCGTGGAAAAGTTCATTTTTTCCCGTAATTTAATTTAAAAATGTGCGACTTTCATATTTTCTAGATTCATTAAACATAAAGTGAAATATTTCGAGCCTTTTTTGTTTTAATCTTGATGATTACAGCTTACGGCTCGTGGAAATCAAAAATGCATCTAAATCTCAAAAATATTAGAATAAAGAATTTATAATACAGAAATGTCGACCTTTTGAAAAGTATGTTCATTTATGCACTCAATACTTTATCAGGGCTCCTATTGCACGAATTACTGCATCAGTGCGGTGTGGCATGGAGGCAATCAGCCTGTGGCACTGCTGAGGTGTTATGGAAGCCCAGGTTGCTTTGATAGCGGCCTTCAGCTCGTCTGTATCGTCGGGTCTGGTGTCTCTCATCTTCCTCTTGACAAAATTCAGGTCAGGTGAGTCGGCTGGCCAATCAAGCACAGTAACACCATGGTCAGCAAACCAGTTACTAGTAGTTTTGTCACTGTGGGCAGGTGCCAAGTCCTGCTGGAAAAGGAAATCAGCATCTCCATAAAGCTTGTCAGCAGATGGAAGCATGAAGTGCTCTAAAATCTCCTGGTAGACGCTGCATCGACTCTCGACTCGAGAAAACACAGTGGACCAACACCATGATGACATGGCACCCCAAATCATCACTGACTGTGGAAACTTCACACTGGACTTCAAGCAACTTGGATTCTGTGCCTCTCCACTCTTCCTCCAGACTCTGGGACCTTGATTTCCAGATGAAATGCAAAATTTACTTTCATCTGAAAAGAGGACTTTGGACCACTGAGCAACGGTGTTTTGAGTAAAAAGGTGTTTTGAGTTAATTAGCTGATTAGAGTCTTCTCAGGTCCACATTGCTGTATTATAAATTCTTTATTCTAATATTTTTGAGATACTGGATCTCATTTCAATGAACCGTTCCACGATATTCTAATTTTTTGAGATGCACCTGTCTTCAAGATAAATTGTTATGTGAAGTTAAATAATCCTAAAAGTTTTTTTTTTTTTGGTTTGTGTGAAGGGACTTTGGTTCTCAGGTTTTCTCGCTTGTTCTTGTTGAGCTCACGTCTGGCACGGCGCTGGAGAACCGGACCGACTGTAGTGTCAGTTACTCCATGAATGTTCGTTTGTTTATTTATTTTTTTGCAAACAGACAAACTGTGACGAAGTTACTGACTCACAACATGCCCAAAGAGTCCATGGTTCATTTTATAAATGCGTGTTTCAGCCAGTGGGCGGTTTAGTGTTTTAAGTGTGTGTGTGCATGTGTGTGTGTGTGTGTGAGAGAGAGAGAGAGAGAGAGAGCTAGTGTGTGAGTGAGAAGCTGCAGTGTGGGTGTGTGTTTGAACAGGACCACTTTAGTGTGGAATGTAGAAAGGCATAGTACAGAGTAGGTGTGTGTGTGTGTGTGTGTGTGTGTGTAAGACTCTTAGCGCACTTTCAAAGCACAACTGAAACAATGAATCCATGGCTTTAGTGCCGTCAGGATCAAGTTCACGCTTCTTGGTGTGTGTGTGTGTGTGTGTGTGTGTGTGTGTGTGTTATTACAACCTTATAAACCTGCTCTAATCACTGTAACCACACGTGTTTATTGTCAATGATTTTAGTATGTGTTTGTTAATTGTGTGTGTATGTGTGTGTTAGGTGCCCGGATGAACTCCGGTGCTGCCCAGTTGGAACACAGGAGCCCGATGGCTGCCAGCTGACCTTTGAGCCTCGACCTCCAGGATGATGTCGGTCAGAGAGCGGCTCCGCCAGAACATCTCAGCCGCCTTCTATCGGCACGGCCTGCTCTGCGCCTCCTACCCAGTTCCCATCATCCTCTTCACCTCCGCCAGCATCCTGGCCTGCTGGTGAGTCACATGACCTCCGAGTCATCACCGAAACTCCTAATTCGGAAAAAATAACCCAAAAAAAAAGAAAAACGTCCCTCAGAAGTTCAACTGAGAAACTCAGACGGTCTCCTTAGCTCAGAGTTCAAATCAAAATGGCCGCTCGGAGCATCAGCAGTGAACACAGCAGCATAAAAAACTGTACACACACACACACACACACACACACACACACCAGCGGCAGACGTGTTGACGTGTTACATCTGTAACACTGACTGTAGGGAAGTAAATATACAGCACTCAGTGAGCTGGATAGCATGCGACTAACAAAAGAAACACAGAAATCAGAAATCACATCATTCCCAAATTCTGACTTCCTGCTTCTGAGTCGAACTCAGCGTAAATCTAAGAGCAGACAGAAGCCCTGACACGCAGCACATCCTGATTTTACTCTTTCTTTCTTTCTTGTTTTTCTTGTCTTTGGTTCTTCCAGCCATCCTTCCATCCTTCCTATCTCTTTCTTTTTTTTTCTTTCTTTCTTTCCTTTTTGTTTTGTTCATTCATTCCTTTTTTTCTTTTTGTATGTTTTCTTCAGGACTCAGACTCTTCAGGAATGAAGGTCCTAGTGTCAGTCGTGTTGATTGACGATTCTTTCTATTTGAAAACGTTGTTGTTATTAAAACATTGTGTAAATAAGGGGATATGAACTCTCTCTCAGCTCTGTGAGATCCTCTCTCTCAGCTCTGTGAGATCCTCTCTCTCTCAGCTCTGTGAGATCCTCTCTCTCTCAGCTCTGTGAGATCCTCTCTCTCTCAGCTCTGTGAGATCCTCTCTCTCTCTCAGCTCTGTGAGATCCTCTCTCTCTCTCTCTCTCAGCTCTGAGATCCTCTCCCTCAGCTCTGTGAGATCCTCTCTCTCAGCTCTGTGAGATCCACTCTCTCTCAGCTCTGTGAGATCCTCTCTCTCTCTCAGCTCTGTGAGATCCTCTCTCTCTCTCAGCTCTGTGAGATCCTCTCTCTCTCTCAGCTCTGTGAGATCCTCTCTCTCTCAGCTCTGTGAGATCCTCTCTCTCTCAGCTCTGTGAGATCCTCTCTCTCTCAGCTCTGTGAGATCCTCTCTCTCTCAGCTCTGTGAGATCCTCTCTCTCTCTCAGCTCTGTGAGATCCTCTCTCTCTCAGCTCTGTGAGATCCACTCTCTCTCAGCTCTGTGAGATCCACTCTCTCTCAGCTCTGTGAGATCCACTCTCTCTCTCTCTCTCTTAGCTCTGTGAGATCCCCTCTCTCTCTCTCAGCTCTGAGATCCTCTCTCTCTCAGCTCTGTGAGATCCTCTCCCTCAGCTCTGTGAGATCCTCTCTCTCTCTCAGCTCTGTGAGATCCACTCTCTCTCAGCTCTGTGAGATCCTCTCTCTCTCTCAGCTCTGTGAGATCCTCTCTCTCTCTCAGCTCTGTGAGATCCTCTCTCTCTCTCAGCTCTGTGAGATCCTCTCTCTCTCTCAGATCCTTGAGATCCTCTCCCTCAGCTCCGTGAGATCCTCTCTCTCTCTCAGATCCTTGAGATCCACTCCCTCAGCTCCGGCTGGAGAAAATAAATGCAGGATGTTGAAATAATGACATTTTTTACATAACAGTTGACTAAACTAGGCTGTAAATTCTAGGGCGGGACCTTATGGGGCGGGCGTAAGGGGGTTTTCAGCCGGACGTCACAACAGTCATCATCTTAGGTTAAGTTGTTATTTTAGTTTACAGAATCTCTGAATAAACGTGTGTCGGTTCCGGTTCCGGCCCTGAACTGGGTTCCTTCACACTGACTGAAGGTGAAACCGGTTCAGAGAGAATTAGGATATCAGTGGTGCTTACGATGTTGGTCTGAAGCCCCGTTAAAAGCCCCCTGTTATTCGTTCACAACATCACACTCTGTACACGATTACAGCTCTGATGAAAATGTAATGCAAGTCATTAATAAATCACAGGACAGGTGAGGATGTGTGAGGCAGCTCCGCTTATAAGCCCCAGTCCCTGTCCGGGAAAGACGGCTCCTTCTTTAGTGAAAAATGAACGAAAGACCAGACTCGACCGGCTGAGCGAAAGGAGTGTGAGAAAGCGTGAGAAAGCGTGAGAAAGTGCCCCTGAGGGACGAACGGCTCCGTCTCCGGCTCAGCACACCAACACAGCCCGCTTTGTGAAGGTACAGTGACCTGAGTGCAGCGTTCAGAGCCGAGGGACACGGACACTGTGACCGTCAGGATTCCAGCAGAGAGAGCGTTTGTGTGTGAGCGATTGTATGTCCCATCATTCTGCTTTTACACAACTCGACCCGATTTAATCCGATGCCGCGAATCAGACGTAGACGCTTGTGCTGGAAATCAGTTCCTTAATAACTTCCAGTACCTCTTTATTTTTTGTTATAGCAGTTTACCAGCAATGAAAACATTTCACTTGTTAAAGAACGACACACCGTACTTGTTATATCTGTCTATCTATCTATCTATCTATCTATCTATCTATCTATTTATGGTTACTTCCACTAAACGGGTTCCTGTTCTCATTTACACTGTAGCAGCTATAAACAGTTAACAAACGCAGCTTGTCATGCTCTCGAGATTCCACAACATGTAAACTCCACCCTCACGTAGAACTGTAGTCATGTTCGAGACCAGGATTTCGCGACCAGTGGTACAAACACTTCAGACCTTGTCTACACCAACACTCACAAGACCCGCCCCCCGACCCCACCCCCTCGGCTGCGCAGACCACATCTCTATTTTGCTAAACCTAGCATACAGACCACTGGTAAAACGTGCCAAACCGGTTCCGAGAACCTGGCCTGAGGGAGCCATCTCAGCACTTCAGGACTGTTTTTGTTCACACCACAACACCACAGTGACTGGCTTCATCAGCAAGAGCGTAGATGTGTGGATGACTGCTGAAGTGCGCTCGCTGCTGAAAAACCACCAGACACACTGCCTTCAGGTCTGACGACAAGGCAGCAGTCTTCCCATCACACTGGATCCATTTCAGTACGCCTACCCTCCCAACCGCTCAACAGAAGACACCATGTCTGCTCCCATCCACCTTTCTCTGGACAAAAAGGACAAGTGTGTAGTAGTCTTCTCCTGCTGAGACAGGAATGTGAGAACGGCGTGGTTCAGGCTGTAAGGGTTCTGAGAGCTATTGTGTAAGAGCAAACGGGATGTCTCGAGTGCTGCTGTACTCTCTCACACTCGAACACACACACACACACACACACTGAAACATCACCGAACTGCCTTTAAAGGCGAGTCAGAGTTTAGATCTCAGGATGTTGGTGAAAGAACACAAGTCCAGCCCAACACAATACACACACAGGGGAGTGTAAATAAACACACCAAGGCTTCCGCAGATGGATTAAAGAAGCCGTTTAACCAAATAAATATAAATCTACAAATATTTGGTGACTGAAGATTCCTGATTTTGAGTTTCCTCAAACTGCGAGGCTAATGTAGTTAACAATTAATAGAAGCGTATAGCTTCCAGTTTAGCATGGTAGAAACTGCATGTCTAAATCATCACACGCTCACTCAGAAGCCCAGTTTCATAAATCCAGTCTATTAAAGGAGCGGTCTGATGTGTTTCTATTTCTTTCTTTCTTTCTTTATTTTTGTGTCCTCTGCTGCCTGTGTACAATTAAAATAAAAACACTGAGGTTTTTCCTCCCCAAGTCACCTCAAATTTAAAATATTTGCATCATGCTTGTATTACGACTTTTTTTTTTTTTTTTTTTTTTTTTTAAGCAGATTTGTTCCGGATTATTTTCCGGGTCAGAAACTTTTAAACAAAAGGTTGAGCTAAATACAGTTAGCCACACCCACTGGATGGCTGTTGCAAATCGCATTTTCCCCCCCGAATGTTTGTTTGAATTGATGAGATTGTTAGAGGTTTAGAAACACTTTTCAAAATTACGGACCGCGCCTTTAAAAAGTGTTTGTTGTTTATACATGAGAAGTGTACGAATAAAAGCGGATCGTCAGTGCTGAGATGAGTCGTGTGTGTGTGTGTGTGTGTGTGTGTTCTAAAGGAATGTAGCTGTGGTGTAGGGGTCGTTAGAGGTCACATTGAGACTCATTGAGTGAAGGAGGGAAGTAGATTATCAGCTAACTCTTTATAATGAGAAATAATAATGTCTTTCATTTATCTAATCCTTTTCTCACACTCAGGGTCACTTTACAGTGGAGAGACAAGTGTGTGTGTGTGTGTGTGTGTGAGAGAGAGAGAGAGAGTGTGAGAAAATGGGTGCAGTTGTTGTTCTCACAGAACAAATATGTAGTAGTCCAAGAGTCAGAAATCTCAATCTATGGCTCATTGTTCTCTGATTTCTCTCCCTGTCTGTCTGTCTGTCTGTCTCTCTCTCTCTCTCTCTCTCTCACTCACTCTCACTTCCTATGTCTCTCTCTATCTGGCTCCCTCTCTTTGTTTGTCTGTCTGTCTGTCTCTCTCTCTTTGTTTCTCTACCCGTGTCTCTTTCTGTCTGTCTGTCTGTCTGCCTCTCTCTCTCTCTCTCTCTCTCTTTGTTTGTCTGTCTGTCTCTCTCTCTCTTTGTTTCTCTACCTGTGTCTCTTTCTGTCTGTCTCTCTCTCTACCTCTGTGTCTTTTTGTCTGTCTCTCTCTCTGTCTGTTTCTCTCTCTCTCTGTCTGTCTCTCTCTTTCTTTGTTTTTCTACCTGTATCTCTCTCTATCTGGCTCCTTTTCTGTCTGTCTTTCTCTCTCTCTTTTTTCTCCCCCTCTCTCTCTGTCCTCTCTTTCTTACTGTCTTTCTTGCTGTTGCTGTCTCTTCCTCCATCTCTCTCTCTCTCACAGTTACCCTCTGTTGAAGTTGCCCCTGCCGGGAACAGGTCCTGTAGAGTTCACCACCGGGGTGAAGGATTATTCCGTCCCTTACCACGAGCCTCAGAGTGACCCGGGCGAGCGTCCTGATTGGGTAACGCAATATAACCCAGTTAGATTCTGACCAATCGGAAGTGTATGTAGTAAATTGTTGGCAGTGTTTATTCGATGTTTAAGTGAGCAGTGCGTCTCGTCACGTCTCTCTGCAGTATCACGGCGCTCCAGTCGCTTACATCCAGCAGGTGTTAGTGAAGGCGGCCGTGTCTCCGTGGGACAGCAGCTTGGTGCCCGTGGACGTTTTCCGCTCGCCGCTCGGCCGAGTCTTTAGCCTCCTGGAGGAGATCCGTGACCATGTTCACGCTGACAAGTACAGAACGTTCCTGAATTCTTCTTCCTCCTCATATCGTGTCTCGTCTTTCCACCTTTAACCCGTTTGTGTTTCTTCTACACCCCCCCCACAGAGGTTTGGAGACTCTGTGTCTCCAGGTGACGGATCTGTTGCCGGGGTTACGGCGCATGCAGTCTGTGCTTCCCGAACACGGCTGCCTGCTGGTTTCCCCCGGCAACTACTGGCAGAACCGGCGGGACGTGTTCGACTCGGATCCGGACATCCTGAAGACCGTCCAGCAGCACGAACCCAAAGGCCTGCACACGTCCGCCACGCTGAAAGGTGACACACAGGAAGTGAAATCACAAGAAGAGATATTCATTAGTTATTTGAGTAATTTTCAGTGACGGAGAACGATCTAATTCATCATCAAATAGCCTTACCTTTGTGTGTGTGTGTGTGTGTGTGTGTGTGTGTGTGTGTGTGTGTGTGTGTGTGTGTGTTATAGACCTGCTGTTTGGGGTCCCAGGGAAAAGCACAGGCGTCAGTCTGTATAGTAAAAAGCGAGTCGTCACCTACACCATCACTATCGCCTTCAGCAGTTATGACTCCAGGTGGCCTCTTATGATTTATCTGTACACTTCCAGCCTCCAGCGTACCTGAGCCAGATGCTCAGTGCTGTGGAATGCTAACTGCACCTACCTTGCGTATAATTTGTGTGTGTGTGTTTTCAGGTTTGTAGGCAGCCTGCGTACCCGTCTGAAGCAGCTCCACCCGTCGGTGAACTGCAGCCTGCGTGAGGATCACATGGTGCACGTCCACTTCAAAGAGGAGATCGGCATCGCTGAACTCATCCCCCTCGTCACCACCTACATCATCCTCTTCGCCTACATCTACTTCTCCACCCGTGAGCTCCTCCTCCTCCTCCTCCTTCTCTTCTTCATCTTCATCACACATTCCTCAGCGTGAATCAATTCAGTACAACCTCAAACGCTCTGTTAGTGTCAGTTTAATAATAATCAGAATTGTTGTATGAATGAGGTGTGGCCTCTGTACTTGTCAGGCTGTATGAAGGAGGCGTGGCCTCTGTGCTTGTCAGGCTATATGAAGGAGGCGTGGTCTCCGCTTGTCAGGCTCTATAAAGAAGGCGTGGTTTCTGCTTGTCAGGCTCTATGAAGGAGGCGTGGCCTCTGTGCTTGTCAGGCTCTATGAAGGTGGCATGGCCTCTGTGCTTGTCAGGCTCTATGAAAGAGGCGTGGCCTCTGTGCTTGTCAGGCTCTATGAAAGGCGTGGTTTCTGTGCTTGTCAGGCTTTATAAAGAAGGCGTGGTTTCTGTGTTTGTGAGGCTCTATAAAGAAGGTGTGGTTTCTGCTTGTCAGGCTCTATGAAAGAGGCGTGGCCTCTGTGCTTGTCAGGATCTATAAAGAAGGCGTGGTTTCTGTGTTTGTCAGGCTTCAGGCTCTATGAAGGAGGCGTGGTTTCTGTGCTTGTCAGGCTCTATAAAGAAGGTGTGGTTTCTGCTTGTCAGGCTCTATAAAGAAGGTGTGGTTTCTGTGCTTGTCAGGCTCTATAAAGAAGGTGTGGTTTCTGTGTTTGTGAGGCTCTATGAAAGAGGCGTGGTTTCTGTGCTTGTCAGGCTCTATAAAGAAGGTGTGGTTTCTGCTTGTCAGACTCTATGAAGGAGGCTTGGCCTCTGTGCTTGTCAGGCTCTATGAAGGAGGCGCGGCCTCTGTGCTTGTCAGGCTCTATGAAAGAGGCGTGGCCTCTGTGCTTGTCAGGATCTATAAAGAAGGCGTGGTTTCTGTGTTCTGTGTTTGTCAGGCTTCAGGCTCTATGAAGGAGGCGTGGTTTCTGTGCTTGTCAGGCTCTATAAAGAAGGTGTGGTTTCTGCTTGTCAGGCTCTATAAAGAAGGTGTGGTTTCTGTGCTTGTCAGGCTCTATAAAGAAGGTGTGGTTTCTGTGTTTGTGAGGCTCTATGAAAGAGGCGTGGTTTCTGTGCTTGTCAGGCTCTATAAAGAAGGTGTGGTTTCTGCTTGTCAGACTCTATGAAGGAGGCTTGGCCTCTGTGCTTGTCAGGCTCTATGAAGGAGGCACGGCCTCTGTGCTTGTCAGGCTCTATGAAGGAGGCGCGGCCTCTGTGCTTGTCAGGCTCTATGAAAGAGGCGTGGCCTCTGCTTGTCAGGCTCTATGAAAGAGGCGTGGCCTCTGTGCTTGTCAGGCTCTATGAAAGGCGTGGTTTCTGTGCTTGTCAGGCTCTATAAAGAAGGCGTGGTTTCTGTGTTTGTCAGGCTCTATGAAGGAGGCGTGGTTTCTGTGCTTGTCAGGCTCTATGAAGGAGGCGTGGCCTCTGTATCCTCATCTCACACACACAGCACATTCCACACTGTGTGTATGAGATCAGATCATACACATACAGATCATATCATGGGTTATGAAAGTAACGTATGTGCATGTTGTAATATTCCTCACCATTCATTCTCTCTCTCTCTCTCTCTCTCTCGCTCTCTCTCTCTCTCTCTCTCTCTCTCTCTCTCTCAGGGAAGATCGACATGGTGAAGTCTAAGTGGGGTTTGGCCTTGGCTGCCGTGGTAACAGTGCTCAGCTCTCTGCTCATGTCTGTAGGACTCTGCACTCTGTTTGGCCTCACGCCCACACTCAACGGAGGGTCAGTCTCTCTCTCTCACACACACACACACACACACACACACACACACACACACACACGATCAATTAGAACACATTCATGCACCTTTTTATGCATGCGTACAATAAAGCATGAGATCATTACACGTGTACATATCAGTACACACACACACACACACACACACCCCTGCTAACCGAGAAGTCCAGAGTGAGATCACTGATAACTGGACTGATACGTTGATTTGTTAATTTTATTACCGCTATAAAAAATAGCCAACTTCCTGTCTACAAAAATATTGCTTTAGTCGTTGCCCAACTCTGACATCTTCTTTGTTTACTTAATCTCTAATCTCACTTAAAATTATTATAAAATTATACTTAAAATTATATAGATATTACATTGAAACAAAAAAGGTGTGAAGACGAGCTGTTTTAACAAATCTGTTTTTTTTTAGATTTATCTTTAACCTTCCGTTACAGGAGCAGTACAATAAAAATAAAGTAGTTCTCAGGGTTCGTACAAGGTGCTTGAAGTGCTTGGATTTGGCTTTTTGAAATTGAAGTACTGGAAAACCTTGAATTTTTTAATCTAGTGGTGCTTAAAAAGTGCTTGAATTATAAAAAGCAAATATATACGAAGTCGCTAAATAACTTTAAAGTGTTTATCTTCGATAGAACACAATCCTTTCACTTAAATTATGACACCCCGCTGCAGCCCCTCCCCCTCCTTCTCGTCCCACTATTCACTCACACATTTTAACAGAGGTCCATAAAATACAGTATGCGAGCACAGAGAGGAGGTGAGAAGCAAACAGATGTAAAGAATCTGACACTAGGCAGAATGCAAATACCAATCAATGATGTCATGAATATGCTAATTAGCGCATGACATCATCTAGCGACATTTAGCGACTTTCCATTGAAAGTTGTTGGCAACAGTGCTCCTGTCCCTCACCTGGAGTACAGAGTGTCCCAAAAGTCTCCATACTTAGGGGAAATTAACACTTTTGTTACTTTATTTATTGATTTTATTTTTTATTTCTTCACGTGAGAGCTTCCACGGTACTTCACGTTGGCCAAAACACACAAGGAAAAGCGTTGCGAAGAAATATCGTCGGCAATCACATTCACATTCGCTTTCGGACGGGATTAGATTTCTCAGAGGATCACGAATTTCTCTAACGCCCCCCCCCCCCGGAAAACTAGTCCCGTCCGAATAGTGCTTAAGTATGAAAGATTTGGAGGACATTTTGCTAAAAAAATGTTAATTTCTCCCTGTGTATGGAGACTTTTGGGACACCCTGTATATTGACGTTATGGTGAAGATGAAGCAATGGCTGGGAAATGCAATTTTATTTTTATTATTATTGTTAACTTATTTTTATTCTTTTTTTATTTGGGAATTTAAAACGAAGAAATAAAGAATATGTTTGAATGACATCTCTTCTATAGTCCTTGAGTGCTTGAAAAGTCCTTGAAAGTCCTGGAATTTCATTACGAAGCGTCTCTACGAACCCGAGTTCTGGTTACTTTACGCTTTTCTGAAGGTGTTTTTTATTTCATGATGAATGAAATGATGAATTTGACTTAAACTGAAGAGTTTATAAAAGTGTTTACACAATTACCCACTTAAAAGTATGCTTTATCGTTCAAATTGAGTGAACATCTGCCCTTTAATATAAGTGACTCGTTAATGTTTAACTAAATATCAGTGAGTGTGAAAGTGCGGTGAGGGTTAGAGGGGATTCCCCCATTGAATGAGGTTCAGGTGGGCGGAACTTCGCCTCTGTGTGCCAATCGACTCTCGGTCAGCGGAGGTCGTCTGTGGTGTGAGCCGGCGGTATCCACTCAAAGATGTAGAGTTTATGATGTCAGTGAACTCACACACACACACGACTTATTGATTGAAGTTCCACGAAGAGTCCAGATATGTATCACGTGCATTCTAATGACCTAGAACATTAGATTTTAACTGTCTGTGCCGTGAGGTTGATTGTGAATGTTTTAATCACACACTTTTTTTTACTTTTTGCGTTTAAAATTATATAGAGACCCATACATCACACTTTTTCTAAGGTGAAAGTGATGGCCAGTGTATGGTAACCCATGCTTGGAATTTGTCCTCTGCATTTAACCCATCCAAGTTAGTGCACACACATTAGGAGTTGTGAGTAGTGAACACACACACTACAAACCGTGAACACACCCGGAGCAGTGGGCAGCCATTTTTGCTGCAGCGCCCGGGGAGTAGTTGAAGGTTAAGGGCCTTGCTCAAGTGCCCAACAGTGGCAGCTTGGCAGTGCTGGGATTTGAACTCATGACCTTCCATTCAGTAGCCCAACTTCTTAACCACTGAGCTACCACCATGCACAGTCTAGTGCATGTTTCTTCCTTCTGTCATTTTATTTCATATCAAAGTATTGTTTTATATTTAAGATTTTTGTTTTTATTCGAAATAAAATGAAATGTTATTTAAGTTTTTATTTTGTTGTATTGTTTCACCTTCTAAATTCAGCAGTTGCAGTTATTTTTCTCTCAATTTTCTTTTTCTTTCTTTCTTTCGCATTTAGGGAGATCTTTCCTTATCTCGTGGTCGTGATAGGGATCGAGAACGTTCTGGTCCTCACCAAGTCCGTGGTGTCGACCCCTGTGGACCTGGAGGTCAAACTTCGAATTGCACAAGGTGATACTAATAATAAATAATAAATGATAAATTTCGATATGACGAGAACAATTTGTATCACTTTCATCAGACATTTACATCACGTGATATTAATCTCAAACCGCTGCTGCTGCATTTTAAATAAAACTATATACAGGTGCATCTCAATAAATTAGAATGTCGTGGAAAAGTTCATTTATTTCAGTAATTCAACTCAAATTGTGAAACTCGTGTATTAAATAAATTCAATGCACACAGACAGAAGTAGTTTAAGTCTTTGGTTCTTTTAATTGTGATGATTTTGGATCACATTTAATAAAAACCCACCAATTCACTATCTCAACAAATTAGAATACTATAAAGACCAATTAAAAAAAAAAAACATTTTTAGTGAATTGTTGGCCTTCTGGAAAGTATGTTCATTTACTGTACATGTACTCAATACTTGGTAGGGGCTCCTTTTGCTTTAATTGCTGCCTCAATTCGGCGTGGCATGGAGGTGATCAGTTTGTGGCACTGCTGAGGTGGTATGGAAGCCCAGGTTTCTTTGACAGTGGCCTTCAGCTCATCTGCATTTTTTGGTCTCCTGTTTCTCATTTTCCTCTTGACAATACCCCATAGATTCTCTATGGGGTTCAGGTGTGGTGAGTTTGCTGGCCAGTCAAGCACACCAACACCATGGTCATTTAACCAACTTTTGGTGCTTTTGGCAGAGTGGGCAGGTGCCAAATCCTGCTGGAAAATGAAATCAGCATCTTCAAAAAGTTGGTCAGCAGAAGGAAGCATGAAGTGCTTCAAAATTTCTTGGTAAACAGGTGCAGTGACTTTGGTTTTCAAAAAACACAATGGACCAACACCAGCAGATGACATTGCACCCCAAATCATCACAGACTGTGGAAACTTAACACTGGACTTCAAGCAACTTGGGCTATGAGCTTCTCCACCCTTCCTCCAGACTCTAGGACCTTGGTTTCCAAATGAAATACAAAACTTGCTCTCATCTGAAAAGAGGACTTTGGACCACTGGGCAACAGTCCAGTTCTTCTTCTCCTTAGCCCAGGTAAGACGCCTCTGACGTTGTCTGTGGTTCAGGAGTGGCTTAACAAGAGGAATACGACAACTGTAGCCAAATTCCTTGACACGTCTGTGTGTGGTGGCTCTTGATGCCTTGACCCCAGCCTCAGTCCTTTCCTTGTGAAGTTCACTCAAATTCTTGAATCGATTTTGCTTGACAATCCTCATAAGGCTGTGGTTCTCTCGGTTGGTTGTGCATCTTTTTCTTCCACATTTTTTTCCTTCCACTCAACTTTCTGTTAACATGCTTGGATACAGCACTCTGTGAACAGCCAGCTTCTTTGGCAATGAATGTTTGTGGCTTACCTAGTGAACCAAACTGAGAGACCATTTTGAAGGCTCAGGAAACCTTTGCAGGTGTTTTGAGTTGATTAGCTGATTAGCATGTCACCATATTCTAATTTGTTGAGATAGTGAATTGGTGGGTTTTTGTTAAATGTGAGCCAAAATCATCACAATTAAAATAACCAAAGACTTAAACTACTTCAGTCTGTGTGCATTGAATTTATTTAATACACGAGTTTCACAATTTGAGTTGAATTACTGAAATAAATGAACTTTTCCACGACATTCTAATTTATTGAGATGCACCTGTATACAATTGTTATTTTTTTGTAAATGATGTTTATAATATAAATCATTTTACAAGGAGTACAAAAAAAATGAGATACGTACAGATCCGATACTGAGTATCGGGATCAGATATCGGTGTTTTGGCCCAAAATAAAACATCAGAGTCAGAGTCATTGGATCTGATATAACTTCCTATCCAATAATCTTTTTAATTATTAACAGGTTGCTTAGCTATAATTATAATAATTCTTTTCCTATTAAGCCCATAATGAGTGATATTTCCTTATAGCGACACCTCGTTTGGATCAGCGTCCGGTATTAGCCGATATTCAAAGCTCCGTTATCAGAATTATATTTTTTAAAAGTATATTTTAGTATTTAAATAGCGAGTTGTTATGGTAACAGTGTGGTCAATCAGTGTTATAAATGTACCCATGAGTCTGATGTGTATATGATAGTAAAACGTGTGTGTAGGTTTGTAAAAGGCGTGTGTGTGTTTCAGGTCTCAGCAGTGAGAGCTGGTCCATCATGAAGAACATGGCCACTGAGCTGGTCATCATCCTGATTGGATACTTTACCTTAGTTCCTGCTATTCAGGTAACACACACACACACACACATGCACACACAGACCGGCATTGTAAGCATGGGTTGGGTCGTACTTAATCATTACCTAGACAAGGTTGCAAAAATTTCTCAATAATCTGCTATCCTCATTCTAATGGTTTTCATTTACACATGTTTATAAAGCCGTGTTGTATTTTACTCGTATTTGTGTCGATTGTAACAGTAATAAATGCTAAAAAAAATGATCTGATGTATCTACATGCTATACTCGAGTCCTGTTAACCTGCTTACCCATCAGAGCAAACTATTTTATAACTGATATTAAAGTTTGCAGTACTCTATCAGGTTAATGAAATGAAAAGTTCCTGGTTTGAACACTAGGTGTCGCTGTTGTATGGAAAAAAACAAACCAGAAATCAATCAGCTTTTAAAACTTCTCCACTTCCCCTTCTTCACGGTGTTGAATGAGATTATTCAGTTTAATTATTAAACAGAAATCCGAGTCTCTGTTTTTAACTCCATTATTCAGACCCTAGTTTAGTTCCACATCTCATTTTTGGAAATCAAGCAGAATTTTCAGCGTGCCGGTGTGTGATGCAGCTCTCGGTGTTTTCCGCGTGTCGCAGGAGTTCTGTCTGTTCGCTGTGGTGGGTCTCGTCTCCGATTTCTTCCTGCAGATGTTCTTCTTCACCACTGTTCTCTCCATCGACATTCGCCGCATGGAGGTGAGGGTCACGCACACTTTTTACTTTTTACAAAGGAAGCGCTGTTTATAACAGACAGAACTGTAACCAGATAATTCAGTAATCAACAATAATACTACAGAAACACTGACACAGGTAACACCATGTAGTCCTCCTCCATGACAGTCTCTCTCTCTCTCTCTCTCTCTCTCTCTCTCTCTCTCTCTCTCTCTCTCACACACACACACACAGCTGGCTGATCTGAATAGGCGTCTTCCAGCCGAGGCGGGGATGCCCCCTCCTAAACCCGGCCCCTTACGCCACAGAGAAGCCCCGCCCCCTCCTCGTCCCTCACCCCACACCATCACGCTTCAGGCCCCGGCGTTCAGGAACCTGCGCTTACCCAAGAGGCTCCGCGTGATCTACTTCCTGGCACGCACCCGTCTGGCACAACGCATCATCATGGTGAGACGAATCTGCGGGGTTGTCTGTGAAACTAAGACCCCCTGAGCCCACTGGCACCCACAGTAACCCGTGTGTGTGTGTGTGTGTGTGCAGGTCGGCACTGTGATCTGGATCGGGATCCTGGTGTACACCGACCCCGCCGGTCTGAGGACATACCTGGCCGCCCAGGTGTCGGAACAGAGCCCTTTGGGAGAGGCGGGGCTTCCTCCTCACCTGGGCGTGGCTCCTGTGTTCCCGGGCGGAGACCCGACTAGCACCCTCAGTGTACTTCCAGCTCCAGATCCCACCCCTGTGCCCGAGAACCAATCGCAGGGAGCGGATGCCTCAGGTCCCGCCCCATTGGTCAGCCCTCAGATCACGTGGGGTTCGGAGGATGAGGAGGTGTGGAGGCGACTGTCGTTCCGTTACTGGCCCTCGCTCTTCAGCTACTATAACATCACGCTGGCTAAGAGGTGAGAACCGGTCACTGCACAGTCACGCTGGCGTGTGTGTGTGTGTGGGGGGGGGGGGCTCAATATCCAATGTAAATAACAGCATGTACAGCATCATTGAAAAATAGTCGCCTATAACACAACATGTGTGCGTGTGCGTGTGTGTGCGCGCGGACAGGTATATCAGCATCCTGCCTGTCATTCCCGTCACACTGCACCTGAGCCCTCAGGAAGCCATCGAGATGCGGCACCCTCAGGATACCCAGCATGCACCACGGTTCAGCGCCAGAACCGCGCAGCTCCAAACCGACCTCACGCTGTACAAGTCAGTGTCTCATCATCATCATTATCATTATCATCATCATTATCAGCCATCACTGTACTAATCTATTGAGGGGAAAAATATATAATTAAATCCAAACAAATGATGAAATACAGTTTAATTCTTTATTTTCAATCGGATCAATCAGACGTGTAACGGTATTATTTAAAAAAAAAAAAAATTTATATAATCCATTCCTCTGCCAAATAAAAAAAAAAAAAGAATTACTGAAAATAAGGAAACGAATGATGACGTCGTGTTTCTGAGTAATTGTATTTTTAAAAATTTCATTATGCGTTTTATTTTTCAACTATTGAAAAAACAAGTTCAGTTTTCAATATGTATGTTCTTTAAGATGATATAAATTTATATTATAGTTGGTTGTTTAATTATGTATAATTATCATTTATTATATTATTATGTCCTTTAAAAAGAACAGTTTGAAAACTAAACCATCCATAATTTAATTTATAATAACTACATTATTGGAAAAAATAAACAAAGGTGATATTGTATTTCATATTATTATTTCACATTTTCACTCTTGTACATATTACTGTAATTATTTATGTGATTTAATATTTTATACGAAATCTTCATATTTTTTTATTCCATTTTCACAAAATCATGTTACAGCGTGTGAAAACATTAACCGCCGATATATATATATATATATATATATATATATATATATATATATATAATACCGATCAGCCATAACATTAAAACCACTGCAAAGTGAAGTGAATAGCATTGATTATCTCATTACAGTGGCACCTGTCGAGGGGTGGGCAGTGGTAGCTCAGTGGTTAAGATGTTGGGCTACTGATCAGAAGGTTGTGAGTTCAAATCCCAGCACTGCCAAGCTGCCACTGTTGGGTCCTTGAGCAAGGCCCTTAACCCTCAACTGCTCAGTTGTATAAATGACATAAATGTAAGTTGCTCTGGATAAGGGCGTCTGCCAAATGCCATAAATGTATAAATGGGTGGGATATATTAGGCAGCAAGTGAGCAGTCAGTTCTCGAAGTTGATGTGTTGGAAGCAGGTAAAATGGGCAAGCGTAAGGATCTGAGTGACCTTAACAAGGGCCAAATTGTTATGGTTTCACGTGGATGTTACTCTCACACGTACCACCTTCCCCAAATATTATTGTAGACCAAGTACACCCCTTCATGGCAACGGTATTCCCTAATAGCAGTGGCCACTTTCAGCAGGATAATGTGCCCTGACACACTGCAAAAACTGTGCAGGAACGGTTTGAGTTCCCGTTGCCCGAGTCGATGATGGTGAAGTGCTGAGGCAGATATGATAGACCTCTTACAGCGAAACTGTTTAAGAGAGACTGGAAGTGAAATATACTTTCTCTTACAGTATGTGTGACAAGAAAAAATTGCTTTAGTTGCCAAAACCTGTAAAAAGAGGAACTTGGAAGTCTGGTGGAGATTTAGGTCTCAGAAAATAAAATGAAATGTCAGCACTAAAATACAGTGTGGTAACTTCCTTTATTGTCGGGGCAGTAATAAAGGAGGCGCCAGATCTATGAGATAAGGAGAGGAAAAAGTCTGTCATTTTTTAAACAATATTCTGTAAAGTTCACTTTTCATTAAAAAAAACAAACAAACAAAGAAAAAACCAGAAGTTTAGCGGTGTAAGCTGTTTTCATGGAAGAATGAATCTGCAAGATTGCTAAAGGTAGCTGTAGTATTACCTAACCAGCGGACTCTAAATGTACACACTTTTAAACACACACACACACACACACACTTTTGGTCTCACTGTGTGTCTGTGTGTGTGTGTGTGTGTGTGTGTGTGTGTGTGTAGAGTCGCTGCACTGGGCCTCTTTGCCGGGGTTCTTCTTGTTCTCCTGCTCTTCTGTCTCTATCGTGTTCTTTGTCCTCGTAACTACGGACAGAATGGAGTCCAACATGGCCGCCGTCGCCGTGGAGACCTGCCCTGCGACGAGTACGGCTACTCGCCGCCGGTCAGCGAGATCTCACCGCTGCTGCTGAGAGGCCATAGCATGGTACACACACACACACACACACAGAGCAACTCTGGCAAATGAAAATATAACAGCATCTTTAACTGTTTCATCTTTTATGTTGTTTCAGAGTTTACACAAACATAACTAGCGTATTTTACAACAAAAAAAAAAACAACTAACTAGGCTAAATGTAATTCTCTCTCTATCTTTCTCTCTCTCTCTCTCTCTCTCTCTCTCTCTCTCTCTGTGTGTAGGATATCGAGTGTTTAGCGAGTGACGGTATGCTGCTGGCCAGCTGCTGTTTAGCAGGACAGATTCGTGTGTGGGACGCACAGACTGGGGACTGTCTCACTGTCATACCTAATAACGGGTACACATACACACACACACACACACACACACTGCAGTTCACAATGTGAGCCATGTAATGGCATTGTTTCAGTTCTCTTAAATTATCTAATTATCTCTCTCTCTGTAGTTTGAGGAGGAGCAGCAGTAGTGGATGTTGGGACCAGCGTGACGGCTGGGATCACTACGACCCCGACTCCTCCCCCAGGGCGGAGTCTTCCACCACATCCACGCCCGTCAGCGAGTACGCAGTGCGCCGGAGGCCGACCCGCCCTGCCCTGTTTGTGGACCAGCCGGACCTCACGGCGCTGATAGACACCAACTTCAGTGAGCTGCCTCCGTCACACGTGCCCTCGGACTGCGGCTTCGACTTCGGCGGCCTGGTGGAGAAGGCTTATAAAGAGCACGAGGCGACGTCGCCACCGGCAACAATGCCCACGCCGCTTCCCCCGACTCCTCCCACTCCGCCAGCCCCACCCATCGAGAGGCTGAGCGTGCCGTTGGGAGACTGGGAGAGCTCAGTGTGGTCCATGGAGCTCAGGGGAAACCTGATCGCTGCCGGGAGGAGCAACGGCAAACTGGAGGTGATCTGTTTCTGTCTCGCACTCTTTATCTGTTTCTCTCTCTATTTGTTTCTGTCTCACTCTCTCTATCTGTTTATCTTGATCTCTGTCTTTTTCTCTGCTTCTCTCTCTCTCCATCTCTATCTGTTTCTGTCTTTCTCTCTATCTCTCGATCTGTTTGTCGTTCTATCTGTTTCTGTCTTTCTATCTGTTTCTGCCTCTCTGACAGGAAGACAGCACATCAAATGTAAATAAGATGTCTGATATTGTGTGTGTGTGTGTGTGTGTCGTCCTTCAGTTGTGGGATGCTGTTGAGGGAGTGCTGCGGTGCTGCAACGAAGACGGATCCTCGGGAATCACCGCCCTGGCTTTCCTTAGCAATAGGCATGCTTATCTCTCTCTCTCTCTCTCTCTCTCTCTCACACACACACACACTTCTAACACATACCACTGTATCCTGATCTTGACTCTTTGCTGGTGTGTGTGTGTGTGTTTTGCAGGATCGTGGCAGCTCGTCTGGACGGTTCTCTCGATTTTTTCACCGTGGACATCAACAAACCGCTGGGTTTACTGCAGCACCGAGGTGAGACACACACACACACACACACTCTAACATTATGTGTCCCTTTAACCCTAAATGTAGTCATTTAACCAAGACATGTTTGTAATATTAATAAGTAAATGTCATAGACGGTTAATTCTGTGTGTGTGTGTGTTTTCCAGGGCCCCCGGGTCGTAGCAGTCTGCCGCCGTCGCCCTGTTACAGCAGCGAGGATGCGATCAGCTGCCAGCTAACACGCTCGGTTCAGTGCGCTCACCAGAAACCCATCACTGTGCTCAAAGCTGCAGCGGGTCGAGTCGTCACCGGCAGCCAGGACCACACCGTCAGAGTAAAGATCTCACTCACACACACACACACACACACAGTGCTTGGCTTGACAAAAATGAATTTCACACACTTTGAATCACCTAACACATGTTTCCCAAACATTTTGGCTTGATGTAGGAGATGTGGCCTGTCATACCAAATGTTTTGCATGCCTAAAGCGAAAGTGCCCTTTTGAAAACTATTTGTCAAACCGAACACACACACTATAAATCTTGTAACATGAAAACAGGATATTAATTCTATATGTTTACTGGTAATGTTTGGAATAAATGTACATTCATGTTCACAGCGCTTGTTCCATTACACAGGATGTGACATCACATTGACCAAAGAAAAGAATAGAATTTAAGCTGACTGTACCGTTCACCTCGTCCTCGTTAAATTTTACGCTGTCGGCTTTACCAGTAGTGACGACTTCCTGGGAATTTACTCGAACTCTTCACTGTCCATTTCTGCTTCAAATCTTCTGAGAAGATTTTCTACTTATATATATATACTCAGAATACTCACACTCAATATTAACATGTGGCACTATGTCTTCTTTAGGGACAGTCCTTCCTAAAGACACACACACACGTGTATAATTTAGTTTTGGTGCTGTTGTTCTGCAGGTGTATCGTCTGGAGGATTCCTGCTGCCTCTTCACCCTGCAGGGTCACTCAGGTGGCATCACCGCCATTTACATAGACCAGGTGAGCATGACCTGAACCTCCGCTTGACCTTGGCCTCCCAACCTGTCTGCAGGTTTAATTATGACCCAAAGTGTGCAGGAGTGACCGCTGTATAACATTTATTTCATACTGTATACATAATAATAGTAGTAATAATAATAATAATAATAACAATAGTAAATGTAGCTATATAATCCTGTCCTGATATTTTTCGCTGTTCTCAGATCAGCCATAAGAGGATATTCTGAACACAATGAGATTTTAACGCTGTGTGTGTGTGTGTGTGTGTGTGTTGTAGACGATGGTCCTGGCCAGCGGGGGGCAGGACGGTGCCATCTGCTTATGGGACGTCCTCACAGGGAGTCGCGTGAGCCATGTTTACGGTCACCGTGGCGATGTAACGTCGCTGGTTTGCACTACTTCCTGTGTGATCAGCAGCGGGTTGGACGATCTCATCTGCATCTGGGACCGGAGCACCGGCATCAAGCTCTACTCCATACAGCAGGTGTGCAAAAAAGAGCAAAAGAAACAAACAAAAAAACCCCGAAAAGCTCCAATTTCCTGTTTTACGTCTTTGCCTATAATCACAGTGTGCAGTCCTGAACGAACTCGGCTCAGTTCCAGTCAGACTGATTAAGCTGATTAACAAAATGAAATGAACACGGTTTTCCCTTGGAAAATGTACACGTTTTAAAAATGTTGTACTGGACCTTTAAGGCTAATGTAGCTAACAAGTAATTGAAGCCAATAGCCTCCAGTTTAGCATGGTGCAGTAAAACAGACTCGCTGAAACAATAATAGCTCCATCACTTTTCACCTTAGACTCGGGTAAGGGGCGTGGCCTAAAGTCTAAGGGTGGAAGATCACATTAGTTCACATTTGATTTGTGTATTTAATTAGCGGTTGTTATCCGATTTATATTAAATTTAAAAATAATCTGCAAAGCAACAACCTAGAATTCACCTTGAACACTATAGTAACCACCTAGCAACACCATAGCAACCATGTAGAATCCATCTGGGACACCCTAGGGCCTAGCAAGGCCCTAGCAAATGCCTGTGATACCATAGCAACCACATATCAAAACACTACCAACCACCTAGAATTCATCCCAGATAACACCAACCACCTACAAACCACATAGCAACACCCTATCTAGCAAATGCCTGGGATACCATAGGAACAAACTAGTAACAACCTACCAACCACATGGAATTACCATGGCAACCACCTAGCAAGGTCATAGCAAACGCCTGTGATACCATAGCAACCACAAATCAATACTCTACCAACCACCTAGAATTCATCCCAGATAACACCAACCACCTACAAACCACATAGCAACACCCTATCTAGCAAATGCCTGGGATACCATAGCAACAAAATAATAACAACCTACCAACCACATGGAATTACCATGGCAACCACCTAGCAAAGCTCTAGCTATTCCTCAGCAACACCAGGTTACTTTTCTAGTTTATTCTTCTATTTTATGGAACTGTTTCTGTGCCAGTTGTTTTTTTTTTGTTTTTTTTTGAGGTGAGGTTTGCACAGAGCTAAACTGGAGGTTATAGACTTCCATTATTCATTAGCGGTATTAGCCTTGTAGCTCCTCGCCATGCAAGAGGCAAACTTCAGGCACCGAATGTGTCTTGGCTATTCGACTACATTTGTGGTGAAGAGGAACATTTAGTTTTTCGGCCAGACGAGTGTGTTTGAAGCTAATTTCTTGAGCCTGATCTCTCGGTTTGGAACTGAACCTGAACGTTGATGTGATGTTTGCTGATGGACCCTCGCCGCTTACAGTGATGTGTGCAGCTGTTCTGTGTGTTTACAGATCAGTTCCTGTTCACCCTCCTGCTCTTGTCGATATTGTTGCTGCTTCGGCACATCGCTATGCAAGAAGGTTTTAAAAGCAACGAAAAATGCCTTTAGTTGTCGGTTGCTAACCCAGAAAGGCTAAACTTGCTAATCCCGAACGAGAACCTGTAGATCTAGCTGCTTAGCTTTATTCAAATAACATCATGCTAACAGTCCTCTCTAGCTTTCCGTTTGTGTAGAATTAAATCGTGGCTGTACCTGAAATCTGAACTCACAACCTTATGGTAACTAGCATAGAACACTAAAGTGATAGTTTGCAAAAAAAAAAAAAAAAAAATCAAATATACATATAATGTCCTCATTACGCAAAATGTAGTCGATCTGAAGCTGTTGAATTCTGGATTCTGATTGGTCAGAATCAGAAAGGGTTGATTCATTTTCTATAACAGCAACTTTAACAATTTTATATTAACACACTCACTGTAATGCGTTATCGTTTAACCTCATACTCCACGAACACGTTTAAGTTTTCTGTAAGGAGATGTTTATGTAACAGTTATGGAAGGAGTCTCCAGTGTCGGCGCTTTGCAACAGTCAGGTAAAGCTGTAACTTTTTCGACATCTTCAGGACAGAGGAGTTTACGCTTCTTTGTGACTTCTTTGTGCAATTTTTTTCTTATTAAAACAGAAAAAACACTTTATTTAATTAATTAAAATGATAATCGTTGCTGTGGTGTAAGAGGAATAAAACACTACTGTGCTGTTATGGGAAAATAATCAACTTCAGGGTTGTAACAGTAACTCCACTTCGTCACTGAGCGAGTCTCGGCTGATCGACTGCATTTGCGGTAAAGGGGAAGTAACATTTTTGGCTGAATTATTTCTTTAACTGCTCATTATTATTATTATTATTATTATTATTATTATTATTATCATCATCATCATCATCCATGTGAGTGTGTGAGAAAGATGAAGCGCGAGTGTAAGCTCAAACCCCAGCTGTGATTTTCTCATGTTTCCCCCGCAGGAAGTGGGCTGTGGCGCCAGTCTGGCCGTAATTTCCGAGAGTTTATTAGTGACTGGAGGTAACGGCTGCGTGTCGTTCTGGGACCTGAACTACGGGGACCTGCTGCAGACGGTGTATCTGGGTCAGAACAGCGAGGGGCAGCACGTACGGCAGCTCCTCGTGCTCGAAAACGCCGCCATCGTGTGTGACTTTGGCAGCGAGCTCAGCCTCGTCTACGTGCCCTCCGTACTGGAGAAGCTGGACTAAACACCCACCCACCCACACACACACACAGACGTTTAGAAGTGTAAGTGTGTGTGATGTGATGGACCGTGGTCTCAGCTTGGCCTGGGGTTGACAGGCCGGTTTTATTTCTTCTCGCATCAAATTTTTTTACTTCCTGGTTCTTTCAGGAAAAGCAGGAATTGGCGATTTATGTAAAAGCTCTGGGGATTTTTTTTTTTTAGAATAACATGCCAGTAGTGAGGGAAATGACATCTGTGTGTGTGAGTTCCTGCTGTTTTTTTTTTTTTTTTTCCTAATGAAAAACTGGACTTTAAGAGCTTTTTATATATTTTTTTTGCTAGAAAAAGACTTAAAAAAAAAAAAATCAAATCGCAGTGTATTTTTACTCGCGGGGCGAACGGGGTGCTGAACATCGCTGCCTGAAGTAAGAGGTGTGTGTGTATAAGAGTGAGTATGTCGGGGGGGGGGGGTGTAGATGTTTACATGGAGAATAACTGCTGATATATATATGTGTGTGTGTGTGTGTGTGAGAGAGAGAGAGAGAGAGAATTGTTAATAAGGCTTACTGTAATCCGATGAACCTGTAAAGGAGGTGTGTGTTGTGAGCGAGTGTTGAGGGAGACGTGTCACTTTTTAATGTTTAAAAAAAAAAAAAAAAATTCCATTATTTATTAGTGATAAATTCTAACCGTTTGTACAAAAATGCTAAACTCTCGTATATTATTTGTCAGATGTTTAATGTATAAAAAGCGCTGACTAATTTAAACTTTAATTATATAATAGTGTTCATTTGGACGGCGAGGTTCTGCTTTCTTCACTTGTAAAACCGAGTTTTTCTTTGTCCGGTTGGTTGGACAGGAGAAAGATGTCAGCACTACTACTGAACTTATGATACATCAGGAGTGTAAACCTCAGGCTTCAACATGAGATGTGATGAGAATTGGAATCAGAACACAACGATGCGATATTTTTGACGATTGCGGCGAATCCGCTACGATACGACGACCGTTCGATTCGATTTAGTTCCCTCTGGACGACCTGTGACCAACTTCATGGCTAATTCGCAAAATTATGACGTACAGAAGGGACTATTTTATTTATTAATTTTTTTATACACCTGTTATTTGTCCTTTTTCTGATAATAATCACTTTAAGATTGTTGCATCGATTCATTTTATATCGTTTGCCTTTACAATCGACGCCGAAATCGATCCGAATCGTCCGAACGTTACATGCCTACTACGACCTGAAAACCCCGCGGACACGTAAACCCGATTTCTCCGCCCAACATGTTTTGTCTAAAATAACTGACTTTACCGCAGGGGAGAGTGAGAGAGAGTCGTCTTCTGTCGACAATATGTCGTTTAGACTGATTATCGGTTTGTTCATACCGCATCAGCTTCGTTCAGCTGGTGGAGCTTGTCAAAATAATCAGTCCCTCCAGGACTTTGCGATCTCAGAAATTAACGCGGAATCAAGGAAACTCCGCAATATTCGGAGGAGCTTGCAGTTTTTAAAAATTAACACAGATTTTGGGCCGAGACACTTCACGTGACATCATCACAACGCTCCTTCAGCCAAAGCCCTCTTCGATTTACGTGCGTCGAACACGAGTACAGCTAAAAGGTCTCATTTACCAACAAACATCACTGCGAAAAGACAATTTCTTGCAGTTGCGATTTCACCAATTCAAGTAGTTTTTCGCCCAAAAAAAAAAGCAAATGTTGAAAAAAGCCGCAGCAACCGCAAGCATTTTTGACCGCAACAATCACAATAAGAAAAAAACTCCTGAAATCCTGTACGGACTGAATACTGCATCATAACGCCACCATGAACATAGTGTTACAAATGATTTCTCTTGATGTCTTCATGTTGTTAAAATGTTTTCTCGTTTGTTTTTTTGTTCGTTTGTTGTAGAAACGCAAAGCCACGAGCAGCTCGCACCACAGTCAGCGCTTAGGGACGTGCCGATAATCAGTTACACAATACATCATGATATACGACACAATATGATGTATTAACGTTAGCGATTTCTACAGGAGGATCGAACCGGACCTTCACACCACAGCCCAGGTTTGATTACGCTAAAGATAAAGTACAGTCTCCTGTCCTAACCCGTGAGAACAGCTTCGACTGTTGTGATGATGGTGATAAATATTTTATATGCACACGCTGGTTTAGAACGTGGCCTATGATTGTTTCACGTCGATCCTTTTTCGCTTCAGAACTCCACTCTTTGGTCACAGATGTGCAGGACACCAGGGAGGAAGGGAACGAGGGTTAACGGTGAGACCAGACAGATAACATTTTGCGTCATCGGTCATCTGTTAGCATGACGTTGTGCTGATTGAGATTAAAAGTTAAAAAGCTCGCACGATTTAACAAACACTAAAAATAGCCAACTGAAAATATTTTTTTGCATCTAGTCACGATTTAGTGCCTCTGATTAATACATGCATTAATACATTAACATTTGTACATTTGAGGCTTTCAGTACTGCGATATTGATTTACATAAATATATTAAAACGTGCAGCTTGATGTTAATTCAGATAATCCCAGATGTTCCTTTAAAAACACTACGCGTAGAGATGAAAATCAGCGTCTGACTAAAGACCAGGTAATGCTTGGTGTAACCGATGTTTTTTATTCTAAACGGATATTTTTTAAAGCCTCCTTTCGAATTTCAATGTGCAACCAAATGGTGGATTTGTAGTTAAACCTGACTCTGCAACATGCACTGCACTCACACCCATATACGCTGAGTAGAAACGCACAAAACAGCACAGAGATGTTAAATTATTAGCAATATGAATGTAAATATTAAGGTGTGTTACTGCCTGGACAGATTTAGATTTGTGTGTGTGTGTGTGTGTGTGTGTGTGTGTGTGCGCGCGCAGTTGATTTCCAAAGCTGTTTAGTTTGTTGGTAGAAATGTGAATGATGTTTTTATCCATAGTTCTTGTGTTTTTAGATGAGTTGTGAATGACAGTAGTACAGATCCTGGGATTATTACAGATGATGATGAGCTATGAGAGACTGTGTGAGTACCATTAAGCAGGGTTCGGCTGCTTTCACACTTGATGTCATTGTACTTTTCTGAAATGTTGAACTCCAAGTGCGAAAGCATCCTTAATGCGTTTAGCGTTTGAGCTTTAAAAAGTTCATTTTAAAGGTTCAGTTCTATAGGATTGTGAGATGCATTTTCCATTCCAAGTTTGGGTTTATCGATCGAAAATTAGGGCTAATATGGTTTTTTTCACTGCATGTTTAAGAACAGGAACCAAGGTACCAAATTTGGGGTTCTGGTTCATTTTCCATTAACTTAAGGAACAACAGTGACTGTTAAAGCGACCGCATCATTACAACCACGATGACGCACTTGTTAAGTTCAGCATGGTGATTAAATGTTGGTGTTTGGTTGGTTCAGCAGTTCAGATCAGCTGTAGCTAAATAACTGATGTATCAAGTCACAGACGAAGAGGTTTTAAATTTTTGCTACTTTCATTGGAAACAGCAGTTTCAACAACAAACCAGACTGCTCTGGTCTCTTTTGTGTGATGCAAGACCCATAACTCATCAGCTTGGTGCCAAGCTTGAGTTTTTTTGAGGTACCAAAAAAAATCCAAACATTGTGCTGGCTCCATTGGTACATGACTAATGGAGGACAAATGCGATGGAAAAAAACACTGGTCCACTTCCAACGTGACGATATGCAAGATACAATCTTCTGACCGACTGCACGTTTCACAAACAGAGTTGTGTGCAGGGCCTGAAAATGTACAGAATTTGATTTTCAACTATGGAAATGTAACGTTAGAAAATGTTTTTGGGGGGGGGGGGGGGGACAGATATTGTTCAAGTTAGATCCTAGACACCAGTAATGTTCTACATCAGTTGTCCTTAGAGACGTTCCCTTATTTTCAGCGTCTAAAGAATGTGAAACCTCAATGTAAATAGTCTGAATGGGGGGAAAAAAAAAAGATCAGGATGTTTTTCACTGAAACTATAGGAACCTTGTTAGAGGCAGATTAAATCCCATTAAAGCCAGTGGTGTCTCACTGTTGATTTAAATCTGCACATTTCTGAGCAAACAACTGGAGGTCTTATTTACTTTTAGTATACTTGCATAAAATAAATAGCGCATTGTCATATACAAAATACATTTTCCTGGCACTGACTGGGTTTCCTAAAATAGATGCTTAGAAACACACCATTAATCGGATTACTATTAACACTGTTTAAAAAGTAATCAGACCTGTGCTGTAGGCCAGGCATGTAAATGCTGGAAAGTTGCACCGTATACAAAGCAAAGAGAGTTCCACCAAGAGGATATAACTAATACTCTGTTCTATTTTTTATCATGGGAAAAGATCTTTGTACTAATTTGCAAATAAAAAAAGGTTTTCATACCTTGGTTATTTGCCTGTCAGTTCTTGGTTGCAGCTACAGCTTGTCCTTGCTTACTTCATCAGTGCATGTCAATGTGGCGAGACTCAACAATTTGGCGTAACGGATAACAGACGGAGGAGTGGGTTAATGACACGTTTAACGGTTGAAACCGGTGCAATTATTCTGTTCTTTCCAAGTAAAGGCAACACAGGTAAGGAATGCTTTGAAGAGATCAATTTTTAATTAAGCTATATTTACAACATTTAACAAGGCAGAAAGAATCAACTCAGAATGTGATGTTATGGTGTGCTGAATCAGAAATAAGTTATAAGGTTATAATGTGTTATAAGCAAAGTGAGTACACGGCATACCAGCGTCACTTAGCCATACGTAAAGTTAGCAAATACTCCCCCAAAAACAGCTAACAATAGAAGTTAGCTTATAATGTTAGTAGAAGGCAGCTAGCATTACTTAAATGTGATTCGGCGAACTGGTCCTCACTGGCTTTTTCAGTTGTATGCTAATATAAAGTTAGCACTTTTCGTCAGATTCTTTCGAGTTTCCAACTTGGTCGTAGCCGATAAACAAATAGGCCACGGTGCAAGTAGCAAAGTGGACCGAGGGGAATCTATGCAATAGAAGTAGTAACCGTTGAAGACTTAAACTGCTCTGAATTACAAAGTGAACTGGGGTTCTTCATTCAAATCCCATTTTTCACTTTAAGATTTAAGCAAACCACCACTCCGACAAATCTATCGTCCCATTCTTCCGAATTAAAGTGCTCACTGAGTCCCCCAATTGATTGCCATGCCTTTTATCTCCATTGTTAATAAAGACATATTTGGTGTTGAGATGCAGATGTCCATTTAGAAGGCCCGGCTCATCTTCAGCAGAGGTGCGCATGCTGGGAAACAGCTTTAATGAACAAGGAAGGCAGTACCAGAAAAGTGCAGACTTGGAGATACACAGGGACTGACGCATGGTGAGGTGGTCCCAGAGGTACAGGCCATGGACAAGAATTCAGGAAATAACGGATTCAGCTAATAAAGGCCATTAGCTAGCTGGTAAGCAGTGAAAATGCTAAATGGTAGAGTGATCTGGGAATACAGAACACTGAGGCATAAACAGAAGTTGCCTCATCAAAAGGGGATCCAAGAAGTCAGGACTTGTTAAGAGTCCAGAGGGGATCCAGGTTGCTGAGAGGGTCATCTCCATTCGGAGGACCCTGCAGACCCTGGCCTTCCTGCGTCTGGAAGAAACTTTGCTTGCTGATTCGCTGTTTGCCACGGCAACCATTGTCGAGTGTAAAAGCTTCAGGTGTTAGCGAAGCCAGAAGGTCCAGGGATGATGATGCTGGAGGAGCTTCTTCAGGTGCAGCATGGTTGTTGGAGGCTGGCATGGGTGTGGACCCCTCGAACCCATTACCCTGGTGGTGAGGAGGTGAAGGGGACTGCATCTTACCTGGAGAAGCAGGGCAGGAAATTGGGGGACTTAGTGAGGCAGGAACAGTGTCGGTGAGAGAAGGAGCCTGGAGGTCCTGGACTAGTGCCAACTCAGGTTCTAGTCCTGCAGCAACAGAAGGCATTGGGTCCTGATTTGGGTCCTGGTCAGACTCAACACTAGCTGGACGGATGCTGAGCCTAGCAACCGTAGCCTGGATGGAGCTAATAGGCATATCACCTCCAAGAACGATATCCTGAGCCTCTGGCTGGGAGTACTGCTATAGACACATCAGGGTTCATTGTTAGATCAGAGTTCGTCCATCCTAAGGTATCTTTGTACAAATGTACTGCTGAGTCTGATGTGTTACAGCACACTAAACTACAAATTTAAACACCATTGGTCTAAAAGTGTTACCTTAACTGTTGCACTGTTTGTGGACTTTTGGCTTGGGGTGGTAATGATGCCACGACGCTGAAGCACCTGCTCTGCATGTTTCAGGACTGCCTCGTGGCAGAATTTTAGGTGTAACTATATAAAACACAGCAAGAGAACAGCAAGTCTTTTACCCAGAAGCCTATGTTTCTCAGATTTTACACCAAATTTAATTTAACCCTAGACTAGTAGGCATAGACACTGTCAGTAGAGAAACAGAATTACAATCAAAATCAAAAATAGGCTTAATATATGTTTGTGGATGTTACAGAAAAATTCACACACCTTCTCCTGTAGCATGTTCTTCCTCTGTTGTCTCATCTTCCTCACCAGCTGGGATAGGTCAGGTATACCATTCCCAGCCTCCAGCTCTTGTAGTGCAGCATACAACAGGCAGAAGGCTCCGGTTCGGCCAACACCAGAGCTGAAAATTACAAGCACCTGAGGTAAATGTGTTGAATTTTTGAATCCCAAGGGCTGTACATTTGAATAACTCACCTGCAGTGCACCACGACAGGGGTGTGTAAAGGGCGCTGGAGAAGGTAATGTCCGTGAACTTCCTGAATGAAGCGAATAAGGTTACTTTTACTCTCTGGCAAGCCGCTGTTTAGAGAAAAGAAAGAAGAAAAAAGCTTTGTTTATACTGTTTCACTAATCCCCTTGATTAAGGATAATTCTGTGTCTTTTTGTATGTTGGATCCTTACAGTTCAGGCCACGAGGTGAACTGTAGGTGGATGACGGTGCGCTTCAGACTCTGATCTCGATACTGCAGTCCAATCATGCGCTCCACGTGAGTGGCGGTATTTTTCTGGGTAGTCAGGCTGAGTGTGATTGAGCCTTGAGTGATCTGCTGTCCTCTTTCAGACGGAAAGTAGCGCAGGACTTTTTGCTATAATAGAAACAAAAAAAGTTGCTTTTGACTCAAAAATTAAGAATGGTCTGAAATTATGAGGCTTTGAGTATGTGGGCCTTACCTTTTCCAGTTCTTGCTCAGACACCAGCATTACAATTAGAGACACTTTTTGCTCATAGACCATGAGCCAGAAATCGGCAGCAGTTCCAGTAAGGGGAGCCTGTGTTGCAATAAGGCGAGGACAATATGGTGAAAGATCCTCTATAAAGCTGGCATTGATGTAGTCATCTTTGCCAGAGTGCAGAACCACTCGATTACAGTCGTAAGGCATGACATCCTGGTGACGGTTTTTCATGGTGTAGCACCGGGCTATGGCAATGGAGAGCTGACGAGAATCCTTCTCTTGCTGATCTTGCAGCTCCTTCCATCGAGCATCAAGTTCTGATAAACCTCCCTCTCCTGAAGGACGCTCCAAAGACTGGACAGTTGACCGAAACCTTTCAAGCTCTGCACAAAGCTGCGAGACTCTCTCTGGAGACTGGTATGGATCACCTTGAATAATCTTCAATCCCTCTGATTTCTTGCGAAGCTGTTCATCTTGAGGATCAGCCTTGGTGGGTAATAAGACATTGGCAGTGTCTTTACTACCACCATGTTGGCTTTCAGGGCTTGAAGAGAGAAGATCATCTGTACTGGAATTCTGGTGCTGAAACAGTGAGTTGGAGGATGGCAATGGGCCAGATGAGGGTAGGGGTGTTGTCGCAGTCTGTGGTATCACTGCACCTGCAACAGGTGTGAGAGCAGGAGAGGGCCTCTGAGGCACGATACCTAGTGAGGAAGGCCCCGGTGATGGAGAAGGCGACGGGGCAGGCAGGTTACTGCTTGGTGTAGCCCCTGGTGCAGCTGAAGATGGTGGGATCATACCCTGAGGGAGTGACTGAGGGAGTCCAGGTGTAACAACTGGTCCGGAATGCTGCAATGGTCCAGGAGGAATGATCCCTGCATGTGGCCCAGGGTAAGACGCTGGCACCCCTGATGGTACCTGTGGAGGCAGAGCCTGGGGCTGCTGAGGAACTGTGGATTGGTGAATTATAGGAACAGCACCAGGATAACCCACAGGTGTAGTGTGAGGAGGGAGATGGTGCTGAGGCAAGCTGATAGGCTGCTGGGCCATCTGTGGGGGCACTGAAGGACGAGGTCCAGGAGGGAGTTGTGAGGGAAGATTGCCATGGGGCTGTGAAGGGAAAGCATTAGTGTGCACTGGGAACTGTGCTGACAGAGAGACTGGAGGTAACTGAGGCTGGACAGGGACTGGAACCCTTTGTGTGGTTGCTGGAAATGTTGGCTGGTAGGGAGGATGAACTTGTTGATGAGACGGGTATGGTAATGGTTGAGAAACACTGGGCACTGGTGGACGAGACGGTTGAGGTAAAGACTGGGAAACAGCGGATACTGGTGGATGAGAGGGATGCAAGACTGGTTGAGAAGCTGCAGGCATTTGCAGGTGAGTGGGAGGAGACATTTGGGAGGAAGATGGTAGCATTTGTGGCTGAGACAATGGAGGTATGTGTTGTGCAGTGGGAGGCATTTGGCCATGGCCTGCAGGTGGTACCTGCTGTGAGGAAAGGGGCGTATGTGGAGGGGGAATAGGATGTACTTGCTGACTGACTTGGGGCATATAGGCCTGGGAACAAGGGGGCATTTGATGTTTTACATTTGGTAAATGTGGCATAGAAACTTGAGGCATTGGCTGGGAGGATGGGGGCATATGTGGTTGCATGGAATGATGGGGCAGCTGATTTGGAGCAATGGCATTCACAGGTTGGCAACCAGGTACAAATGAAACAGGAGGATACATCTGCTGGGGCAGTGCAGATGGTGTAGAGTGAACATTAAATGGCCGTTGCTGAAGATTAGGTGGTCCAGGTGGTCTTGGTTGTGCCATGTGGTGTAGGTAGTGGGGCTGAGTTTGTTGTGGGAGCTGAGGCCCAGCTACAGGTATCTGCTGCTGAGCTGGCACCCGCTGGAAGAATGGTTGTGGTGAGCTCGGCTGTGGTTGGCCTGGACCGCGAACTTGGAGAAATGGTTGAGAGGGCTGTGACTGTGGTTGAGAAGCTTGTACTCCCTGAGGTGGCTGGCTGACAGGAACACCAGGCTGCTGCAAATACTGAGGCCGAGAAGGATTATACACAGCAGGAGTGGGTATAGGGTGTCCAGGAGTGGGTGCAGGCATGACTGGCTGTCCTGGCGCTGGAGTATAGCTGGAAATAGGCGTTTGCACACTGTCCACAGTGGTGGTGGATGTGCGAATGGGAGCTGATGGGCCCGTTACCGCTGGCTGGGTTTGTAAAGATGGAGGACGATACCCAGGCACTGAAGGAAGCCGAGAGACTTGAGGGTTGGGCATCTGAGGAACCTGATATTGCTGGGGCAGGGAGCCTGGTGGCAGACTGTGGTTGAAGCCCTGGGTTGGGGGAAGCGTTGTAAAACGGGAGATCTGCGCAAGAAGTTCAGGAGGTGGTAGGTTTGGAGGAAATCGGGGTGGTGTATATAGAGCAGTTGCCCCTGGATGAAAAGCCTCTGATATCATGGGAAGAGCAAGCTCAGGAGGCAAACTACGAAGATCTTCTGGCAAGTCTCCACCTAAGGCTAGAATGGCAGCATTCAGCTTGGCTATTTCAGGGTCCTCTATGCCAGAGGAATTCATATCTGGGGCTTTCTTTTGGGCTGGCTTTGGGGCGGTGGGCCTTTGAGGAACCTTTTTTTGGAGCTCTCTGTTGTAAGAAGTTGGAAAACAGTGAAGGTTGCAGAGCATGTAAGGTTATTTAAACTTATCACCAATTAATATCACCAACAAACAGGAACAAACAATTACATCAAGGCTGGTCCATAGTAAATAAGGCTGGGACAGTGAGGTGACTGACAAAGGGATAGTTAATGTGAAGAGACCATTTACATTTAAACATGCTATACTGCCTCTTACTTTTCCAAAATGGCTCGTCTGTCTTCATCCCTGGTCTTGCAGATGTTCTTAGCCCTTTCTAAGAGACGAGAAGCCTTAGCCTCCAAGTCTTCATAAAACTCTTTTCCCTCCTGCGATTTCTTCATCAGGTCTTCATAGGCTTCATAGGAAGCAACAAGCATTTGCACTGTACTGTTCCATCTGCAGAGTAAACACGAGTCAAATGCAAGCATTTCTACAGAAGTTCATTTAGCACAAAAACCCGTCCCTCTCGACTCTTACTTATGTTCTGTCTCGGCCAGGCTCTTGCGTACTGTTGCATACTGGACATTCGCGTCCGTCAGTGCCTTCAGGATGTTCTCCTGAGCAGCTAGATTTTGATCGATGTACACCTTTACCTGCTCGTACTTCTTCAGCTGCTCTTCAAATAACCTCTGAGAAGGCATAATGACATTAAAATAACCCACAAAATATACATGGTATACTAGGTCTTTAAATCAGGGAGAATCACATCAACTGCAATGTCACCTGGTAAGTAAGCCAAATTCTAATTCTAATCTAATACCTTCATATCAGCCCTCTCGGTGGTAACTAAAGCAGCAGTGATGTCATCCTGCTGGATCAGCTCTCTCAACTGCTTCTCAAGAGAACTGCGCTGGTCTTTCATCTCCTGTACTTTACCCAGAATCCTTTTCATGCACTGGAGACCTGCTACTTCATCTGGATAAATGCCAACAAATTAAAAATTTTCACTTGCTTGGAAGTTTATTTACAGATCACCTTTCCACAGTGGGGAGATATTTCTTTAAGGATGTACCTTCAGAAAGCTGTGGTCTGGGTAGGGCCTCTCTCAGAGTGTCCAGTGGTCCACCGAGCAGTCGCAGGTTGCTAATGTGCAGATTCATGGCCCGGTGGAGTTCTGTGTTGGTGAAGCTTGCTTTCTCGTGGGCTTCCAGGTATTTCTCGAGGTCCCTACGGAGCTCAGCTATGGTGGCCGGTTGTGCTGGGACACTCTGCTTCCCTGCTACCTCCTGTAGCTTCCGGTCACCTGCTTCATCGTCATCTAACACTGATCGAATCTCCCTCAGGGAGGCCTCCACATCCGTGAACACACCCGATAGTACTGAGATAAATGGAGATGCAAATGAGCATGAAATGTTTTTTAAATAAAACATACAGTGTCCACTTCTATGGATTTATTCCTGGCCCAACATTATTCATAAACCATGAGAAACACACCAACCCTGCATGGACTGTATGAGACTCTTTACTGTGTCCGGTCTCACGCTCAGGGCCGCACACTTCTCCATAAGTACAGAGGGAATGCTATTGTACATGTCCATGTTGTCCACAGAGTCTGGGTCCAGATTCAGAGAGTCCATGAATTGTCTGAAGAAACAAGACTAGTTACACTGGCATGTTAAAAAAAAAAAAAAATTACACAGAATCCTTGCACTCAGATGTTTGTTACTCACTCTAAAGTCTCGTTCTTGCTGTCTATTTTTGCCATGACGTCTCGTAGCAGCTTGGCCTTTTCTTCACTGTGGATGACAATTCTATTATTAGTGAAGTTATTAATCAGTAATAGCAAGTTTGCGCGACAAAACACAAGCAGTTATCATAGGTACAAAACTCATATACGAGTTTTTGAGTGTTAGTAAATTATTCATGTTGGAAGTTTCATTATTAGCAACATTTCATGTTTGGCAAACGCAACCTGTAGAGAGAGGAGGCCTCGTGAGCAGCCATAGGCACCAGCTTGGAGAAAATGTCTGGTCCTGTCACACTGGGGTCTGTTGGATTCACGGGTAAGGCTTTGACTAGCGGCGCACCTGGAGAAGGTATGGATGTTTTAAATGATTTATTTACTTTTTAAACATAAAACTTTACTTAAAAAAAAAAAAATTCGAGGTTTTATTTTTAATCCAAAGCATTCTGTTGGCAAACCTAAATATGGTGATGCATTATGTGTAGAAATGTCTTCAAGTAGTATTTTTATATTCACACTCATGCATCACAAAGATATTCACAAGAGATTACTTATAGTCGTTACTGAAACCCAAAATACCTTTAACTGAAGGCAGCGTCTCCAGAGATGGTACGACCTCATGGTAAATGAAGTCATTGTCTTTCTTAGCAGAGTTAAATCTAAAAAAAAGAAGAAAAAAAGAAGAAAAAAAAGGAAGCAACAAACATCTTTTAAAAATGTAAGCGTGGTGGTAATTAAAGAGAGACTACACTCGAATGCGGTTACTAACTTCCCCCCGATGACGTCCATGGTGAAGCGCAAGGCTTCTTGAACGCTGTCCGGCTGGCCTTTAGCCAACTTTATCGCTTCGGACAGTTTGTCTAGTGAACTCTGAAGATAAGCGAGCTGTGGAGGAACAAAAAAACAAACAAACAAAAAAAAAAAACAAAAAACAAGGATGTATAGTAGCTAAGGCCCACTGAGTCCCACTGATTTTAGCTGCAGGTATTAAGATTTGAAAGAGGAGTCGCAGGAATTAGGGGACACAAATGATGACTATTGAGGTAAAAAGGTATGATGAAAGTGGGATTTTTACCCTTTCTCCATATTTCTGCTGCTCCTCAGCCTGCTTTCCCATATGCAGCTGTGGGGAGACAGAAAAGGCCAGTGAGACCACGTCTAAAACATATTCTTCTCATGTATATACTCCTCTCTCTCTCTCTCTCCTCCTGAGTATCTGTCTCTATCTCTCTGTCTCCTTCCCTCCATGAGCTCAAAGCTCAGTTTCATAGTAATCCGGTTTAAAAAAAAAAGGCAAATCCCATGAGTCTCTCGTATCTTTCTCCGTTTTGGAGAACTGATGATCAGAAACCGTATTCACAGTGTTTAGAATAGTTCCTCAATTCCAGGACTCGTTACTATTTTTGGCACATTATACACATTAGTCATAATTTTTCACAAAGACACCCACATGAGCAACAGCAGCAAAATAGTAAATCTTCATCTGCACAAGTTTCTTCCAGTCTTTCTGGATCTTTCCGAGCATTGAGGCGGTGTCGGAGTTCTCCAGGGCGCGGCAAGCCTCTTTATAATAGTCCACTACCTGAAGGCAACAGTGAGGGAACAAATTAGGGCATGATAGTGCTTCAGCGCAGAGGCAACATCACTGTGGCCTGGCAAAGATTTCAGGAGAGCAAATACATTAAACAAATCAAAACGGGACACTGTGACTGTTTGCTAAATCTGGCCCAAAACGTTTTAAAGACTAATCTGGATGGTTGAAAACAATGTAAAGATAGTAAAATACTGAAAAAAGAAAGCTGCTAAAACGTGGCATTTTCATTGTGCAATAAGTTGCCATACACCACAGTGCTGTTGAATTCTGTATTGTGATTGGACAGAAGGTGTCGATTAATTTTCTATAACGGCAGCTCTGACAGTAGCGCTCTCTTTCTAATACATTATCGTTTCTATAGTAACAGCTCATTCACAGGGACTCGTACGGCGGACGCTCCACATAAATGGATTTTGAAAACATTTATGGAAGGAGTCTCCAGTGTCAGCGCTTTGTAATAGTCAGAACTAAAGCTGTAACTGTTACGTTTTCGGTTTTTCCATAACGACAAGCTACTTTTTTTTTTTTTTTGGTTTGTCGGATTCTTATGAGAGAGAAATACATTTCATTAAATATAACTATAAACTAATAAAAATTACAGGTGAAGGTGAATAACATGCTGCTGCAGGACTGCTGCTGTGAATGGGTTTATTATATTTAGTGTTATGAAAAAAATTATGACTCACATGTCACTAGATGTATTTTTTGTAGTCTGGGACGTACCTGAGCACTTATCCGTGCAACAAGGAAACTCTTTCTGTTGTCCAGCATGGACTTCTCCAGCAAACACTCCTGTGCCTGACCCTGAAAACACACAATAATCTGAATTATTATACTGTTCAATTCTATCCAATTTTATTTGTATAGCACTGACATTGTCACAAAGCAGCTTTACAGAAATAAATTAATTCAGGATATAAAATTTAAATGTATGAATTTATCCTACAAAACGTTAGTGTTGATGAAGGTGTGTGTGTGTTTGTGTGTGTGTGTGTGTGTGTGTGTGTACCAGCATGAGATTGATGTTGAGATTAAGGATCTGGTGACTCATGTCCACGCTGTAGTTATGGCTGAAGTGATCTCGCAGGTAGGTGAAGGCGCCAGCTGAGCACTGGAAATGTGTGCAGGAGACTTTCATCCCCTGCCGAGAGGAAGATCAACATAAGATGGAATTAGAAACGTGAGGCAAGAGACTGAGCTTCAGACAAGCAACAAGAAGCATTGCGTGACACCACAGTATGGATTACGATATAAAGGTTTGCTAACAACCTTTCAGCACAGCTGAGTTGCTTTAAAAAATCAAACAACTAAACAACTGAGTTTGATGATGGTTTTATTCTGTCTGCAGAAACAAATGACTTAAAACTGAAAAGCAGATAAAATTATTTCTAATAATACGTTTTAAAAATAGTAACATTTCAGATGTTATTTTCAAATATATATTAAAAAAAAAAAAAAAAAAATATATATATATATATATATATATATATATATATATATATATATATATATATATATATATATAAAAAACTTATCATGATACCTGTGAAAAGTTACATAATTTATCATGATATCGATATTATATCATCGTGTCACTCAGCAATGAGCGACGAATGAAATAGAGGAACTGACGTGCGATGTGTATCTGGAATTTTAGGATATGAAAGTGACAGAAAAGTGACATGTGAAGGCCAGTGTATGGTAACCCATACTTGGAATTTGTCCTCTGCATTTAACCCATCCAAGTTAGTGCACACACATTAGGAGTTGTGAGTAGTGAACACACCTGGAGCAGTGGGCAGCCATTTTTGCTGCGGCGCCCGGGGAGCAGTTGAGGGTTAAGGGCCTTGCTCAAGTGCCCAAAAGTGGCAGCTTGGCGGTGCTGGGATTTGAACTCATGAACTCACGATGTCAAAGCAAAACAGTTTGAGTACAGACAGCCTGATGCTTAAAATATGAATGGGGCTATATTATGTAAATCCCACCCCTATATTAAAACGAGCCAATCACCTCGTTGGTTTAGATATTGGGGGATATTATAACTCCTGACCAATCAAATTCTCACAACCTGAAAAATAATGTTTTTTAAAAAATATTATTGAGGCAAAGATGTCACATATTAACAGCCATTTCATTTCCCTGTTTGACGGGTCTTCTTGTAGATTTCCGGGTCATCCAAGAAGGTGTTATAGGACTTAAAATAAAGGCCCGGGAGTGTGGCCAGAATGCTGTAGAGCAAAGATGCCTTCAAAGTAATGAAATTAAATGTTTCTACATTATTAAAAAAAAAAAAATACCGTAAAGAGCAGTAAACAGTAATAAATGAAACAAAGTCAATATTTGCTGTGACAAAAAAATAAAAATAGTAGTCTCCGGTACAATTAGCGCAGTTTTATAAGGAAATGAGCTGCTTAAAAATAAAAAGGGGAAGTTGCTCATGTAGTTCATGTAAATGGATAGTCAAAGTGTAATATTAGTAACGCTAAACGAATTGAACAGGAATAGAAACAGGAACACGGGTCGACCTGAGCGATGTCACCTGCCGATAAAACAGCAAACACTTGCCTCCTCTGACACTCGGTTGTCCATCGCTCCCAGCATCGAATGCAGCGCTCCTGCATGAGCAAAAAAAAAAGTCTGGAATTAGGAAACACGAGCTCTTAAACAACACGCGACGGCATCAGTGCAGATACTCACCCAAATTATACAAGATGCATGCTTGCTCGTAGCTAATGTCATCGTGCGTGACCGTCTTCCCCGAGAAGATCTCCGTCCTAGTGAAGAAGAAGGAAAAAAATAAATAAACTGAAAGCGATATGGAGAAATAGCACTACAGGCCGGTTTCCATTCGAGACATCCGATACTAAAATACACGTTTGCTGATGTGTTCCAGTGAGCATGCTGATTATCATTACACCACAGAGCTGCTGAATCTGAATCCTGGATCGTGATTGGTCAGGAGGTGTTGATTAGGTTTTTATAACGGCGGCTCTGACTGTAGTTCAGGTTTCAGCTTTATAATCGTCAGAGGTAAAGCTGGAACTTTAAATTTTCTGCCGTTTTTTGAGATGTAAATCGGTGTTAGGGCAGGGTAATACATCACCCAGCCCTAGTTTGTAGATGTCTGTTCTGAATGGAAAGTAAGGGGGGGGGAAAAACCCTGAACTTAATTTGTATTCAAAATTAAATTGACGGTGATTGATGATGAAGCAAAACGGCATTTCATCATTTGAGTGATGTGCATAAATATGATGGAAGTCACAAGTTAGGAAATCTGACCAGGACACCGGGACAGCGGCTTCCTGCCCGGGACCCAAAGGCACGCGGCTCTGCAGGTAGTGCAGCTGCCCGAAGTATTTGCGTAGTGTACTGCAGCCCTCGAAGTCCCGCGTCACGTTCACCGCACTCTGAGGAAGAAAACCAGAGATTAGACCAGAAGTCCTGGAAACTGTCCGGTAAGCTCGTTTTACATCGTTCGCTCACCTGTCGTAACTGTTCCAGCTTCTTCAGCGGCTCATTGTAGTTGTCAGGATCCTCGCCGTAATTCTTCAGTATGAACTAACAAAGCAAAAGCAAGAGGAACAAAACAGACGTCACACCTGATATGATACTGGGACACTGGGATAGTTTACAGGGTGAGATATTTGTATGTAAAGAATAAAACAATGTGTGTGATGCCGTTATGGTGACGTGGTGGTGATGAAGCAACACTGACCAAAAAAATATACATCATGATATGTTGAATATGTCTTCAAATATTGTGAGTGTGTGTGTATATATATATATATATATATATATATACATATATATATATATATATATATATATATAATATCATGATATATATCTTTTTTTCCCCATATTGCCTGACTCGATACAAAACCTACATTTTTTATGAGCATATTTCAATCAAATTTTGATCAGATTCCTAAAGTGTATATATATAAAAGTATTTATTTAAGAAAAAAGAAGGAAACCAAATCTAACTTTGATAAACAGGGGGAAAAAAACCTGATCATATATTATTACATTAGTGTGACAATGGTTTTGTTTTAGACTTCGGCTGAAAGTTAGCTAGGTATTTTGCTGATAAACTTTTAATCAGCTGTCCCTTCTTACTTTTCAGTTATTTATAATAAAAAGACGTCGGTTACGCCCACGTTAAAGCATTAGCCATGCACACAGACACACCTTCTATTTTCCCTGGCCGTATTACATCAAATGCCGCCTACTACACTCTGATTGGCTCATACTATCCAACTCATAGGCAATCTGATTGGCTGCTTCTTCATCCTCACAGGCTCACGCGCAGCTTAACGGTAACCAGCTGATACTAGCCAATCACAACGGCATACGGCACAACGGAGGCGGAATACGGGTGGAGGGGGACACACAATCATGATTAGCATTCAAGCTAGTTGGGTAGCGTAATATATTTGGTATAAAGGTTAACCACTTATTAGCGAATCCACCCGATTTTACGCGAATTATGCCAAATAAAGAGACACTTTAAAGTATTATCCCGGTTCTATCATGATGTTTGAGTCGTCCTCACCTGTTTAACAGTCGAGCTAAACTGGAACTCTCCAGCCTCCTTCAAATCCAGCCAAATCATCGGCATTCGCGGCACCGCCTCCATTTTCAGCCAGCTAAATTCACTCAGCCGGCGAACCTAAAGTGCGAAGAATGATTTAAACGCTTTTTTGCTCTACTATAACCTGTAATCTTCTTGTATTAATCTGTGTTTTTCTAATCTAAACGACTGTGTCATGTCCCAGGAAACTGCTGATGTTTCGGATATGACGTAAAGGTGTAGGCTGATTGGGCTTATGGGTAATGTAGTTATTACCATAGAAATACGCACACAGGAGCGTCCGCCATATTGGAATGGGATAAACCCGAATCCGACTATGAACCTATCGATGTCTATGGGTAGATGTTGAAATCAATGTATTTTAAAACCCATCAAAAACAATACATGTCAAACAGTAAAGTGTCCAAGAAACTGTTTAAAGATGCATACGAGCATCTCTACAGAATCACCCTCAGTATAAATGCCATTATTGATGAATATACATGGCTACGCTAATTTAAATTGTCCTACTGCAATCACAATAGCGGAACATCAGTAACTAAAGTAGTTCGCCGGCTAGTTATCTGACATTTAACTAGCTCATATCAGTCACAAGTTAACTCTGTCAATTATAACATTACCAAAACAACCAAACTATTGTTTAAGTGATTTTGTTTAAGCACTCACATTACTTTAGTTGGCTAGTTAGCTTATAAGCCTGTTTCTAGAGGTAAAAGTTACTGTGTAGATTAGAAGTACTGAAAATATCTGTTTTATGTTTGATAAATTGCATCATGAGAATAAATGAAACTCAAAATTTAACTAATTATTTATCAAATATTAGTTAACCATTGAAACGTATTTTTTGAGTTCAGTGGTACTTTAATGAAGTGTTAGTTGATGTTTGTTAACTAGCTAAGATACTGTTGTTAGCTGAAATTTAACTCTAATATATATTTTTTAATATACTGTAGAAATAGTTGATCAGCCTTAGCCTGACAATTGCTCCACTTTCTGCCAGATTTTCAAAAATGAATAGAATGCATGTGTCTGGTTATAGTACAGAAAGGAATTAAAGTTTCGTTTTAGAGTATTGATTTGGTTAAACTGAAAAAATTGCATTGCATTAATTTGATTACATCATCCCCTTTTTGGTTTATGGGTAATTAATAAAACGTGTGTGCGTGCCCTGCTGAAAAAAACAGTAGAAACCATCACAGAAATTCTAATGGTTTCCACTACAAATACCATTACAATCCATCAGCTAACCATTAAAACCATTACCATAATTGGTCATTAATGGTATCTACTAGACATAACGTGCCACCAATAGAAGGCAACAAATTACCAGTAGAGACCCACAGGGACCATTAGAGTTTCCATTAAAACCAGTACAATTCCCAATATAACCATTAAAACCATTACAAATTCTATGAGGTTTTCTATTGTTTTTTTTTGTTGTTGTTTTTTTCAGCGGGGTGTGTTGTGCTGTTATGGTAAAATACTGAGTGATAGGGTGGTGTGATGAAGCAGAGTTACTGTTACCTCACTGAAGTTGATTATTTTCCTATAAAAGCAGAAAAATAACATATTTTAAAAATACGTTTATGTGGAGCATCTGCTGTAAAACTGCCTGTGAATGAGCTGTTACTATGGAAACGATAACGTATTAAAACGAGTGTATTAATATAGACCTGTGATTTGCAGCTGCACTACTGTCAGAGCTGCTGTTATCGAATATTAATCAACACCTTCTGACCAATCACAATCCAGAATTCAACAGCACTGTGTTTTACACTAATAAACCCCTCCCCTGATCACCGTTTGTTAATTCATTAGTACACACAGGTAAACTTCTTCTTTTTGTGTATTTTCAGGAACACATTTTACTTCTCATTTATTATAACCAGGTCAGTGAGCTAAGCGAACATGCAGACACAAAGCTGGTCACAGCTATATTTGTTAACAGCAGGGATGAAGATGCTTCAGCTGGTTACGATTCTACTCACGCTGTCCGGTATGAAAACCCATCTCACTCTCAGTTTCTTCTACATAATTATTGCTCAGTGCTGTGAGTTTTTCACTGTTTGCTGATTCATGTTGCAGTGTGTATTGGACTATACACAGGCACAAACATAGTTACATATTAATCTGTCTGATCAGTGACTAATAATGATGGTTTAAATTGATGTGAAGATGTTATTTTATCTTTTTAAATTTAAATATATTACTAGTACATTTTTAAAATACCAATAATGCTGGACTGCTATTGCAAGTCAGACACACTGATGAATAAGAAATAAAACCAAATGTAATTAATGATCTGTCATCATCTTACATCTATTGTTTATGAGGAGCTTTATGCTATATTTTGTACATGCTGTGTTGTTTTCCCCAATGATTTGGGAGACCAAGTTCTTTTTTTAGGCCGTCTAAGTCATACACTGGGTAAAAAGACTAATTAAAATATGACATGCATTACATGTGTGTGTGTGTGTGTGTGTGTGTGTGTGTGTGTGTGTGTATGTGGATCATTTGAAGTTATGTCGAATGTCTAATGCTTCCTCACAATCTTTTTTTCATCTTCGTTTTAATTTTTTTTTCATATATATATATATATATATAAAATAATAATTTTATTGGTCTTGCTTTGTCAATCTAGTCACTCTCTTAAGTCCCATTGCTCTTCTATAACCAAAGACAGAAATGGGGGCAGCTGAGGTTAAATGCTTGTTTTAATATATGAATTAAATATCTGACTCCAATTAATAATAACCGTTAACTTATTTATCTGACTCCATAGAATAATCTTCTAGTTAGTGCTAGAAGTGTAAAATCTGTGTTCTAATAGTATTTATTCTTAAGCAGCTTCAAGCAAAGCTTTCATTAAAATGATGTTCCTATGTCAGAGGTTTTTATATAGATTCTTTATTACACTATTATGTTGTTAGCTCAGAGGTTTCTATCAACGTGCAAGCCTAGACCTTTCCTATTTTACTTGTCAAAGGTTCTGTTTAAACTGGCAAGCATTAGCCTTTTCCTTTAGCTTGTCACTTTTGTTTACTGGTTAGTTCTCTGTAGTGAGCAGTCAGAGGTTTCTGCCCTGATGGTTTTAAGTTCATGCCTTTATTTTCTCCTTTGTTCCTGTTTTCGCTAGCTGGGTTTCTTTGTTTTGGTTTGTGCCAGTCCTCTTCATGGTGCACTGATAATGCGCTTGCTTTCTAACCCAGAGGTTGTGATTTTGAATCTGATTCGGGGTGATTTGGGTGTATTTTAGGAGAGTGCTTTTTCAGGTCGTTACTTTTCTTCATAACCAGTGCAGAGTGTGTTGGCCTGAGCGTATTATTTATTTTTGGTTTTGGAGGTTTCTGTTCGTCATCCTTATCTGCTCTGCACTTGGGTTCTATCACATGAGTATTATTTGTGGCTCACGCAGTTTGCCCAGGTTTCCTGTCTGCTGAGGCCTGGATTCAAATCTGGGGTGAGGCACCCCATTACAGCCAACAATTGCAGTATTTTAAATTAATTTAGGAATGACACACTTTTTAAATCTGATTATAGTTATGCTTAATGTAGTTATGTTTAATCTACGCAAAAAGTTAGTTCCTGTTTTTACTTACATTATAGCAGCTATAAACAGTCATTCCCTCACCAGCCTCTTTTTTTCTCTCACTCTTGAAATGAATAAGTCTACAAAAAAAAAAAAAAAAACAGTTTGTCATATTACTGCGAAAACCCAAAGGATAACTGAAGCTCTTGACCTCCTTTTATAAATGTTAAATAAACGTCTCCTTACATAAAACAAACAATAACATTTTAACGAGTGCATTAATATAGACCTGTGATTTGTAGCTGTGCTGCTGTCAGAGCTGCTGTTATAGAAAATTAATCAACACCTTCTGACCAATCACAATCCAGAATTCAGCAATTATTTTTTGCTGCGCTGCTCGAGCTGCTCGCGCTGAATTAAAGCGCCAGTACACGGTTGAAAGACTTAAATGAAGAAGAGTTGACACAAAAAAGTATATATTGCACTGAAAAAGCATATAAAACTGATAGGTTGCTAAAGCAGAGAAATGCACCTGTCAAAACTGTTTTCTATTATAATGCTGCTTGATATCAAGTGAAACTCAAAAATGCACCCTCAGAGATCAGAGATTCTAGAAGATACGTTGGCATTCTTGGCAAAAAAAAAAAAAATTATATATATATATATATATATATATATATATATATATATATATATATATATATATATATATATATATATATATATATATATATATACAGTGTTGAGTTTTTGTCATACATGAATTGTAAACGTGCTCCTCCCCATTAGGTAAATGTTATATTGCGCAACGATCAAGTTAACAAAACACCTCAACAGCCCGCTCACAATAACTGTTGTATATTTTTTGATTTGCTTTTCAAGGACATTAACTATGGAACCCGAGAACCTTTCTGCAAAGCGCGCTGCAGTTTCTGCACATGAAACGCTGCTGGTGTGAAAGCACACACGTCATTCGCACCTCAAATTGCGCACTGCTTCTGCTTCTGTGCTGCGCGCGGTGTGCACCGGGCGTTATGGTTTGGGGTTGCTTCGCTGCCTCAGGGACTGCACAGCTTGCATTCATTGATTCAACTATGAATTCTGCATCATATCAAAGAGTGTTTGAAGATAATGTGAGGCCATCTGTCTGAAAGTTGAAGTTGAACCGAAAGTGGACCTTTCAACAAGATAATGATCCTAAGACCACTAGCAAATCCACCAAGGAACGGCTCAAAAAAAAGAAATGGAGGGTTATGGAATGGCCTAGTCAAAGCCTGGATTTGAATCCCATTGAAATGGAGGATTTGTGGGGGGATGGAAGAGTGGTCACAAATTCCAGCAAGCCTGGTGGACAATTATGCAAAACACCTACAAGAAGTTATTTCTGCTAAAGGGGGCAATACTAGCTTCTGAGGTCAAGGGTGTACTTACTTTTTCCACAAAAGAATATCACATCTATTGATATTTCTGTTGAATAAATGATTGAAAAAGCTATTTTTCCTTGTGGTTTTGTTGAAGTATATCAACTTTATTAATAGGCACCATTTCAAAGAGGATCAAATGTTTGCTCGTCCAAATATGTAAAAAAAACAAAAAACAAAAAAAAACAAACAGCAATTTCCATGGGGTGTACTTACTTTTTCACTTGACTGTATTTTAATAAAATTTAACTTATCAAATCTTGACTGCTTTATGTACACACTTATTTTGCAGGTGTTCTCACTCAGAGCAGTAGTTGGGGTGTGAACTATCCCAATGAGTCGATCTGTGCTGTGAGAGGATTCAGTGTCTCCATTCCCTGTAGTTATTCTTATCCACAGCAAAATGATCAGGTGATACAAATGCTTTGGTGCTCAATGAACTCAAACACAGGATGGTGTATAGACCCTCCGTATGTTTATAACAGCTCATCAAACACCACATCAGACTTTGAGTACGTTGGAGACAACAAATCAGACTGCAGTTTGTTAATCCACAATGTACAGTTCAGTTATTCTGGAGAGTACAGATTCAGATTTATAACTAATGAGGATAAAGGCAGATGGACAGGTGTACCTGGCGTAACTCTACAAGTTGCAGGTAAATTTTAATGATTAAAATTAAACTCCAAATTATTCATTATCTGCATAATTAACTTTCCTCACTTATAGAAATAAATTAAATAATTTTGTGGACATCTTTATCATCATGAACAGTGACAGTAAATTTGAGTCCAACTGTAATTTTATAATAAAATCTCATTCCGCTGATGTTTATTATTCAATAATACGTGTTTATCTGTGTGAGAAATCCTGATTCACTGACGTGGAGTCTTTCCTGCTCTCTGAAAAAGATTTAAAGGTGTCACTAATCAGGCTCAGTGGAAACGGAACCCTTAAACCAGGAGACTCGTTAAATCTGACGTGTGATGTGAACTGCACACACAGTTCCTCACAGTTTGTGTGGTCTAAGAACAACGAGCAGTTAAATACATCAGGACCCGTTCTTCACTTTCCTGCTCTAACCGTGAGGGATTCTGGGAATTACACCTGCACTTGGAAAACCAAGATAACGTCAGGATCTGAAACGATCAGCCTTCACGTCGAGGGTGAGTCCATCTGCTCACAACATTTTTGACCGTGTGTGTGTTTGTCTGTGTGTGTGTGTGTGTGTGTGTGTGTGTGTGTGTGTGTGTGTGTGTGTGTGTGTGTGTGTGTGTGTGTGTGTGTGTGTGTGTGTGTTGGAACATTTTAAGAAATGTCTAAAGTTATTGATAGGATCTGTATGTGCTTCTTCTCAAATGTAGATCTTGAAAGAAAGATATATTTTGTACCTTTTTAACTCTTAACTGCTTTATGTACACACTTATTTTGTAGGTGGTTGGGGTGTGAATTATACCACGCCGGTTTGTGCTGTGAGAGGATTCAATGTCTCCATTCCCTGTAGTTATTCTTATCCACAGCAAAATTATCGGGTGTTACAAATGCTTTGGTGCTCAATGAACTCAAACTCCGATAAGTGTCGTGACCCTCCGTATGTTTATGACAGCTCATCAAACACCACATCAGACTTTGAGTACGTTGGAGACAACAAATCAGACTGCAGTTTGTTAATCCACAATGTACAGTTCAATTATTCTGGAGAGTTCAAATTCATATTTATAACTAATGAGACAGGTGGCAGATGGACAGGTGATCCTGGAGTGATTCTACATGTTGCAGGTAAATGCTATGGTTTAAAAAAAGCTTAAATAAAATGTTCTTTATGTGCATAATTAACTTAATATAAGATTCCACTGTGAAGGAGTGTATTTATTGTACCAGTTATCAAAAATGATTTCAGCTGCTGATAAATTAAGGACGGAACGTGATGGGGCATGCTGTTATTGGAAAATAATCAATGACCTGGTGGTGTGATGCGGTCTGATGTGAAGTTGATTATTTTCTCATAACAGCACAAGTGCATTAATATAAACCTGTGATTTGTAGCTGCACTGCTGTCAGAGCTGCTGTTATAGAAAATAAATCAACACCTTCTGACCAATCACAATCCAGAGTTCAACAGGACTGTGATATAAAACATTATAAAGAAAACATGTATTAATAAGAAATGACTGAATCTTTTTGAAGAAATATAATTAATTTAAAAAAATTAAAAATAAAAAGACTAACAAAGCACATTATATAAGAACGTGTTGTTGACTCAGACTTAAGGATGCGGCTGTATTATTATTATTAACACCCTCTCAGTCCTGATTCACTGACGTGGAGTCTTTCCTGCTCTCTGAAAAAGATTTAAAGGTGTCACTAATCAGGCTCAGTGGAAACGGAGCCCTTAAACCAGGAGACTCGTTAAATCTGACGTGTGATGTGAACTGCACACACAGTTCCTCACAGTTTGTGTGGTCTAAGAACAATGAGCAGTTAAATACATCAGGACCCGTTCTTCACTTTCCTGCTCTAACCGTGAGGGATTCTGGGAATTACACCTGCACTTGGAAAACCAAGATAACGTCAGGATCTAAAACGATCAGCCTTCACGTCGAGGGTGAGTCCATCTGCTCACAACATTTTTGACCGTGTGTGTGTTTGTCTGTGTGTGTGTGTGTGTGTGTGTGTGTGTGTGTGTGTGTGTGTGTGTGTGTGTGTGTGTGTGTGTGTGTGTGTGTGTGTGTGTGTGTGTTGGAACATTTTAAGAAATGTCTAAAGTTATTGATAGGATCTGTATGTGCTTCTTCTCAAATGTAGATCTTGAAAGAAAGATATATTTTGTACCTTTTTAACTCTTAACTGCTTTATGTACACACTTATTTTGTAGGTGGTTGGGGTGTGAATTATACCACGCCGGTTTGTGCTGTGAGAGGATTCAATGTCTCCATTCCCTGTAGTTATTCTTATCCACAGCAAAATTATCGGGTGTTACAAATGCTTTGGTGCTCAATGATCTCAAACTCTGATAAGTGTCGTGACCCTCCGTATGTTTATGACAGCTCATCAAACACCACATCAGACTTTGAGTACGTTGGAGACAACAAATCAGACTGCAGTTTGTTAATCCACAATGTACAGTTCAATTATTCTGGAGAGTACAAATTCATATTTATAACTAATGAGACAGGTGGCAGATGGACAGGTGATCCTGGAGTGATTCTACATGTTGCAGGTAAATGCTATGGTTTAAAAAAAGCTTAAATAAAATGTTCTTTATGTGCATAATTAACTTAATATAAGATTCCACTGCGAAGGAGTGTATTTATTGTACCAGTTATCAAAAATGTTTTCAGCTGCTGATAAATTAAGGACAGAACGTGATGGGGCATGCTGCTATTGGAAAATAATCAATGACCTGGTGGTGTGATGCGGCCTGACGTGAAGTTGATTATTTTCTCATAACAGCACAAGTGCATTAATATAAACCTGTGATTTGTAGTTGCACTGCTGTCAGAGCTGCTGTTATAGAAAATGAATCAACACCTTCTGACCAATCACAATCCAGAGTTCAACAGGACTGTGGTGTAAGACATTATATAGAAAACATATATTAATAAGAAATGATGGAAACTTTTTGAAGAAAGTAATGAAATAATTTGTAACTAATGAAAAAAACAAACAAATGAAGCGCATTATATAAGAACGTGTTGTTGACTTAGATGTTAGGATGCGGCTGTATTATTATTATTAACACCCTCTCAGTCCTGATTCACTGACGTGGAGTCTTTCCTGCTCTCTGAAAAAGATTTAAAGGTGTCACTAATCAGGCTCAGTGGAAACGGAGCCCTTAAACCAGGAGACTCGTTAAATCTGACGTGTGATGTGAACTGCACACACAGTTCCTCACAGTTTGTGTGGTCTAAGAGCAACGAGCAGTTAAATACATCAGGACCCGTTCTTCACTTTCCTGCTCTAACCGTGAGGGATTCTGGGAATTACACCTGCACTTGGAAAACCAACGAGGCCTCAGGATCTGAAATGATCAGCCTTTACATCGAGGGTGAGTCCATCTGCTCACAACATTCCTGATGTTTAAATGCCTCTAATGATTACTGCCGGAAATTAAGAAATTGATCATGATGTGCCCCTACACTCCTGTAGCAAGTGACTTGTGTTCAGTTTTTTTCTTGTTTTCTTTTAACAGGTGAAAATCCTGATCGTCAGCCAAACTGGATCACTGCTGTGGTGACAGCTGGAGTAATTTTCATCATCTTAGTCCTCTTAGGAGCTGTGATTTGCAACAGGAGGTAAAATTCTGTCTCCATACAAATAGGATGACACTCAGGGCCCCCAAAAGTTCAGAAATGCAATATTACTTATTAAATGGTAAATGGTCTGCACTTATATAGCGCCTTTTAACCTTAGCAGTTCTACAAAGCACCTTACACTGTTTCTCATTCACCCATTCACACACACACACACACACACACACACACACACCAAAGGTGGCAGAGCTTCCATGCAAGCCGCCCCATTTATTTATTAAATATACAGCATGTCTTCATGGAAGTATGCAGTCATCCTGAGGAGATTGGCAGGGCATCTAATGTTGTAGAGTAGAGGCTAACCAATACAATGGCCTTGCACTTTGTCTGCAATCACATCTGAACACAAATCTGAACACAGTGCTGTCCGCCCTCTTACGCATACATGAGCTCACAGATGCCCATGATTGTTTAGTGTTGCAGTGACTGAAAGGGATGCCCAGAGAGCATGACCAGTTTTGCTCTCTAGAAGTCATGGCCATGGATGGCTGTGACATTGTTGGGATTTGAACTTGGGATCTCCTGAAGATAGGGTGAGCAGTTCAATTGTGCCACTCAGGAGCCTGGATCTGCTTGCTTTTTGTTCTTATCATTCAGAGCAGATCTTTTGGCAGACCTGGTATCAGTTGTCAGTCACACAGTAATGCGAGATCGGTTTGAATATCTGTGAAGAGCAGTTCTCAGACCTGTTGCATCTTGCTCTTCTCTTGCACATGGGTTTGATTCGATAGTTTGTTTTTAGGAAAAAAGTGGCAAATATAAGATGGTGAACATTATGAAAGCGAGTACACAGTCCTGTTTTCTCTACTATGGATTGGAAAGAAATGTCCGGATGGTTCGTCATTTTAGAGAGTACTGCTGTAAACATCAGGCTTCCACATGATGCGATATGATTTTGATTAATAAGGTAACGATTCGATATTTGACACCACTGAATCTGCCACAATAAGATACATTTTGATTTGAGTTAGTAGCCTCTCATTATGTGATCGTTATGTGACCAGACAGATATGTTCAGAATCATGCCGTTAATTTGTGAACGATGATGATGTCGAGAAGGACTATTTTAAAAGTATCAGAGTTGGGGACGAATCACCTTGCTAGCCTGTTTAATTATTTACACCTCACTTTAACAATATGAATTATTTTTTACACATCAGTTGCTTGTCCTTTTTTTTTTTTTTTTTTTTTACAATAATCGATTTATGATTGTTGCATGTATTCATTTAAATCGCTGCCTTTTAAATCGATGAATCAATCCAAATCATCGGATCGTTACACCCCTACGGCACCCACGATGCCTATATGAAAGCTTGGGACATCACAGTGTGTTGGAACTGGGGCAAAAAGGTCCATCCTGTTAACCAGGTCAAAAGTTTTTCAGCTGAGGATCTCATGGGATGTTTGTCAGTTATGCTGAGGATGGAGATTCCCAGGTCATTGCTAAAATTGTTGTGGTCACCACTATAGAGCAGCCTTCTTAGTAATGGTCCTGGAATACTCCTTCCCTAAATATTTTAGTGTTTTAGCTAGGCTGGTGGTTTCTGTTCCTCCCCTCTGAAGTTTAGCTCATGCACTGATTTCACCATCCACTGGCTGGTCTGATACTTAAATTAAGGTGTAGTTTTTCTGCTTCTGCTAGGAGGAAACCCAACGCTCAGGAAGACAACAGCAGAAAAGTTGGAGAGCAAATACAGGTATGACATAGTTAATAGTTGACACTTAGTTGTGCACAGTAGAGACTGCATTCTTAAATGATCATAACCAAACCCCGTCATACTTATAACTCTGAAAGAACCTCCAACGTAAGAGGGGTTGAAAATGACCATTTGTGATTTTTTCTAAAGCCAAAGCCGATGTTCTGCTGCCACACAATCTCTGACAGTTATGTGAACGAGAACGAGAACTCACCAGTTGCTACGGCCAATTCATTCATTCAGAGTAACAACAGCTCAAAGAATCTCAGGAGAAAAAAACAACCATCAGTTGGTCAATTAATAAATTATAAAAGGCACCTTAACATGACCATTTTTGGAGCCACCCAGATCAGCTGCAGTAGAATGAGCTGGATTTGAGCACAGGAGCACTAACTTTAATACATTTTATGGATTTTCTCTGTGTGTATCTTTTCAAGACTAAAAGCCTGAGGTCACTTCCAAGAACCACCTTTATTATTCAAATCAAATACAACACTATATTATTATTATTATTATTATTATTATTATTATTATTATTATTATTATTATTATTATTATTCAATAATCCATTATTTAAAACTGAGAGAAATGTAGCTGTGTGAGAAATACTTGTTTGAATCCTGTTCACACACTTTATCATATATTTTATTCTAATGGTAATTTGATTCACTGCAGATAAAGCAGCTTCCTCAGCCCAATGAAGAAGTGCCGCAGCAGGAGGAACTGACTTATGCATCTCTGTGTGTCAAAGACAACAATCTGAACAATGGGTAAGAACTAATGCTGTGTAGATAGTGGCAGGTTCAGGTTAACAGTTTGCTAGCTCCTTTATCCAAAAAGCAGGGACATTTTACTGACATAAACTTAAAATACACTGATGATTTAGGATTGGGACTGCCCAATCCTAAATCCACACCCTGCTTATTTACCCTATAGGCTTAGTCCTCTGTCAGTTTGTCATAATAATAATAATAATAATAATAATAATAATAATAATAATAATAATAATAATAATAATAATAGATGCAGTCATAGTAAAATAAATAGTGTGTTTGGAGGGAACTCGACTCATACTAGCTAACTACAACTTAGCTAACAGCTAGAGAACCCAGTCTAGAGAACCCGTTCTCTGTGCCGCCTCAAATGTCCAGTGAATTTCGAAGTTATTGCATCTGAGTTCTGCATCATCTCCATAATTGAGTTTTACCCCAGTTGTTTTAGATATTCCAATCTTTCTTTTTTCATTTGTAGATGCTAGTTATTAGGAGCATGTTTTCAAGCTTGCTTTGTTTATCTTTATTTAAACACTTCACACGTGTTCACATTCACAAGTCAAAATGCTGTTCAATGTGATGTACAACAGCTGTGAAAGGATTTCATGTCTGCATGCTATACATGGCTCATAAATGGGTTTGTGCTTGATTTGCAGGCAAGTCCACACTGAGCAGCAGAAGGAGGACACATCCGTTATCTACAGTAGTGTGATGATAAAATGATTACATTTTTGGCGTCGTATCTTGACGCCACTAGAAGTGCACAGTGGCGACACCTGCTGGTGAAGAGGATGTTTTACACACACTCCTGCTGCCCAGTGTGATGTGATCCTGACACACTCCTTCTTCTTGATCAGTCTTAAATGCTTTACTCCTGCTTCTTCATCTTAAAGCTTTCTACGCGTACAACTCACCTTACTTCTGCAGTAGATCATCTCATCTGGATACCACAGATTTGAACTTCCTAAGACCTGCAGCTGTAATGATAAAGACTCTCATGTTCATTCCAGGATTCTGATTCACAATATGATCATACAGAACATTCCATATCATTTCAACACACACACACACACACACACACACACACACACACACACACACACACACACACACACACACACACACACACACACAGAGACATTACTATGTGCCTTTTCTCTGTAATGATTTATAATCCCACTATCCAGTGTGACCCAGAAGAGGATCTGTTCCCTCTTTAATTCTGGTTCTTCCTCATGTCGTCTCTGAGTTTTTCCTTCCTTTTCCTTTCTTTCCTTTCCTTCCCTTAATATTTTGATTTTTAAAATTATATATATATTCTTTTTAAAACTTGTTTGTAATGTTGGAGATGATGTGTTAGTTAATAGCCTTGATACTGTATTATGTTTGCATTTTATATTTTTTCCCCTCTTAAACTGTAGTAATAAACATATCAAATATCAACAGAAAAATGTGTAGTTCACTTTTTGTCCACTCACGACCACCACATTATCATAAAGTTAGCAGCTGTAAAGAAGGCTTTATGGTCTGCCCACTTCACAATCACATCATGTCCTATATCCCTGAGCTTGTTTCCTGATATATACATGTATGTGTCGTTATGATATACATTTCAGTTTCCTTATTCCTTTATAAACCTTATAAATCATACTAACTAGACTGGAAACAAATTTAAGCACATTTTATTTGTTCTCAAAATCAGATTAAAGATTTTTTTTTCTATATTCAAAACCCCAAAGTCTCAGTTTCTAGATGGGCTGTAATGATAAAATTGTTCATGCCTGTCCCTAATTAGAAGGATATGACTGAGGAATTTCCCAAAAAGTTTGGTTATGTCACGTCAATGCCAGAATCGGTGTCCAGCTACAACTCCCAAGGGACACTGTGACTTGCAGCCATCAACTGCTGACACACATGCTCAAGCTCATGACTACTGATTACTGATCACACACACACACACTATATATATAAACAATATATATAAACAATATATATATATATATATATATATATATATATATATATATATATATATATATATATATATATATATATATATATATATATATATATATATATATATATGTGCCCTTCATTAATATTGGCACCCTCGTTAAATATGGGTAAAAAATTCACAAACATACTCTCCTCTCATGGATATCAAACAATTGCAAACAATAGGTGTGCAACAATTATTGGCACCCTTTTAGTCAATACTTTGTGCTACCTCCCTTTGCCAAGATAACAGCTCTGAGTCTTCTCCTTATAATGCCTGATGAGGTTGGAGAATACATGGCAAGAGAGCTGAGACCATTCCTCCATACAGAATCTCTGCAGATCCTTCAAATTTTAGGGTCCACGCTGGTGGACTCTCCTCTTCAGTTCACCCCACAGGTTTTCTATGGGTTTCAAGTCAGGGGACTGGGATGGCCATGGCAGGAGCTTGATTTTGTGGTCAGTAAACCATTTTTGTGTTGATTTTTATGCATGTTTTGGATCATTGTCCTGCTGGAAGATCCAACCACGGCCCATTTTAAGCTTTCTGGCAGAAGCAGTCAGTTTTTCATTTCCATTTCCAGTTGACTCGAACTTCTTAATTATTGCCCTGATGGTGGAAATGGGCATTTTCAATGCTTGTGCTATTTTCTTATAGCCACTTCCCATTTTGTGAAGCTCAACAACCTTTTTCCACACATCACAGCTATATTCCTTGGTCTTACCCATTGTTATGAATGACTAAGGGAATTTGGCCTATGTGTTACCTCATATTTATACCCCTGTGAAACAGGAAGTCATGGTTGAACAATTTCCTGTTGCTAGTCACCCAGGTGTACTAAAAAAAATGTAAAATATCAATGTGAATATACTTCAAATATATTTTTCTCATATGAATTCATAGGGTTGCCAGTAATTGTTGCACACCTATATTTAACAAACATTTTTTTTTTTTGATAAACCTGTGTTGTGTTTGCAATTGTTTGATATCCAGAGTATTTTTGTGAATTTTTCTGAACAAAAGATCAAAAGTAAAGACAATTTTTCACGGTAGCTTTGATATTATAATTGTCAGCCTTCTTTGCTCATATTTACCAAGGGTGCCAATATTAGTGGAGGGCACACACACACACACACACACACACACACACACACACACACACACACACACACATATATATATATGAGGTTTTATTACGTTTGTACATGTATGCATATTAATCAGATGTCTTATTTTCTTAAATAAATCTATGCTTTGAAAAAAAATACTATTAGGAACATTAGCAATCTGCTAGCGATGACTGTATGTGATATCTATTGTTTACAAAAATTTGACGCTATCCACCCACAGTGTCTCGCCTTAAATAGTATTATTTAATGGAAAAAAAGTAAAAGGAACGGAAACTTATATTAGGTCATTTGTCTTCATAGGAAGAGAATAAGTAAGAAAATACAAAAAAGATGCACGATGAATAAAAATAGTCAAATGAACGAGAGAGAGAGAGAGAGAGAGAGAGAGAGAGAGAGGAGGAATGAAGTAATTCGTTAGCAAAATCAGCCATTGTGTGTTGCTAATTCTGCTAATGCACATCTTTCAGCAGTAATGAATTTCTCCATCTTGAAAAAGGGACAAAAGAACCTGCAAACCTGCTGTAGCTCCTTTAACCTTACAGTAGTTTAAAAAAACCAAAACAAAATATTGTTGTAAAAATTAGCATGACTGTCTCAGATACCAAGTACTAGCAGAAAGATGTATCCCAATGTTAGCAAACAGAGCGCTGAGGGACCAGACTACTTTCTCCACTAACTTTATAACGATACTTTAAAAAAAATTAAATACTTGTAATGGAGTGTATGTGGCCACTTCAAAAAATTTGTGCATGATACCTCCAGCCACATCCCTTGTTGTAATCACTTTTTTTCAGGAACTGCTTTCAGTTCTCACTTATAGTTACCAAATCATTGAGCTAAGTCTATACACAGAAACAAAGCTACTGTGTGCAGTTCTTGGTGAAAAAGCGATGAAGACACTGTACTTGTTTATGCTCACGCTGTCTGGTATGAAACACTATTTCACTCTTGGGTTTGAACTTTTTGCTGATTAATGTTGCAGTGTGTACCTTCAGTTATTGGATACTTTATTTAGTGCTTTAAAATATTAGTTAACTATTAATTTGTGTCTGATCAAGACCTTCGTTAATGATGATGTAATAAGAATTACTGTGGTGTTTGACATTTCAAAACTTTAAATATCATCCGTGTACCTGTATGGTTCCTCGTTGCACTGCACTAAGATTATCTTAATAGTTTGCAAAGATTTTATGAATCCTTATTGAGGAAATGTGCGCTAAATAAAATCATGTCAATCATTCAAGACCCGCTCAACTATCGGCCAAAGTTTTGCCATTTTATTAACGTTAATGGGTGTAGGAAATAAAATATGAAGACAGTTCCACAGAAAAAGATTAAAATAATATAACACACCCTGCACGACTCCTGCAATTATTCAGCTGTAACCTCGGCGTACCTGAGCTCAGAGTGTAGCTAACTGGCAACTAGCTTTCAATCAGAAACAGAAAAAAATGCATGATTCCTATTATTTAATCCTGTTTCTCATCATAGCAGCTGGGAGCCAATAAAATGTGATCAAATAAACTATGGGACACTTTCGTTTGACGTCTGGGGTGGTAGAATATGCAGGAATCATAATGATGACCTCATTATAGAGCAATTACTATGCAATGTGAACATTTATATAGTCAGCATGTATGCTGTGTTAACCGCTCATGAATAAGCACTTGGAACCGACATAAAATATTTTAGTGGGGTTCAAACTTGAAATCCACCACCTCTCACTAATCATGCACAAATAATGTAAAAAATAATTGTACATTGTGTAATGCACGATTATATAACATAACAGATATGATTTATCGGGTGATAGGGTTTGAAAGATAGAAAGTGTGTACGTATCTCACACGCAGTGGTTACATACAGTATGTAACATACATGAAGATAGGATGTAATGAGAGGTTTACATTAATGCACATGTTCTAACACTCATTCATTTTCACACAGGCGGCATTGTTCACTGACAAGAGTTTAATGAGAGATTTGATCAAAAAATAAAATAAAACTTCACTTGATTTTTCATCACATGTTTTGCAGGTGTTCTCACTCAGAGCAGTGAATGGGGTGTGAAATATCCCGATAAGCCGATCTGTGCTGTGAGAGGATTCAGTGTCTCCATGCCCTGTAATTATTATTATCCAACATCAAAGCCCAAGATTCAGGTGATACAAATGCTTTGGTGCTCAATGAACTCAAACAAAGGATGGTGTCATGATCCACCGTATGTTTATAACAGCTCATCAAACAACACGTCAGACTTTCAGTACGCTGGAGACAACAAATCAGACTGCACTTTGTTAATCCACAATGTACAGTTCAGTTATTCTGGAGAGTACAAATTCAGATTTATAACTGATAATCCCAGTGACAAATACACAGGTAATCCTGGAGTGACTCTACAAGTTGCAGGTAAATTTTAATGATTAAAATAAAAATCCTAATAGGTCATTATCTGCACAATTTACTTTTTGTTTATTTTTCAATAACAAGATTTTTATCTGTGTGAGAAATCCTGATTCACTTTCCTGATCTCTGAAAAAGATTTAAAGGTGTCACTAATCAGGCTCAGTGGAAACGGAACCCTTAAACCAGGAGACTCGTTAAATCTGACGTGTGATGTGAGCTGCACACACAGTTCCTCACAGTTCGTGTGGTCTAAGAACAACGAGCGCTTACCTGCATCAGGACCCGTTCTTCACTTTCCTGCTCTAACCGTGAGGGATTCTGGGAATTACACCTGCATTTGGGAAACAAACGAGACATCAGGATCTGAAACGATCAGCCTTCACGTCGAGGGTGGGTCCATCTGCTCACAATTTCTGAAGAAAAAAATGATCATGACGTGCTCTTACACTCCTGTAGCAAGTGACGTGTTTAGTTACATACTGTTGACTTCTTTTCTTTTTTGAAGATATTGTTAAATGGCAAATCTGGATCGGTGTTTTGGTGATTGGTGTCGTGATTTTGGTGATTGTGGCAGCTGTAATTTACCACGGGAGGTAAGACTTAGCATACGTGGCTAAACTTAGTTAAATTATCGGTGATATGATATACTTCAATATTTAATATAATTGTTATGATGGACAAATCAAAATATTGTTAACCCCAACTCTACATTCTATTTGGGAAAAAGCTGCCACAGTGGGCAGGACAGTGGTTTGTGTAAATCAGGATTATAGAATTAATTTACTTATAAAAAGTATATTCTAAAAGCTGTACCTGTAAACCGTGTTTGTTTCTGCTTCCATCAGGAAGAGAGTAGAAGCTCAAGAAGAAAACAGTGGGAAAAGTGCAGAGAAAGCACAGGTATGACCTTTAAAAAGAAAACATAAACTCAGCACTGGACCGTTTAGGGTTTTCCGAATTCAAGCACAGCGATAACGTGAGTGTGAACACAGGAACACTTTAGAAGTGATGGTGATAACTGTACTTCTTATTTTAGCAGGTTGGAGAAAACACACACGATAAACAGACAAAACCACAGCTAAACAACGTTCCTCAACTGGACGATGAAACATTGCACAAGGAGGAAGTTACTTATGCGACTGTGCGTGTCAAAGACAAGAAACTAAAGCAAGGGTATGTGCTAATACAGTCACATACTAATCACCTAAATCATACGATTCGGTATAAGCTGTTACGGAAAACTGTGATAGATTGGATTCAGATTAATTGAGAATGGTAAAAGTCTGCTCTCTAAGTTCAGAAGTCACAATGCTGTTAAATATGATATTTAATAACAAATAACGTGTGTGTTTTGTGGCTTGGGTTTCAGGCGTGTCCACACTGAGCAACAGAAGGAGGATGACAGTGTTATCTACAGCACTGTCAAAAACACCTGATCACATTTTTACATCTCATTCAACCAGTCATCGTGAGGCCTGTAAATATTTCCCTTGTGGGAAGTTAAAATAAAATGCGTCATTTTAGGGCTTACTAATGTCATGTAAAGTGTCCAGATGTTTGCTTTAAACACACACTTGGATATGAGATGGCATTTAAAACTGAATTTGTTTTAATAGTCACTCCAGCTATTTTTTTTTTTTTTTTTTTAATAATTGTGCTGTTTTGGGAAACAGACCTTTTCATTCACTGATCTTCAGTAAGCACTTTATCCTGGTCAGGCTCCTGGTGGATGCGAAATCTATCCTGGGAACACTGGGAGCAAAACAGGAATAAATTCACCCTGGATGGGACAGCAGTCCATTGCAGGGCACCATGTACACAATCATTCACACCTAGGAGCAATTTAGTGTAGCCAGTCTGCCTACCGGCATATTTTTCAGAAAGTGGGAGGAAACTGGAGAATTCGGAGGAAACCCACATTAACACAGGGAGATCATGCTGCCTTTTCTCCCTAAAGATTTATAAATTCTGATGATCTGTGACCGTTAATGTAGGTGCTTTTCTAAAACACAAAAATCCAGTGTATTTTTTAAGTTAAAAGGTTCTATTTTTTTTTTTTTTTTTTTCAGCTATAAACTTTTGTTTTGTTTATTGTATAGAGAAAAGAGTAAATGTTAGTAGTTCTGCTTAAAAAAAAAAGAAGTGTGGGATTCTGCATGAAAATCTTAAACATTTGTTTCTTAGACAGTGGCTGTATCATGGAACATATCACTTTATCAACTATAAATCAATATAAGCTAATCTGTATGCTAGAAACCCAGGATCTTCTAGTATATAATGTATGTTCATGTATGTAAAGCTGATAAACCTTTAGTAAAGCAAATGTGTAAGCATATCTGATGATAAGGTGTTAATAGATACAAATTCATTGAGTCATGAACCTCAGTAATAAGAGTCAGAAAAGCTCTGAAATTTATCGAGAAACAGGAACTTTTAGACAGAAGTCTTTCCACAGAGCTGTTACTTAGATGTTACTGAAATACATTGTTACTTAAATTTGTAAGATGTTTTAAAGCGCAACATTGATGTAATTGTTGGTCTCTAGAATTTATTATGTGGGACAGCTTTCTTTCTTTCTCTGCTCTCTTTATTTACCCATTTTCTTCACTTTATTTACACAGCAGCAGCTAGCATCACTAACTATACTGATACTGATTTGGTCCATTGCCAAGTTGTGTATGTCTTGACTTTCATGTAAATAAAATTTATATTATGTCTTAGACTGGTTGGATTTTTTGTTTTAGTAGACAAAAGGCTAAGAGCTTCGAACAGTATCTGATATGGGTCCATGTATGTTTTAGCCATTCGGTTTCATTCATTTTCCATTACTGTCCTTTTTTTCAGAGCCACAATGGAGCTACTTCATTAGCTTCTTGCTAACCAGCCAATTAACTCGACATTAGGAAACACAACCACAGCTATACATGCTATATAGCTATAAAATATATTAATTGAATAAAATGACAGTTTTTATTATTATTATTTTTTTAATTCAGCGTGACTGATTTTCACTAATATGACAAAAATAATTTTGGATCCATGACGAGAGGCAAACGGGCCGTTTGCGGGGCGCCCATACATTACCATAACAACCAAGCTAAACCCGGAAGTTGAATCGACAGCCAGAGATTAATATGTAAATCGGAAAATCAACCGACATTTTAAAACCACTATTTTAAAACCAAAATAAATATTATGACTATTTATAGAAAAAAAAAAAAAGTCCAGTATCAGTGCATCTACCTTGATAGTAATGCATCCTTACGACCAGCAGGTGTCACCCGTGTGCTCTGTGAATAAATTATACTGCTTTACTAATATATTCAAGATACCAGATATTCACTGTTACATCATTAAAACCTACACAGCTGTAAATAAAGTCCAGTTTTCTGTACACAATCAATTTAGTGTCTGTAAGGACCAGACGTTAATATGCTGATGTTCTGTGAACAGCAGAGACACTACGTCAAGATAAAACTTGTTAAAAAATTTACACACATTATGTAGTACAGACTCTGAATTTCTTAGTAAAAAAAAAAGATATGCTCCATACATCACAGCCGACACACATATAACGGTACCTAATCATACACATATACATGCTGCCTCTCAAATGTAGCTCTGAAATTCACACAAACTTGACAGGTTTATAGTCACATGATTCATATGTAAAATTTTCACATGTGGTTTTTAGACACTTCACATTATATATATATATATATTTTTTAACATTTGGACTTTTCACAAGTAGTGCATAGGACATTCAGGACAAAACATGTTGAAATGCACCTTCATATTAGGCCACATGTTACTCACATGAAAAACATCTGACACTGATTATGAGTGAAATGTTTGATTTTTCTGTAATGATAAACTTCACCAAAGCAGAAAGCTTCACCAGAATGAAGAACTCATTCCACATTGATGTTGTACAAATCTGAGCAGGGTTTTACTGGATCATGCTCTCATGTGGCTTCTCCATGCGGGGGTGTCCCGGCCCATCCACCACTGGCTATACCATGTAACATGCTGCTGTATCAACAGTAACAAGAGTGTTTTAGTGATTATTGATTAAACCCACTCATCTTACCAGTCATTATCAAATTTTACTCCCTCATTACCTTATCTCTCTCACCTGGGTGAGTTTTGACACTGGTTTTACCTGGCAGACACATTATTGGAAGTGCGTGTGTATACTACTTCTTTTGGGCATTTTTTAGGAACAACATTTAGTTCTGACTTCTCATTTATTTATCACACACACACACACACACACACACACACACACACACACACACACACACACACACACACACACACACACACACACACACACACACACACACTCACACACGAAGCTGCCTGTGTCGATCACCTGCTGAACCGGAGCGATAAAAATGCTGCACTTGGTGATGATTCTGCTCACTGTGTCAGGTATGAAATAAACTCTTCAGTCTTCAGTTCTTAACCTTTTACTGGCACCAGGACATGGACAGATTCTTAGCTGAAATTTCAGCTTTAAATTTTGTTTGTAAGGAATAAACCAATGGGTGTGGTGTTGTTATATATATAAAAGCTCTGATATTGGAGACTCCTAACATAAAAGTTAAATAAATGTTAAATAAACCTCAGCATATCAATGATTACACAGATTTTTAAATCAATTTCTGTGGAGTATCTGCTGTACCATGTGACTCCATGTCCTGGTGCCTCAGAATCACTGTTACACTCATCAACTCTCTATCTCTCAAATCTCTGTATTTTGAAAGACAAAAACATTTTTGATATACAAGCAGCATTTTGTAGTGGAGCAAAACAATAATTTAAACCAAAATTGACAAAACAGAAATTGACACTTTATCCTTTTGTTTTAGTCTTTAACTTTGCGATTTTCACAGATTTTTCTACACAATTATGTTGCAGGTGTTCTCACTCAGTACAGTGAATGGGGTGTGAAATATCCCGATAATCCGATCTGTGCCGTGAGAGGATTCAATGTCTCCATTCCCTGTAGTTATTCTTATCCAACATCAAATCCCAATATTCAGGTGACACAAAAGCTTTGGTGCTCAATGAACTCAAACCCAAGCTGGTGTACATACGTTGTTTATAACAGCTCATCAAACACCAAGTCAGACTTTGAGTACGTTGGAGACAACAAATCGGACTGCAGTTTGTTAATCCACAATGTACAGTTCAGTTATTCTGGAGAGTACAGATTCAGATTTATAACTGATAATCCCAGTGACAAATATACAGGTGATCCTGGAGTGACTCTACAAGTTGCAGGTAAATTTTAATAATGAAGGTCTCAGCTGTATTGTCACTGTATTTTAATTATTAACACTCTCTCAGTCCTGATTCACTGACGTGGAGTCTTTCCTGCTCTCTGAAAAAGATTTAAAGGTGTCACTAATCAGGCTCAGTGGAAACGAAGCCCTTAAACCAGGAGACTCGTTAAATCTGACGTGTGATGTGAACTGCACACACAGTTCCTCACAGTTTGTGTGGTCTAAGAACAACGAGCAGTTAAATACATCAGGACCCGTTCTTCACTTTCCTGCTCTAACCGTGAGGGATTCTGGGAATTACACCTGCACTTGGAAAACCAACATGACGTCAGGATCTGAAATGATCAGCCTTCACGTCGAGGGTGGGTCCATCTGCTCACAACATTCCTGAATGTCTCAAATGATTACAGAAGGAAATAAAGTGACTTGTGTTCAGTTAAATATATTCACATGTTAAATAATGTAGGTTCCTTTTCAACAGGTGAAAATCAGTGGAAAATCTGGATCACTGTTTTGGTGACAGCTGGAGTGATTTTGATTTTAGTGACTGGAGCTGTGATTTACAACAGGAGGTAAAACTCTGCTTCTGTTTTTATACAATACAATCTATACTGTCTAAAACACTCACAATCTGCTGGTGAAACCAACATCTCGCTCACAAGCTGTAACGCCAAACAGTTAACAACAGCAATTAACATGTATTCTGTGGTTCATAAACAGGTTTCTGTGTGACTGCAGGTTTGTCCACACTGAGCAGCAGAAGGAGGAAGATTCTACCATCTATGAAAATGCCCAGCAGCAGAAGAAAGAGTCTAATATCTATGAAAATATACAGCAGAAGGAGGATGGGTTTGCTATTTATGCTAATGTACATCTATAGCTATCTATATAATAAGAACTAGCTGATCACAGTTTCACACCTCAATAACTTCATTCCTGTGTTCTGTTTGTGAATTTCTGAAGAACAAAATAATAATAACATGAGTAAATAAAAGTCGTCACTATAACTGTCCATGTCCTGGTGTCTCAAAATCATCATTATGATCATCACCTATTTGAGAGAGCTTACAGAGATGATTTATAAGAATCTTTATGCTCTATTTTGGGATATAAAAAGATTTTTGATATACACGCAGCATTTAGTGGCACAAAACAATATTTAAAATAGGACTGAATTTTGTATATGTTGTAGGAGCATTTCAAGAAATGATATGACTAACACTTTATCAGTCTCTTTTTGTCTTCAGGTCTGGAATCTTCACTGATTTTCCTACACACTTATTTTGTTCTCACACAGGGCTACTGGGGTGTGGAATATCCCGAGCCGGTTTGTGCTGTGAGAGGATTCAGTGTCTCCATTCCCTGTAATTATTTTTAACCACAGCCAAATTATCAGGTTTTACAATGCTTTGGTGCAAGGGGCAGACTGCCAAGGCCCCGGCCTGCCACCAGAGGGAGACAGAGCTGCCTCTTGGTAATTAGTGGTAACCGGCTCCACCTGTGACTGACCTATTTAAGGGCTGCTTACAGGTTGCTCAAATGCTTAGTCCTCAGTTCATACTGTGAGGCTGAGTCATTTCAAGTCATTTCAAGTCAATGTTATGTAGCGCTTTTAAATGTGGACATCGTCCGAAAGCAGCCTTACAGAAATATATAAACTCAGAATATAGATTTTAAGGAAAAAGTCCCTGAGACAATATGAGGAAGAAATCTTGAAAGGAACCAGACTCAAAAGGGAACCCATCCTCATCTGGGTGACACCAGATAATGGAATTATAAACAAATCCCTTCTAAAAATGTACTAATACTACATTGTCAAATAGTGCAGTTGTGGAACCAGAAAATTAATTCCAGTTTCTACATGAAGTCTGTTTTGTTGAACTTCTCCACTGTTCACTGATGGAGACTTGAGTGCAAAACTGTTTGTGGCAATTGCAGTCCTAAAGCCATCATAGCAGCTGTAGTCCTAGCCATCATAGCAAAACTGTTCAATATGAGGTCCAAAGCCATCTTTATGGTTTTTTAAGTGGTACCATCCTCAGTAGCAGCAAGTGACTTCCAATTGATGAGAACTCCAACCAGAAGAAGGGCATCAGGTTGGATCGGGCAGGTCTGAAGAGCAGAAGGGGTCATTATCACTGGTATCTCAGGAGTAATGTGTAGCTCGACAGAGAGAGAGAGAGAGAGAGAGAGAGAGAGACAGGGAGAAATTATTAGGTATGCTTATTGTCCCATAATGGTTAAGGACAATTCTTACCATGTAAAAACATGCAAGAATACCAATTAAGCCGTATTGATATTTTGAAAACTAGAGTTGTACTCTAGTCCTTTTCTCTGTGCCGGGTTGGCCTCGCCTTGTCAACCTAGCCACTTTCTCAAGTCTTCATGCCCCATCTTTGGGGAAAAAACCCTTTTGTTTCCTGGTTAGTTCTCTGTAGTGAGCAGTCAGAGCTTTCTCCCCTGATGGTCTTAAGTATATGCTTTTAATTTCTCCTTTGTTCCTATTCTTGCTAGCTCATCTGGGTTTCTTTGTTTCGGAGTGACAGGATCCCTTAAGCCTAGCTCTCCTTTTGATTTCAGTCCTCCTCATGGTGCACTGGTAATGTGCTTGTTTTCTAACCCAGAGATTGTGATTTTGAATCCAATTCTGGGTGATGTTTAAGTTGTGTATTTTAGGAGAGTGCTTTTTCAGGTCGTTGCTTTTCTTCATCACCAGTGCAGAGTGTGTTGGTCTGAGTTTATTGTTTATTTTCTTTTTTGGAGGTTTCTGTTCATCCTCTTTATTTGCTCTGCACTGCACTTGGGTTTTATCGCTTGAGTATTATTTGTATCTCACACAGTTTGCCCAGGTTTCCTGTCTGCTGAGGCCTGGGTTTGAATTCACTGCAGGGTGAGTCACCACATTACACTTTGGTGCTTGATGAACTCACACATGCACGAGTGTAAAAGCCAACCGTATGTTTATAACAGTTCATCAAACACCAACACCAGTGTACACTTCAGTTATTCTGGAGAGTACAGATTCAGATTTATAACCAATGTGGATGGTGTCAGATCACACAGGTGATCCTGGAGTAACTTTTATTTTGAAAATAAATGTTGATCAGCATAATGTCCTTTCCAAACCTAGAGGAATAAATGTATAGTTCTGCAAAGACAAGATTCTCTTCTTTAACCTACAGTTGGATAAAAAATTCTGAGTTAAATTTAGTTAAATAATTTAATCATTAAAGGTGCAGTTAGGGTAACAGTTGGGTGGCTTTGAAATTTGAATTATTCCCAACAATGTTTGTGAAGATCCACCCCAGGATCTCCAGTGGCCTTTGGAGTGTCGATAAAATTACTGACAGGAAGCATTCCAGCCTGGAAATCAGTTTTCCAAACAGGTTTTCTCAGCCTCTTAAAGTACTTGTGCTGAGGCCAAGCCTTAAACCTTTATATTGTACCATGTTTTACATTTCTTCCAGGTTATTTGTACAAGTAACAAACATCTACTATAGCACCTTTAATCAAAAGCTAATACAGGATTCAAAAATGCATTATTTAAAACTGATAAAAAATAAATACAGCTGTTTGAGTGGAAAAAAAAAACAATAGGAAATAAACCTATGTTTTCTGTTCACACACATTATTGCTATATTTCATTTAGACGCACACACAGTGTTAATTCTTGAGCTCATTTAATGACTATCACACAATATTGACTCGGAATACTCCTCTGTATATTATGCATTATCATCTCTACTGCAGAGATGGAGAACAACTCCATATTAATGCCCATGCTTTTGGAACGGGATGTCCAACAAGATCATATGTGATGGTTAAGTGTCCACATACTTTGGCCATACAGTGTATAATGTATGCCATACAGGCCATACTGAAGCAAAATTTATTTTTAAGGGTGTGTGTATGTGTACAAAAGAGGCATGAGGCCTCTACTCATCTTCCTGTCTTAATTGTTTGACACTCCTGTGGTCGTGTGTGAGTTAGTAGCTATATTGGGTGCATTCTTTTAATCCAGGAAGTACTTTTAATTCTCACATATCATGACTGAGTCAGTGACCCAACACTGAGAGTGTGAAATTCTTACTGAAGAAGAGATGAAGATGCAGCACTTGGCTGTGATTCTGCTCACACTGTCCGGTAAGAAACATCATCTCACTCTTAGACACAATTATTGTTCAGAGTTTGAATTGCTTGCTGATCGATGTAGCAGTGTGTACGCTCAGTTATTGGACCATACACTCGCACAAACACATTATACTGTCTAATGTTAGTGAACATTTGATTTTGATCTGATGAATGATTTCTAATGGTGATAATTTTAAGTAAGTTTCCAGATCAAAATTTGATTCAATTTTATTTGTACTAGCACTTTTAACAATAGACATTGTCAGAGAGCAGCTTTACAGAAATATATAAATTTGAAATTTATGAATGTATTCCTAATGAGCAAGCTAGAGGCAACGGTGACAAGAAAAAAAACCCTGAGATAACATGAGGAAGAAGCTTTCAGGGGACCCAGACTCAAAAGGAAACCCATCCTCATCTCGGTGACACTGGATAGTGTGATTATAGATCAAAAACAGATAAAACGAAGACAAAGACCACAAGAGCACCCACTAGACTTCTGCTGTACATCTAACCTCTGACCTTTAATTAACTGAAAGACAGAAAAGACTGAGACTGAGGGAGCTGTACTACATTGAAGAGAGGCTGCCATGTGGTAATAAAACCATTCGTATCATCATGTGAGGAATATGTCAGGTTTTTTTTCTTTTCCCAGAGCTAATATTAAGAAAAAGATATTTTATGAGGAGCTTTATGTCATGTTTGCTTCTTTTGAAAGGTCTTTCTGATGGCAGTAAAATCATGCAGTAAGCTGAAAGAATAATTTAAAACAGAATTGTGTGTGTTGAAGGAGCGTTTGAAGAATTCACTTCATGTTCCTGTGTTTCCGTGTTATGTCTAGTTCTTGTTTTTCTAGTCCATGTTCTTAGTGTTTGTTTTTGTGATACACCATTTAAACCATATCTGCACTTGCATTTATCAATCTCCTTTAATCTCCATTTATTTCTCTACACAGGTGTTCTCACTCAGATCAGAGGTGACAGTGTGAAATATCCCGATAATCCGATCTGTGCTGTGAGAGGATTCAGTGTCTCCATTCCCTGTAGTTATGATTATACAACATCAAATCCCAAGATTCAGGTGATACAAATGCTTTGGTGCTCAATGAACTCAAACACAGGAAGATGTACAGAACCCCCATATGTTTATGACAGCGCATCAAACACCAAGTCAGACATTCAGTACGTTGGAGATGTCAAATCAAACTGCAGTTTATTAATCCACAATGTACATTTCAGTTATTCTGGAGAGTTCAGATTCAGATTTATAACTAATGAAGCCAAAATCAAATACACAGGTGATCCTGGAGTGACTCTACAAGTTGCAGGTAAATTTTAATGATTAAAATAAAGATCCAAATTATTCCTTATCTTTATAAATTTAGCTTATGTTTGTTACTCAATAACTAGATTTTTATCTGTGTGAGAAATCCTGATTCACTGACGTGGAGTCTTTCCTGCTCTCTGAAAAAGATTTAAAGGTGTCACTAATCAGGCTCAGTGGAAACGGAACCCTTAAACCAGGAGACTCGTTAAATCTGACGTGTGATGTGAACTGCACACACAGTTCCTCACAGTTTGTGTGGTCTAAGAACAACGAGCAGTTAAATACATCAGGACCCGTTCTTCACTTTCCTGCTCTAACCGTGAGGGATTCTGGGAATTACACCTGCACTTGGAAAACCAACAAGGCCTCAGGATCTGAAACAATCAGCCTTCACAACGAGGGTGAGTCCATCCGCTCACAACATTCCTGAATGTCTCAAATGATTACTGAAGGAATGAAGTGACTTGTTCATACTGTTGTTTTTAACAGCTGAGAATCCTAAAAATCTTAAAAATCCTGTTCATTGGCCAGTCTGGATTATTGTTTGGGTGACAGCTGGAGTGAGTTTCATCATCTTAGACATAGAAATGCTCTGATTCAATTCCGGTTTCTCCAAAGCCCCTCCATCCGAGTGCTCTGATTGGGTGCCATTGCATTGTCCAAAAGCCTCAAGTGTGTTTCGGAAATGTAACGCCCCTTACCATAAATACAGTTAAGTGAAAGTGACATGTGAAGGCCAGTGTATGGTAACCCGTACTTGGAATTTGTCCTCTGCATTTAACCCATCCAAGTTAGTGCACACACATTAGAAGTTGTGAGTAGTGAACACACACACACTATAAACCGTGAACACACCCGAAGCAATGGGCAGCCATTTTTGCTGCGGTGCCCGGGGAGCAGTTGAGGGTTAAGGGCCTTGCTCAAGTGCCCAACAGTGGCAGCTTGGCAGTGCTGGGATTTGAACTCATAACCTTCCGATCAGTAGCCCAACTTCTTAACCATTGAGCTACCTTCACCCCTATAAAAGTTGCTAATGTCATTTTTATTTTGTCATTTAATATTTTTTTATTTAGTAAAGTTTTATTTTGTAACTCTCTTACCTTTCAGATACGATGTTATAACGGTTTAATTTGTCTTTTTCACTGTATATCCTGAAGTGACAACATAAAATACAGTTTAAAAATTTTTAATGAATTAAAAATGAAAAAAATATGGTGTCATTATGCTGATATTTCAAATTGTGACGTAGATGTCTGCGGAAGTAATATCTGGACTTCCATCGAGGCGTTTTGGACCGGTCTGGAGCAGTGTTCTCTGTTAGCTAGAATAAATCCATTTGTGGGAGACTATGAGCTTTGTAACTTTGCAGATCTTATACATGCACAAGCAGATATGTTTTCCTTTTCCTTTAGTGTGTAACATTAAAAAGCATCCTATGACCCCCTTTAAGAGTTTGTGCATTGGTTTGTATATGTGGTTGCAATTAATTGGGGAAAGTGATGTCAGGAGCCATTTCTCTTGTTGCGGTGAATGCGACACCCTAAATGTTTGGTCACAAATATTTATGGTTTGAGTGTATATGTTGATTGGTTTGTTTATTTCCCTGGTGATTTCCTCCTCATTCCTGTGTTTTAGACAAACTGCACTGTGTCATTGCCATCTGACAAGAGGCATGCAACATTCATATTTATCAATCAATACGTCCACCCAACATTTTTCTTATCTTAAAAGTGTGATCTGTCTCTCTGTCATCTGAGATGTTGAGATTGCAGAGAGATTGCAATCTTGGTACATTTCAAAAGCTGTGATATTTCTTCAAATGCACTTTCAACACACAATTATTAGATTTATTTATTCTTTAATCTTCTAATTATTCTTAAATTATTGTTTTAGATAACTACTTTAGATAAATGTTTCTCATAAAATATGTTCCTTACATGAAGATATGAATAGTTTTATCAGCACATGCCAACTTAAACATCTTAAACATAATACAGTTTCCTGGGGCTCAGTCTTTTCTGTCTTTCAGTTCAATAAAGGCCAGAGGTTAGACGTACAGCAGGAGTCACGTATATGCTTTTAATTTTTTTTTTTTTTTAAAGCAATCACTCTTGTTATTCTAATGAATAATCAAGTTACTGACTCAGTGAAGCTGAAACTTACTTAAATCATCATTAGAAATCTTTTATCAGACAGTAATTAATAGTTAACTAACATTAGACAGTATAATATGTTTGTGCAAGTGTATAATCCAATAAGTGACCATACACACAGTAACATCAATGAGCAAACAAAACGCTATTAGATTTAGAAATGAACAGTCATCACACAGAAACATCCATCCATCCATCCATCCATTTTCTGTACCGCTTTTCCCACACAGGACACAGAAACATTTATACATTATTTACATTTCCCAAAAGATCAGACTAGAGACTTTAATAAATAATAATAAAAACTTTATTCATATGAAAGTCAAACCATAGCAGGCAAACATTAATTTAACTATGAGCATAATGACTATAGCAAGTTCACATTAATATTGACGTTATACAAAACCTTGAGTTGCACAAAACCTCATGTAAATATGACCAAGAATACATTTACTGTATAGATTTTTATTTATCACCACTGTTGTTTAAGACAAATAGTTTTAATAATTCCTAATTGTACAACACCTTGCACAATTTATTAAACATTGTTCTTATTTTATTTCATATTTTTATCCTTTATTTTCTACTGCAGCATGCATAAAAACAAGCAAACAAAGGATTTCACTGTACAAGGAACGCCTGTGTTCTTCAAGGAAAGTTCTTGAGTCTGGAAAAATCAGTAACATCACTGCTGCTATTAATTAATAAAGTGAGGAAATTTAATGTCAGAAACATGCGCTTGAGGTTATTTTTTAACATCTTTGCATCAATCGCATATCCTGCTGCTTGAGAAGTGCTTTCCTTATCTGATGAATGATTTCCGTCTGATAAAAGATTTCTGTCTTATTAACGTAGAGAGAGAGAGAGAGAGAGAGAGAGAGAGAGAGAGAGAGAGACTGGTGAGGAAATGACTGGCAACTTGTCTCATGGATGTTCCACAGCATTAAATGTAACAAGAAATGGATAAAAGGTATGACTGCTGTTTTTTAATCCAGCAAAAAAATTGTGGGACGTGCTGTTATAGGAATATAATCAACTTCAGGGTGGTAACAGTAACTCCGCTTCATCACCCCATCCTGACAATCTGTATTTTATTATAACCACACACACACACACACACACACACACACACACACACACACACACACACACACACACACACACACACACACACACACACACACACACACGCCCCTTTGCACTCTGCTCTCAGGGGAAATTCACATGCAGAAGTCTGGAATGAAGTAACTGAGGTGTGAAAGTGTGATCAGTTCATGGTGAATGTATTGTACTGTACTGTGGTGTAGATTTCTGAATCCTCCTCCTTCAGCTGCTCAGTGTGGACGCACCTGCAATCACACACAAACTCATTAAAGACACATTGTTAATAATAATAATAATAATAATAATAATAATAATAATAATAATAATATGACTTTTTAAAGACTGTATAAATTGTAATGTATGAAAATATTCTGAGTTTTACCTCCTGTTGTAAATCACAACTACCAAAATCAGTCCAGCTGTCACCAAAGCAATGACCCAGAACGGCCATAAATTAAGAATTTCACCTGCGAAAAAAAGAAATGAGAATTTAACACGTGAATATTTAACTGAACACAAACCACTCTCTACAGGAGGGTACGGTACGTGCACATCATGATCTATTTCACTTTCTTTATTTATTGAACCTTCAGGAATGTTGTGAGCAGATGGACCCACCCTTGACATGGAGGCTGATTGTTTCAGATCCCGAGGCCTCGTTGGTTTTCCAAGTGCAGGTGTAATTCCCAGAATCCCTCACGGTTAGAGCAGGAAAGTGAAGAACTGGTCCTGATGCAGGTAAGCGCTCGTTGTTCTTAGACCACACAAACTGTGAGGAACTGTGTGTGCAGTTCACATCACACATCAGGTTTAACGAGTCTCCTGGTTTAAGGGTTCCGTTTCCACTGAGCCTGATTAGTGACACCTTTAAATCTTTTTCAGAGAGCAGGAAAGACTCCACGTCAGTGAATCAGATTTTCTCACACAGATAAAAATCTAGTTATTGAATAATAAACATCAGCTGAATGAGATTTCATAATAAAACAAATCTTGCCCACAAGATTAATTCTTTTATTCCTAGATTATAAATTTTATTACTGAGGAAAGTAAATTATGCAGATAATGAATAATTAGGTCTTTATTTTAATCATTAAACTTTTACCTGCAACTTGTAGAGTCACTCCAGGATCACCTGTCCATTTGCCATCAGCCTTATTAGTTATAAATCTGAATTTGTACTCTCCAGAATATCTGAACTGTACATTGTGGATTAACAAACTGCAGTCTGATTTGTCATCTCCAACGTACTCAAAGTCTGACTTGGTGTTTGATGTGCTGTCATAAACATACGGAGGGTCTGTTCACTTTTCTGTGTTTGAGTTCATTGAGCACCAAATAATTTGTGTCACCTGAATCTTGGGATTTGATGTTGGATAATAATATCTACAGGGAATGGAGCCACTGAATCCTCTCACAGCACAGATCGGCTTATTGGGATATTTCACACTGTCACCTCTGATCTGAGTGAGAACACCTGTGTAGAGAAATAAATGGAGATTAACAGAGATTGATAAAGTTATATTGATATATCGTTCATGTGCATAGCTGATATTTCCTACTATTGCATGGTACACAATATTATTGCATGTCAGTATATATTAATTCAGTTATACCTGTATATACAAAACAAACAAACAAACACACACACACACACACACACACACACACTGTACATATACATATGTATATATATGTAGTGACTTGATAATGTAGAAGTAATAAAATAAAAAATCTATAACAAAGTTAGTACTAAAAAAATAGGGTGGCTAAAATTTTTGCACAGTCCTGTATATACATGAGCAATGTGAGCAATCTTGAACATTACATTTGGACTAATAAGTCTAAGGAACAAGAATGTGCATTCGTGTGTGTATATGTATGTGTGTGTGTATATATATATATATATATATATATATATATATATATATATAACACTTTTAGGGTCAATTTATAATGGGAAGGGTTCAAGTCTCAGCCTTAATTTTTTTAGAGGGTACCAAGTCAAGTATAGTGTGCATGCATAACATTTCAGGTTTGAGACTTCTCTTATTTTATATGGGGTGAGAAAGTGCAATTTTAAAAAAAAATTCCCCTTACTTTTGGGTTGAATATCTCTGGTGACCACTGAAGTGTATTGTGAGACTTGTGACCTCATTATACATTATATAAACTAATTATTAAAACTACATATATTCATTAACATTTAATAGTGATGGAGGAATGCCACCAAATGTAGCGAAGTAAAAGAACATTTCTTTGATTAAAAATGAACTCGAGTAAGTGTATAAGAATGGCCAGTTAAACTTAGTCTTAAAAGTACATTTTTTTTCAAACAGTTACTCAAGTAAACAAGTAAAGGTGGTGGCAGTTTGGCTCTTTTCTGGCTGACATCTGGGGAGTCCGGTTCTGCTGTGGGCCAGTTATGGCTGATTTCTGGGAACATGGAAGAAGTTGTGGGTGCGTTTTGGTCCGCTTCCAGCATGGTTTACTTGTGGTTTTCTGGTTTACTTTTGGCACACAGCTTTTGGGCCAATCTTGGGCCGTAATTCCATGTGGTATGTGGACCAAACTCATAGCCAAAATTCAACCAGATTTGGTCAAAAAACAATTTGCTATCTGGGTAAGTTGTCCATTACTGCTGCAAGTCTCTTCAGGTACGTGTCTATAAGCTTGGCACATCTAGTCACTGGGATTTTTCTTCAAGGCAAAACTGCTCCAGCTCGTTCAAGTTGGATGGTTTCCACTGGTGTACAGCAATCTTTAAGTCATACCACAGATTCTCAATTGGATTGAGGTCTGGGCTTTGACTAGGCCATTCCAAGACATTTAAATGTTTCCCCTTAAACCATTCGACTATGCTTAGGGTCATTGTCCTGCTGGAAGGTGAACCGACGTCCCAGTCTCAAATCTCTGGAAGAATGAAACAGGTTTCCCTCAAGAATTTCCCTGTATTTAGCGCCATCCATCATTCCTTCAATTCTGACCAGTATCCCAAGTCTCTGCAGATGAAAAACATCCCCACAGCATGATACTCCCACCACCATGCTTCAATGTGGGGATGATGTTCTTGGGGTGATGAGAGGTGTTGGGTTTGCGCCAGACATAGCGTTTTCTTTGATGGCCAAAAAGCTCAATTTTAGTCTCATCTGACCAGAGAACCTTCTTCCATATGTTTGGGGAGTCTCCCACATGCCTTTTGGCAAACAGCAAATGTGTTTGCTTTTTTTTTTTTTTCTTTAAGCAATGGCTTTTTTCTGGCCACTTTTCCATAAAGCCCAGCTCTGTGGAGTGTACAGCTTAAAGTGGTCCTATGGACAGATACTCCAATCTCTGCTGTGGAGCTTTGCAGCTCCTTCAGGGTTATCTTTGGTCTCTTTGTTGCCTCCCTGATTAATGCCCTCCTTGCCTGGTCCGTGAGTTTTTTTGGGTGGCCCTCTCTTAGCAGGTTTGTTGTGGTGCCATATTCTTTCCATTTTTTAATAATGGATTTAATGGTGGGATGATCAAAGTTTCAGATATTTTTTTTATAACCCAACCCTGATCTTTCCTTCTCCACAACTCTCTGACCTGTATGGAGAGCTCATTGGTCTACGTGGTGCCCCTTGCTCAGTGTTAGAATACACACGGAAAGGAGGGCTGGAGCCAGGTGTGGAGGAAAATTGTCTCTTTATTAGGTATAGTTCAGAAGTATCGGAACAGTTCAAAATCGCAATGTAGGAGAATGGTCAAAAACAGGCAGAGTTCAAAAACACGGGCAAACAGTAGTATCTAAGGCTAGACAACAGTTCAGGGTCAAAAAATGTTAGAAAAAGTTCAGCACAAACAAAACAGTAATCCCAAGGGCAAGAGCAATAATCCAATATCCAGAAAACGTGAGCGAGGTTCAAAAGCCAGAATAAACAGTCCATAGAAATTGCTTGGTAAGTGTATGAGCAAAAGGAGCGTACAAATACTTTGTGCCGAGCACGACAAACAAAAGTCCTTAAATAGTGCATCAGTGAATGAACGTGGAAATTAACAACAGGTGTGTGCTTAAAATGAAGGTGACTGTGAGTGTGGGAGTGAGGGAGTGTCATGGGGAGTGCAGTCCGTGGCGGCCATGTTTGTAGGCCGCCGTGCATGCTGGGGAGTGAAGTCAGTGTCATGGCGTGAGTGTGGGTGAGAGTCCGTGGCGGCCATATTTGTAGGCTGCTGTGGTTTTCGGGAAATGGAGTCGTGCTCGTGGCGCGACCTAACACTCAGTGGTGTTGTAGACTCCGGGGCCTTTCAGAACAGGTGCATATATACTGAGATCATGTGACACTTAGATTGCACAAAGGTGGACTTTATTTAGGGGCTTCATAGCAAAGGGGGTGAATACATATGCATGCAGCACTTTTTCATTTTTTTAATTTTTAGAATTTTTAAAAACAAGTTATTTTTTTCATTTCACTTAACCAATTTGGACTATTTTGTGTATGTCCATTACATGAAATCCAAATAAAAATCTATTTAAATTATAGGTTGTAATGCAACAAAATAGGAAAAATGGCAGGGGGCGGGGGGTGGGGGGGATACTTTTGCAAGGCACTGTACATGCACAAATAGATACATTACACACTAAAGGAGAAGGTAAACATTAAAAAACATCATACGACCCCTTTAAGTCAAGCATGAGGTGTGAAATTGTGATCAGCTCATTGCTATTATACACTCGTGTAGATATCAGAATCGTCCTCCTTCTGCTGGACATTCGTGTAGATATCAGAATCGTTCTCCTTCTGCTGGACATTCATGTAGATATCAGAATCGTTCTCCTTCTGCTGGACATTCATGGAGATATCAGAATCTTCCTCCCTCTCCTGCTCAGTATGGACCCTCCAGCAGTCACTCAGAAACCTGTTTATAAAGCACAAACTACACATTAACTGCTATAAAATTAAGTTGGCTATACAGCTTGTTACATCAAAATAACAAGCTATACATGTCAAGTATTTTTTTACGTAGTTTTTTTTAGACTGTATAGATTGTACTTTACAAAAGTGTACCAAGTTTTACCTCCTGTTGTAAATCACAGCTCCTAAGATGACTAAGACTCCAGCTGTTATCAAAATAATGACCCAGAATGGCCAAAGATTAGTATTTTCACCTGTTGAAAAGAAAACAACAGAATTTAACATACAAATATTATCTGAACATGTCACTTGTTATAGAACTGTAATCCTAATACAGTTCATCCTATGTACATGTACATCCTAATCAGTTTTACTTTCTTTCTTTCCTTCAGTAATCATTCGAGACATTCTGATATTTAAACTTCAGGAATGTTGTGAGCAGATGGACCCACCCTCAACGTGAAGGCTGATCGTTTCAGATCCTGATGTCAAGTTGGTTTCCCAAGTGCAGGTGTAATTCCCAGAATCCCTCACGGTTAGAGCAGGAAAGTGAAGAACGGGTCCTGATGCAGGTAACTGCTCGTTGTTCTTAGACCACACGAACCGTGAGGAACTGTGTGTGCAGTTCACATCACACGTCAGATTTAACGAGTCTCCTGGTTTAAGGGCTCCGTTTCCACTGAGCCTGATTAGTGACACCTTTAAATTTTTTTCAGAGAGCAGGAAAGACTCCACGTCAGTGAATCAGGATTTCTCACACAGATAAAAATCTAGTTATTGAATAATAAACATCAGCTGAAAGAGAATTCTTGATAAAAAAAATTAAAGCTGGACTCAACTGTAAGTTCACAGTTTACAATGAGAAAGATGGCTGCAATTAAAAAAATTTTTTTTTTATTTTTACATTTATTCCTATAGGTGAAGAAAGTAAATTATGCAGAGAATGAATAATTTTGATCTTTATTTCAGTCAACCTGCAATAAAGATTTACCTGCAACTTGTAGAATCACTCCAGGATGACCTGTGTATTTGGTATTAGGATTATCAGTTATAAATCTGAATTTGTACTCTCCAGAATAACTGAACTGTACATTGTGGATTAATAAACTGCAGTTTGATTTGTTGTCTCCAACGTACTGAAAGTCTGACGTGGCATTTGATGCGCTGTCATAAACATATGGAGGTGTTTTACATACTCCTGTGTTGGAGTTCATTGAGCACCAAATCATCTGAATATTGGGATTTGATGCTGGATAAGAATAACTACAGGGAATGGAGACACTGAATCCTCTCACAGCACATATCGGATTATCGGGATATTTCACACCCAGTTTACTCTCCTGAGTGAGAACACCTGTGTAGAGAAATAAATGGAGAATAAACAAGATTGATAAAGTTATACTGATATTGTTTTATATGCAGTGTGTTTTCAAATTCATGTGTACAGTATTTCATATTTCTTATTACTGCACTGCACACAATACACCTTTATACCTGTATATAAAAAAACAAATAATAAATGAATGAGTGAAAATTTGTATATTTGTATACATTTTCATATACAGTATGAATATAAAAAGTGAGAGACCACACTTTTGTTTTCAGTCAAATGACCATTATACCATGCATCTACTTGGGAGGAACTTCATCATGCAGCAAGACAATGACCCAAAACACACTTACACCACAACAAAGGACTTCATCAGGGGAAAAAAGCCAAGTCAATCACCAGACTTTTACCCAGTTGAGCAGCATTTCACCTCCTGAAGAGGAGACTGAAGGGAGAAACCCCCCGAAACAAACCACAACTGAAAGAAGCTGCACTACAAGAATGGAAACGCATCACAAAAGAAGAATGCAACAGTTTGGTGATGTCAGTGGGTCGCCGGCTTCATGCAGTTATTCTAAGCAAAGGATGTGAAACCAGATATTAAGTGTTATTTACTTTAATTTATTATAAGACTGCCTGTTCCTATACTTTTGCTCACCTACAAATTGGGTGGTCTGCCTCCAGAGGTGCCATGTTCTAACTTGTATAACACATCTAGATGTAAATATCAGGAAATGACAGCTGAAATCCTGATCTACTGTCTCTTATTCATTTTTTGAGCTCAAACCCAAATGTATTCAATGTATAGCGAAAATAATTTGTCTTGCTGATCCAATACTTTTGGAGGGCACTGTACTAGTAGCAATAAGTACTTCAACAAGTAAGTACTTCTGCAAGAAGCTGAAAGCTTCCTATCAGAGCAAACGGAAATGGAGTCCTTAACTCTGTCCTTAATGTTGCAGATACCCTGCTGCAGTTATTCCACTAAAATTAAATTCACTATTTTGAAGCTTTAAAATAATATTTTGGTGACAGGCCCTCTGGTACTTTGATCAAACCTGGCCCCTTTGAAAAAAGTTTTGTCACCCCTGTATTAAAAGATATTTGATTGCATTCCACTCAAGAGTGTGAACATACACTCATTAAAAAAAAAAATCACTTTTGTATGTTTATTTCTTGAGAAACAGAATAGAGAAACCCAAATATATTGAATGTCTAGTATGAAACTAAAACCAACTGGTTCAGCCTGCTGAACCAGCTATGACCAGGCTGGGAAACCATGCTAAGACGAGCCAACCAGCTTCGGCTGGTTTTAGCTTTTTTTTCAGCAGGGAATTATTTAGAAAAAATAGTTACATACTGTATCATTTTTTAAATTACTTAATTACATATTTATTTATTTATTTTATGCAGATGTTTAATACTCAACAGATTTCTAGCATTTTTTTTTTAACCTTTTAAAGGGCAGTTTTTCCTAACCTTATTAAATGTGTTATCTTTCATGTCAAATTCTTACATTTAATCAATAGATTAATTTACAATAATAAGACATTATAGGGCTGTTACCAATCAAATGAAATCAGTATCAATAAAATCCATCTTTGCACTGCAGATGCGGCACAAAAGCTGCATGCGAAGTGGCATTTAGATGTATTTACGCAGACTGTTTAATGCAGCTCAGATGTGACATGAATGCGTTTACACTGCAATTACAACTGCATAAATAATGCTATGAGATTAATATTTTAAATATAAATTTTGACTATAGAAATATGAAATGTTGGAATAAATGAAATTATACTTTTTATATATGAAACTAAACACGCCAGTAGGTGGCGACAAGTCACTGTCTTAATAAGTGAGTCACTGAATCATTCATTCAACCGATTCGTTCAAAACTGCTGATTCTTTCATGAACGAATCAAGTGACCGTCTTTTTGAACGGGTCACTGAATCATTGACACACTCGATTCTTCGAAAAACACTGAATCATTCATGAAGGAAACTCCACTGTGTGTTGCTGGGAGACGCAACTGTTCCGCTTTCTTTGGACTGTTGTCGTTGGTGAAATCGGACAAAACCAGTCAAAATTGACGATATTGTGTCTAAAAATTGTCACTTAATATGAAGGCATTGTTTATTGAACCGTTGTATAAAATGAATATCACATATGCGATGGTGCTGATATTCGGGGAAACGGCTCTCTTGCTCGTGTGATATTGCTTAACTATATTATATTAAATATAAAAACCAGGAGCTCATACAGGGGTAAGTCATATCTTTGGGGCATGTTGTTTAATTTTGGGGGCATTTCTGACCCTGCACAACGCAATTTTACCCCAACGCCAGACTAGCTTATTTGTTGAGGGACGAGGGAAGTCGAAGAGGGAGGAGCAGGGGCTCGTGCGGTCTCGCAGAATTAACTTAAATGTAGTTGTCCGGCACGCGCTTAACTGAGAATTGATGGCATGGGCGAAATTTAAATAAAAACTAAAAAATAAAATCAAAAGGCAGGTGGTTGAGCACCACATGGGGTTTATATGTGCACGTGCCTGATCATGAATAGTGTTATTTTTGGCTTGGAGGTACAGCAACAAAATAGTTAGGTTGCTAAAACAGAAAGATACACCTGTCAAAACTGTTTTCTGTTATAATTTTAGAAGATTCTAGAAGATACGTTGGCATGCATGGCAAAAATAAATAAATAAAATACAGTGTTGAGTTTTCGTTACACGTGCATTGTAAACGTGCTCCTCCCCATCAGGTAAGTGTTATATTACGCAACGATCAAGTTAACAAAACACCTCAATAACCCACTCACAATAACTGTTGTATATTTTTTGGTTTGCTTTTCAAGGAAATTAACTATGGAACCCGAGAACCTTTCTGCAAAGCGCGGTTCTGCAGTTGAAACGCTGCTGGTGTGAAAGCACACGCGTCACTCGCACCTCAGTGCACTGCTTCTGCTTCTGCGTGTGGTGTGAACCGGGTGTTAAATATCAAGCCAACGTAAAAATACAGCAGTCACAAATCTGCTCATATTATTATTTTTTTTTCTGTCAGTATTGGGAGGTATTTCTGAGGTATTTTATTCAGATAAAATTCATCATCAAGTCGTGGGGTTTAATTAGACCAATGAAGCCCCACAACTTGTTGATTGGACCAGTCTGAAGCGGATGAGTCCTGTACCAATCACATTTCCGGCGCTGTGGAAGCTCACTATATATTGTATAAGACATTGGGGATTGAGAGGATGTTGTGAAACGTAAGTGTTTGTGCACAAATCATTCCATATGCATGTCTAAAATAGCATTTATTCGTTCATTCTTTACAGGAAATGTAGCCTGCGTCAGCCAGTTTTAATGAGGTTTGCAAAAAACAGTTGTGATCATTACGATTGCAGATAAAGTATTTGAAGAAGAGAGAGGGTAAAGACACTGGATAAGACAGGGACAAGTCCCCGTGAAGTGACTTGAAATGCGCAGAGCTATTTGATGTGTTGGCGTAATTTCCACTGAAACAGGGAGTCAGGGCCAGACATATCGAGTGGCTCCAAAAGTAACAACAACAGCGATAGAAAATAACGTATTAATGTTTGGGCAGTTACATGAATTTGAAAAGCTTTAGAATTTTTAGCGTTTTCATAAGTTTCTTGTTTGAAATTCTCATGTTTGAAAGAGTTTCACAGTTTAAGATCAGTGTTACAGAAGGTAATATATGATGGGTTTTTGAGTTCCTCTTGTCTTGTGGATGTAAATTTTTTTTTTTTTTAAATAATTAAAAGATTAATGATGTAATTTTGTTTTTCAGAACAATTTGGATTTTGTAAACAAAGTAAAATATATGGTTTTAAATTTTAGGTTTTGTTAAATTTTGTTGTCATGTCCATTTTAAAGTCACCCCTAGATGAGGTAGAGATGATAGATTTATATTTATACGGTCATGTCCAGGTGATAAATGGTGAGGTTTAAGCCATCTTGATTTTAAATGGAGGATTGGCTCTGATAATAATAGAGTGTCTTATAAAATTATTATTAAAATGTTTATCTACAATGGAAAGACCATTTAAACAGTTGGGGACTTTGTAAGGTTGAGTCATTAATATCTACAACTGAAGATTTGGTTAAAGTTAGTATGCCACTGGGGATAGCCTTCATTATTTTGTATAATTCTGTAATTGCCCATTCTCCACAATAAGCTGGTTTACAATTAATATCAGAATCAGAATCAGAAAAGCCTGTGTGTTGGTGCTTAACAAGAACAGTAAAATACAAGAAGTACAATAATATTAATAAGATAAACAAGAGTATGGAGCCCCTGAATTGACCTGTACAAAAAAAAAACAAAAAAAAAAACACAGAGACTTTTGCGTGCGCACGAGACACTTTCGGAGCTGCGCACGAGACACTTTCGGAGCTACACACACACACACACACACACACACCAGAAACTGTAACGCGTGCGCGTGCGATACAGTTTCCGGTGTGTGTATAGCTGTCTTCCGTTTGTGTCATGTCGCTCTGTGATTACATACCTATGTCGGGAAGCAAGAACAGAAGTAATGTCTTTGTACTGAAGACCAACTTTAAAATATATCTCTATAAATTCATGCGCATCCATGCTCTCGGTTTGTTTACGTGTAAATGAACGATGGCAATGACGCAAACGGAAAAGAGCTATACACACACACACACACCGGAAACTGTAACGCTTGCGCACGAGAAACTGTATCGCGTGCTCACAATAAACTATCGCATGCGCATGCGAATGTTTCTCGTGCGCACGCGATGGTTTCTCGTGCGCACGCAATACAGTTTCTTTCTAATAGTTTTTTTTTTTCTCCGCTTCTCTTGTACGGAGCCCATGAAGTGACCTGTGCAAAAAAAAAAAGGTTATGTTTCTCTGTGTAGGTGTTAGTTTCCCTTTACAGGGGTTTTGTTTGTTGTTTTGGCCTTGGTCCACCCTGAAGTTTTCCCCGGTTTATCTGTGGTGTACAGCAAATGTGTATATACCTTGTAAATACCACAATATATATATATATATATATCACCCTTTGAGAGTTACTCTGGTGTCTCATTTCTGTTATTTCAAACACCACATACTTTTCACTCCACCTTTCATTACCCCGTGCCTTTATTTACGCTGTGCGACCTAACCCTAGACTGGGTCATAGCACATTGTTGTCAGGTTGCACTCACAGTATTGAAGTCTATTTACCTAATGAATTCCTGTGAATTTTATGATTCCGTTTGGAGGGGAATGTACACACACACACACACTTCTGATTGTGCACACCTGAGCCACATTACACATACACACACATGCATCCTTTATGAAGAGACTTTCAGTCACCAGAACTTTGCGAAGTATACGCTCAGTTGCCTTTTTGTCTCTGTCTTTACCAAGCCTGATATTGTGTCTGCTCTTTCTGGGTTTGACCCTGACCCTGTTTCTGTTCACATGCTTTTGCCTTACCTCTGATATCCTGTTTGTGAATCACCTGAGCTTAACTTGTTACTGTTTTGGATTACTGTTTCTCAATTTGGATTATTTGCTGGGACTTTAATTAACTGCTTTACCTGCATTTGCATCTGTCTCCAATCTCCAGATATTACAATCATCAGATTTTCACAGAAGTCCTAAACGTAGACAAAGACAACCCAATTAAACAAATGAGCCACAAATATTATACCTGTTCATTTAGTTATTGAGTAAAATGGTCCAATATTACATATCTGTGAGTGGCAAAAGTAATAGGATTAGCAGGTAATTTGAAGGTGAAATTAGAGTCAGGTGTTTTCAGTCAATGGGATGACAATCAGGTGTGAGTGAGCACCCTGTTTTATTTAAAGAACTGATCTTCACAACACATGTTTGTGGAAGTGCATCATGGAGATTTTTGAGGACCTCAGAAAAAGAGTTGTTGATACTCATCAGGCTGGCAAGGGTTACACAACCATCTCTAAAGAGACACGGTCAGACAGATTGTGTACAAATGGAGGAAATTCAAGACGATTGTTACCCTCCCCAGGAGTGGGGACCAACAAAGATCACTCCAAGAGCAAGACATGTAATAGTCCGCGAGGTCACAAAGGAACCCAGGGTAACTTCTAAGCAACTAAAGGCCTCTCTCACATTGGCTAATGTTAATGTTCATGAGTCCACCATCAGGAGAACATTCAACAACAGTGGTGTGCATGGCGGGGTTGCAAGGAGAAAGCCACTGCTCTCCAAAAAGAATGTTGCTGCCCTTCGGCAGTTTGCTAACGATCATGTAGACAAGCCAGAAGGCTAATGGAAAAAGGTTTTGTGGATGGATGAGAACAAAATAGAACTTTTTGGTTTAAATGAGAAGCGTTATGTTTGGAGAAAGGAGAACACTGCATTCCAGCATAAGAACATCTGTGAAACATGATGGTGGTAGTATCATGGTTTGGGCCTGTTTTGCTGCATCTGGACCAGGACGAGTTGACATCATTGATGGAACAATGAATTCTGAATTATACCAGCAAATTCTAAAGGAAAATGTCAGGACATCCGTCCATGAACTGAATCTGAAGAGAAAGTGGGTCATGCAGCAAGACAACGACCCTAAGCACACAAGCCGTTCTACCAAAGAATAGTTAAAGAAGAATAAAGTTAATGTTTTGGAATGGCCAAGTCAAAATCCTGACCTTAATCAAATAGAAATGTTATGGAAGGACCTGAAGCAAGCAGTTCATGTGAGGAAACCCACCAACATCACAGAGTTGAAGCTGTTCTGTACTGAGGAACGGGCTAAAGTTCACATATTTTTGCCCTCACAGATATGTAATATTGGATCATTTTCCTCAATAAATAAATGACCAAGTATAATATTTTTGTCTCATTTGTTTAATTGGGTTCTCTTGTGTGAAAATCTGATGATGGTTTAGGTCATATTTATGCAGATATATAGAAAATTCTAGCACCACTGTACATTTTTCCTATGCTCAAACATTTTCAAGTCATTTGTGTATTTTTTGACTTTTACTTGTGGTGGCACTTTGCTGAAATGTGGCAACCCTACCCATGAGCTTCTAGAAGTTGTCCTTTAAAATAAAAACTTGGCTTACAAAACTTTTTTGATTTCATTTGGCAGGATCCCAGTCCCTAAAGCTAGTAAGCTTTCTAAAAAACAAACAAACAACCAAAAAACAAACCCTGAATACTCTGCCTGCTGTCAGTATCTGTATTCGTATTAATTTAGAATGGATTATCTGTTGAATATGAATAGAAAAAAGTATTTACAACCTTACTTCTTAATTGTTTATTTTATAGTAATTATTTTAGAATACATCCAGACACACACACAAAAAACAAAAACAAAACCCCACCTCTGCATGTCTATCTTAACATTAGCATGCTCATTTTCACACTTGGTCCCAGGCGTTAAATGACAGAACTCTCTCTCTCTCTCTCTCTCTCTCTCTCTCTCTCTCTCTCACACACACACACACACACACACACACACACACACACACACACACACACACACACACACACACACACACACAGACACCAGAGACTGTGGCATTTGTTGTGAAACTGAAACTTCAGCTGTTAAATTAAATAGTTAAATTAATGCATTATTGAGAAATTAGTATTACCATTTACAACAGCTCTCTGTTTTCACATGAAATTTATTAATAAATTAAATGTCCATTTAATTTATAATTTAATTTATAATTTAACATATTCCTTACATGATGATATGAATGCAGAAGCAGGAGCAGAAACAGGAGCAGAAGCGGGAGAAGGAGCAGAAGCAGGAGCAGAAGCAGGAGCGGAAGCGGGAGAAGGAGCAGAAGCAGAAGCGGGAGAAGGAGCAGAAGCAGAAGCAGAAGCGGGAGCAGGAGCAGAAGCAGGAGCGGAAGCGGGAGAAGGAGCAGAAGCAGGAGCGGAAGCGGGAGAAGGAGCAGAAGCAGAAGCAGGAGCAGAAGCGGGAGCAGGAGCAGAAGCAGGAGTGGAAGCGGGAGAAGGAGCAGGAGCAGAAGCGGGAGCATGAGCAGAAGCGGGAGCAGAAGCGGGAGCAGGAGCAGAAGCAGGAGCAGGAGCAGGAGCAGAAGCAGTGCACTGAGGTGCGAGTGTGTGCTTTCACACCAGCAGCGTTTCACGTGCAGAAACTGCAGTGCGCTTTGCAGAAAGGTTCTCGGGTTCCATAGTTAATTTTCTTGAAAAGCAAACCAAAAAAATATACAACAGTTATTGTGAGTGGGCTGTTGAGGTGTTTTGTTAACTTGATCGTTGCGTAATATAACATTTACCTAATGGGGAGGAGCACGTTTACAATTCACGTGTAATGAAAACTTGTAAAAAAAAAAAAAAAAAAAAAAAATTATTTTTTGCCAAGAATGCCAACGTATCTTCTAGTATCTTCTAAAATTATAATATAAAACAGTTTTGACAGGTGTATTTTTCTGTTTTAGCAACCTATCAATTTTATTGCTGTACCTCCATATAACACTGTTCTCATTCATGATTAGTGTATATATTAAATGTAAAACATACTACTTTTTCTGTGCAATATATACTTTTTTGTCTACTCATTTGTCTTTCAACCGTGTACTGGCCCTTTAATTCAGCGCGAGCAGCTCGAGCAGCGCAGTTAAAAAAATAGACTCGACGCCGAAACTCCCGCTTCACTGCTGCTCACGCGCTGCTCCTGCATCCGGTGTACATTTTTACACCGTCCGGTGTAAAAGCACTCATTCGTTAACATGCACGCCGAAAAAAAATACGCACTCTGCTTCTGCTCTGCTGCAGCGTGCGGTGTGAAACAGGCCTGAAACAGGCTTAATCTGGCGTGAGATTTACTTGGGTTGCGTGAGACAGAGCCTGAAAGCGTGTGTCTCACGCCAAATGCGTGAGCGTTGGCAACCTTGCTAATGGTGTGTTTTGTTTCTTATTAATCATCATGTTTTTGACTCAACAAAACTGAAACTTGTAATTGAAACAACAACAACACCAACAACAACAAAACAGTAATTAATAGTTCACTAACATTAGACAGTATAATGTGTTTGTGCGAGTGTATAATCCAATAACTGAGCGGAAACACTGCTACATCAATCAGCAAGCAATTAAAACTAAAATTAAAAACAATAATTGTGTCTAAGAGTGAGATGAAGTTTCATACCGGACAGCGTGAGCAGAATCACAGCCAAGTGCAGCATCTTCATCTCTTCTTCAGTAAGAACTTCACACTCTCAGTGTTGTCTCTATAGATACAAAGAGCTTATTGACTTGGTCATGATATGTGACAACTAAAAGTTTTTCGGGGGGGGGGGGGGGGGGGGGTGGGGGATTTGAAGAGGCCAAACTCAAGCAAAACATGTATTACTTTATTAGTAAGATTCTTGAGTACTTCTGCTGAGGCTTCGTTGCAGTGGATATTTATCGAGTTAATTAGAAATGACTCAACATAATCATCACGTTACTCTGGTGCATTTTTACAAAAACAGGATCTAAAAAAGTGCTTACATGACTAATCAGAGGTTACATAAGTTAAAATAGACAGTAACTCTGGGAAACTCTGTCTTCAACAGTGTTTTAAGTAGAAAACAGGAACAGAACAGCCCTCATAGTTCTTGAATCAAACAATACAGAAGTTCACAATTAGTACATTCTTAATGTGAATACATGTTCAACTATCGGTTCACATAGTCAGGTAATATATTATTACTAAGTAAATACTGATTCATTGTCATCATTGATTATAAGTAAATTTTATCACCACAATATACACACACATACAGTCTCCTCTGAAAGTATTGGAACAGCAAATCCAATTAGTTGTTTTCGCTATACATTGAAGACATTTGTGTTTGAGATCAAAAGATGATTATAAAATGATAGTTCCGAATTTCAGCATTTATTTCCTCATATTTGCATCTAGATGTGTTAAACAACTTAGAACATGACACCTCTGATGGCCGACCACCCAATTTTTAGATGAGCAAAAGTATGGGAACAGATAGTCTTAAAGTATATTAAAGTAAATAACACTTAATATTTGGTTGCATATCCCTTACTTCCAATAACTGCATCAAGCCGGCGACCCACTGACATCACCAAACTGTTGCAGCTTTTTTCAGTTGCTGTTTGTATCTGAGGGTTTCTCCCTGCAGTCTCCTCTTCAGGACGTGAAATGTTGCTCAACTTGATTAAGGTCTGGTGATTGACTTGGTCAGTCTAAAACCTTCCACTTTTCCCCCCGTTGAAGCCCTTTGTTGTGGTGGAAGTGTGTTTTGGATCGTTGTCTTGCTGCATGATGAAGTTCATCCCAATAAGATTGGATGAATTTCTCTGTAAATTGTAATACAAAATGTTCCTGTAGACTTCTGAATTCATTCTGCTGCTACCATCATGAGTTCCATCATCAATAAAGATTATTGAGCCTGTTCCAGAAGCAGCCATGCAAGCCCAAGCCATGACACTACCTCCACCATGTTACAAAGATGAGCCTGTATGTTTTGGATCATGAGCAGATCCTTTCTATCTCCACACTTTGGCCTTTCCATCACTTTTGGTAGACATTAATCTTCCAGAACTTTTGTGGCTCATCTCTGTATTTCTTTGTGAATTCCAATCTGGCTTTCCGATTCTTACTGCTGATGAGTGGTTTGCATCTTGTGGTATGGCCTCTATATTTCTGCACTTGAAGCCTTCTTCAACTGGTGGATTGTGATACCTCCACCCCTGTCCTGTGGAGGTTGTTGGTGATGTCACTAACTGTTGTTTTGGGGTTTTTCTTCACAGCTCTCACAATGTTGAGCTGTTGTTGTTTTTCTTGGCCGACCCATTCGGTGTCTGTTGCTCAGTACACCAGTTTCTTTCTTTTTCAAGACATTCCAGATTGTTGTATTGGCTATGCTTAATGTTTGTGCTATGGCTCTGATAGATTTCCCCTCTTTTCTCAGCTTGCTTTTCTCCCATAGACAGCTACATGACAGACATGGTCTACATGTTGGTTTATCCTTTTCAACAGCAAATGCAGTCTTCACAGATGAAACCTAGGGCTCAAACCAAGAGTAGACATTCAGAGCTATTTATGTCCCATTACATCTGGCGTAAACCAAACACAGAAATCCACAAAAAGAGCATCATACCTATGGTCAAGCATGGTGGTGGAAATGTGATAAGCTAACTAATAAGCAGCTCTTCAGTTTGCTTTTACTGATGTAGAAGTCCTATTTTGTAAATTTTAAATAAATGGAATCAGTCGGGTCGCTATCATTAGAAATGAGTTGTAGTGTCTTTTGTTGTTCTAACATTCATCTGATCCAGAATCTTACCTTCCTGTCTGAACCAATGGAGCACAGGAGCATCCTAATGAATAAAACACTTTACTGATTCAGGTCTCGTCTACTATCTCTATTAAAATATTGAAAACATATCAATTTAATCTAGATGAATAAATTTCACTTGAAATGGCTGCTATGATTAATATTTATTTCTCAATGATGAATTTATTTAAATATATTATCTATAATTTAAAAATGTCTGTAGATTCACCACACAACGGCACTGTAGTCTGTGTGTGTGTGTGTGTGTGTGTGTGTGTGTGTGTGTGTGTGTGTGTGTGTGAGTAAATCTCATTTATCACCTACCATCAAGTGTGAATGTTTTTTTTGTTTGTTTTTTTACTTGTAATGACTTCCGTATTTATTTATTCTGTATTTACTTGTAATGACTTGTAATGTAATCCGATCCTGCATGTCTCCTGATGAAGTTCCGCAGGTACACCTCTCTCTGCGGCTACTCTGTTCAGTAAGTGTTCTGACGTTCTGTGATGAAGCAGATTTACTGTTACCACTGTGAAGTTGATTATTTTCCTATAACAGCACAAAAATGACACATTTTAAAAATACTTTTTTGTCGAGCGACTGCCTGTGAATGAGCTGTTGCTATAGAAACGATAACCAGTGCATTAATATAGATCTGTGATTTGCAGCTGCACTACTGTCAGAGCTGCTGTTATAGAAAATTAGTCAACACCTTTTGACCTTTCACAATCCAGAATTCAACAGCACTGTGTTTTACAGTAATAAACCCCTCCTCCTGTCACCGTTTGTTAATTCATTAGTATACACAGGTAAACTTCTTCTTTTTGTGTATTTTTACAGGAACACGGAAATTTTAAAAGGAAATTTTACTTCTCGTTTATTATAACCAGGTCAGTGAGCTAAGCGAACATGCCGACACAAACTGGTCACAGCTACATTTGTTAACAGCAGGGATGAAGATGCTTCAGCTGGTTACGATTCTAGTCACGCTGTCCGGTATGAAACCCCATCTCACTCTCAGTTTCTTCTACATAATTATTGCTCAGTGCTGTGAGTTTTTCACTGTTTGCTGGTTCATGTTGCAGTGTGTATTGGACTATACACAGGCACAAACATAGTTACATATTAATCTGTGTCTGATCAGAGACTAATAATGATGGTTTAAATTGATGTGAAGATGTTATTTTATCTTCTTAAATTTAAATATATTACTAGCACATTTTTAAAATGCTAATAATGCTGGACTGCTATTGCACTGATGAATAAGAAATAAAACCAAACGTAATTAATGATCTGTCATCATCTTACATCTTTTTATCTTTTTACAAGCAGCTTAATGCAAACCTATGTAAAAAAACAACAACCTGCATTAAGCTGCTCGTAAAAGGATGTAAGATGATGACAGATTATTAATTACATTTGGTTTTATTTCTTATTCATTAGTGCAATAGCAGTCCGGCATATATATATATATATATATATATATATATATATATATATATATATATATATATATATATATATATATATATATATATGCACCCTATTCTTTAGTACAAACTTTGTTATAAATTTTTTATTTTATGACATACATTATCAAGTCAGTACAAAAAACATTTTAGATTCCCAAACATTAGTTTGTATGTCATTAAAGAAAGCAGCATATTACGTAAGAGACACTTTTCAGACAAAAACACAATGAAGGCTGCTGGGTTTTGCGGCAAAAATAAGAAGCGAGTGCGAAAGTTAAAGTCTCCAGAAGAACTGTGGCTGGTTCTGCAAGATGCTCAATAAAACTTACCAGCTCATTTCCTTATAAAACTGCACTAATTGTACCGGACTTAATTGTAATTGTAATTGACTACTATTTTTATTTTTATTTTTTTGTCACACCAAATATTGACTTTTTGTTTACTAAATATTTACCAAATACTGACTTTTTGTTTGAAATATTGTTTCATTTACTACTGTTTACTGCTCTTTACGGTATTTGTATTAAAGTGTAGAAACATTTAATTTAATTATTTTAAAGGCATCTTTGCTCTACAGCATTTCTTTACATGTGCACAGTACTGAAAAGTATATATATATATATATATATATATATATATATATATATATATAATTTTATTTTATTTTTTTTTAAACTTACCTTTTTAAAATCTTGACTGCTTTATGTACACACTTATTTTGCAGGTGTTCTCACTCAGAGCAATGATTGGGGTGTGAAATATGACCCCGATAATCCGATCTGTGCTGTGAGAGGATTCAGTGTCTCCATTCCCTGTTATTATTATTATCCACAGCAAAATTTTCGGGTGACACAAATGCTTTGGTGCTCAATGAACTCAAACACAGGATGGTGTAAAAACCCTCCGTATGTTTATAACAGCTCATCAAACACCAAGTCAGACTTTGAGTACGTTGGAAACAACAAATCAGACTGCAGTTTGTTAATCCACAATGTACAGTTCAATTATTCTGGAGAGTACAAATTCAGATTTATAACTAATGAGACAGGTGGCAGATGGACAGGTGAACCTGGAGTGATTCTACAAGTTGCAGGTAAATGCTATGGTTTAAAAAAAGCTTAAATAAAATGTTGTTTATGTGCATAATTAACTTAATATAAGATTCCACTGTGGAGGAGTATTTTTATTGTACCAGTTATGAAAAATATTTTCAGCTGCTGATAAATTAAGGACAGAACGTGATGGGGCATGCTGTTATTGGAAAATAATCAATGACCTGGTGGTGTGATGCGGCCTGACGCGAAGTTGATTATTTTCTCATAACAGCACAAGTGCATTAATATAAACCTGTAATTTGTAGCTGCACTGCTGTCAGAGCTGCTGTTATAGAAAATTAATCAACACCTTCTGACCAATCACAATCCAGAGTTCAACAGCACTGTGATATAAAACATTATAAAGAAAACATATATTAATAAGAAATGGTGGAATCTTTTTGAAGAAATATAATTTATTAAGAAAAAAACAAATGAAGCACATTATATAAGAACGTGTTGTTGACTCAGACTTTAGGATGCGACTGTATTATAATTATTAACACCTGATCTCTGAAAAAGATTTAAAGGTGTCACTATTCAGGCTCAGTGGAAACGGAACCCTTAAACCAGGAGACTCGTTAAATCTGACGTGTGATGTGAACTGCACACACAGTTCCTCACAGTTTGTGTGGTCTAAGAACAAAGTGCAGTTAAATACATCAGGACCCGTTCTTCACTTTCCTGCTCTAACCGTGAGGGATTCTGGGAGTTACACCTGCACTTGGAAAACCAACGAGGCCTCAGGATCTAATATGATCAGCCTTTACGTCAAGGGTGGGTCCATCTGTTCACAACATTCCTGATGTTTAAATGTCTCTAATGATTACTGAAGGAAAAGAAGAAGTTGATCATGATGTGCCCCTACACTCCTGTAGCAAGTGACTTGTGTTCAGTTTTTTTCTTATTTTCTTTTGAACAGGTGAAAATCCTGATCATCAGCCAAACTGGATCATTGCTGTGGTGACAACTGGAGTAATTTTAATCATCTTAGTCCTCTTTGGAGCTATGATTTACAACAGGAGGTAAAATTCTGCATGTTTCTGCATGCTTTTTTCTGCAAAAAAGGCAAATACAGTATAAGATGGTGAACATTATGAAAGCGAGCACACAGTCCTGTTTTACTCCGTTATGGATTGGAAAGAAATGTCCGGATGGTTCGTCATTTTAGAGAGTACTGGTGTAAACATCAGGCTTCCACATGATACGATATGATTCTGATTAATAAGGTAACGATTCGATATTTGACACCACTGAATCTGTCACGATAAGATACATTTCGATTCGAGTTAGTAGCCTGTGATCGTTATGTGACCAGACAGATATGTTCAGAATCATGGGTAGGCCTGCCGTTAATTTGTGAACGATGATGATGTTGAGAAGGACTATTTTAAAGGTATCAGAGTTGTGGACAAATCACCTTGCTAGCCTGTTTAATTATTTACACCTCACTTTAACAATATTAATTATTTTTTACACACCAGTTGCTTGTCCTTTTTTTACAATAATTGATTTATAATTGTTGCATGTATTCATTTAAATCGCTGCCTTTTAAATTGATGAATCAATCCAAATCATCGGATCGTTACACCCCTACGGCACCCACCATGCCTATATGAAAGCTTGGGGCATCACAGTGTGTTGGAACTGGGGCAAAAAGGTCCATCCTGTTAACCAGGTCAAAAGCTCTTCAGCTGAGGATCTCATGGGATGTTGGGTGTTTGTCGATTATGATGAGGATGGAGATTCCCAGGTCGTTACTGAAATTGATGTGGTCACCACTGTAGAGCAGCCTTCTTAGTCATGGTCCTGGAATACTCCTTCCCTAAATATTTTAGTGTTTTAGCTAGGCTGGTGGTTTCTGTTCCTCCCCTCTGAAGTTTAGCTCATGCACTGATTTCACCGTCCACTGGCTGGTCTGATACTTAAATTAAGGTGTCGTTTTTCTGCTTCTGCTAGGAGGAAACCCAATGCTCAGGAAGACAACAGCAGAAAAGTTGGAGAGCAAATACAGGTATGACATAGTTAATAGTTGACACTTAGTTCTGCACAGTAGAGACTGCATTCTTAAATGATCATAACCAAACCCCGTCATACTTATAACTCTGAAAGAACCTCCAACGTAAGAGGGGTTGAAAATGACCATTTGAGATTTTTTCTAAAGCCAAAGCCGATGTTCTGCTGCCACACAATCTCTGACAGTTATGTGAACGAGAACGAGAACTCACCAGTTGCTACGGCCAATTCATTCATTCCGAGTAACAACAGCTCAAAGAATCTCAAGAGAAAAAAACAACCATCAGTTGGTCAATTAATAAATTATAAAAGGCACCTTAACATGACCATTTTTGGAGCCACCCAAATCAGCTTCCATGAGCGTTCCCACTTCAGAGTCCTCTGTGTAGGCTTCATTACTTCAGAATGGACCGCACCATTAGCATTCCCTGTGCTTTAGCATTCCTGATTCAATGTGAGCATTAAACAATGATTGAATGAGGTGGATTTGAGCACAGGAGCTCTAACTTTAATACATTTTATGGTTTTGCTCAGTGTGTATTTTCAAGACTAAAAGTCTGAGGTCACTTCCAAGAACTGACTTTATTATTCAAATCAAATACAACACTTTATTATTATTATTATTATTATTATTATTATTATTATTATTATTATTATTATTATTATATCATTCAAATCAAATCAAATGCAAAACTATATTATTATTAATATTATTTAATAATCCATTATGTAAAACTGAGAGAAATGTAGCTGTGTGAGAAATACTTGTTTGAATCCTGTTCACACACTTTATCATATATTGTATTTAAATGGTAATTTGATTCACTGCAGATAAAGCAGCTTCCTCAGCCCAATGAAGAAGTGCCGCAGCATGGAGAAGTGACTTCTGCATCTGTGTGTGCCAAAGATAAGAATCCGAACAATGGGTAAGAACTAATGCTGTGTAGATAGTGGCAGGTTCAGGTTAACTGTTTGCTAGTTCCTTTATCCAAAAAGCAGGGACATTTTACTCACATAAACTTAAAATACACTGATGATTTAGGATTGGGACTTAGCACACCCTGCTTATTTAACCTATAGGCTTATTCCTCTGTCAGTTTGTTGTAGTAGTAGTATTAATAATAATAACAACAACAACAATAATAAAAAAAAAATAATAAAAAAATAATTAAAACAAAATAATAATATATGCAGTTTTTGTATAATAAATAGTGTTTGGAGTGAACTCGATTCATACTAGCTAACTACAGTACAACTTAACTAACAGCTAGAGAACCCAGTCTGTCTGAAAAATTATGATTATGTTGAGAAGCACTATTTTACATGTACAGTGGTGCTTGAACATTTGTGAGCCCTTTTGAATTTTCTGTATTTCTGCATAAATATGACCTAAAACATCATCAGATTTTCACACAAGTCCTAAAAGTAGACAAAGAGATCCAAATCAAACAAATGAGACAAAAATATTACACTTGGTCATTTATTTATTGAGGAAAATGATCCAATATTAGATCTGTGTGAGGGCAAAAGTATGTGAACCTTTGCTTTCAGTATCTGGTGTGACCCCCTTGTGCAGCAATAACTGCAACTAAATGTTTGCGGTAACTGTTGATCAGTCCTGCACATCGGCTTGGAGGAGTTTTAGCCCGTTCCTCAGTACAGAACAGCTTCAACTCTGGGATGATGGTGGGTTTCCTCACATGAACTGCTTGCTTCAGGTCCTTCCACAACATTTCTGTTGGATTAAGGTCAGGACTTTGACTTGGCCATTCCAAAACATTAACTTTATTCTTCTTTAACCATCCTTGCTGCGTGAACCACTTTCTCATGAGATTCAGTTCACAGACGGATGTCCTGACATTTTCCTTTAGAATTTGCTGGTATAATTCAGAACTCATTGTTCCATCAATTATGGCAAGTTGTCCTGGCCAAGATACAGCAAAACAGGTCCAAACCATGATACTACCACCACCATGTTTTACAGATGGGATAAGGTTCTTATGCTTGAATGCAGTGCTTTCCTTTCTTCAAACATAACGCGTAATTTTAAACCAAAAAGTTCTATTTTGTTCTCATCCATCCACAAAACATTTTTCCATTAGCCTTCTGGCTCGTCCACATGATCGTTAACAAACTGCAGAAGGGCAGAAGTGTTCGTTTTGGAGAGCAGTGGCTTTCTCCTTGCAACCCTGCCATGCACACTATTGTTGTTCAGTGTTCTCCTGATGGTGGACTCATGAACATTACAGGTGCATCTCAATAAATTAGAATGTCGTGGAAAAGTTCATTTATTTCAGTAATTCAACTCAAATTGTGAAACTCGTGTATTAAATAAATTCAATGCACACAGACTGAAGTAGTTTAAGTCTTTGGTTCTTTTAATTGTGATGATTTTGGCTCACGTTTAACAAAAACCCACCAATTCACTATCTCAACAAATTAGAATACTTCATAAGACCAATAAAAAAAACATTTTTAGTGAATTGTTGGCCTTCTGGAAAGTATGTTCATTTACTGTACATGTACTCAATACTTGGTAGGGGCTCCTTTTGCTTTAATTGCTGCCTCAATTCGGCGTGGCATGGAGGTGATCAGTTTGTGGCACTGCTGAGGTGGTATGGAAGCCCATGTTTCTTTGACAGTGGCCTTCAGCTCATCTGCATTTTTTGGTCTCTTGTTTCTCATTTTCCTCTTGACAATACCCCATAGATTCTCTATGGGGTTCAGGTGTGGTGAGTTTGCTGGCCAGTCAAGCACAGCAACACCATGGTCATTTAACCAACTTTTGGTGCTTTTGGCAGAGTGGGCAGGTGCCAAATCCTGCTGGAAAATGAAATCAGCATCTTCAAAAAGCTGGTCAGCAGAAGGAAGCATGAAGTGCTCCAAAATTTCTTGGTAAACGGGTGCAGTGACTTTGGTTTTCAAAAAACACAATGGACCAACACCAGCAGATGACATTGCACCCCAAATCATCACAGACTGTGGAAACTTAACACTGGACTTCAAGCAACTTAGGCTATGAGCTTCTCCACCCTTCCTCCAGACTCTAGGACCTTGGTTTCCAAATGAAATACAAAACTTGCTCTCATCTGAAAAGAGGATTTTGGACCACTGGGCAACAGTCCGGTTCTTCTTCTCCTTAGCCCAGGTAAGACGCCTCTGACGTTGTCTGTGGTTCAGGAGTGGCTTAACAAGAGGAATATGACAACTGTAGCCAAATTCCTTGGCACGTCTGTGTGTGGTGGCTCTTGATGCCTTGACCCCAGCCTCAGTCCATTCCTTGTGAAGTTCACTCAAATTCTTGAATCGATTTTGCTTGACAATCCTCATAAGGCTGTGGTTCTCTCGGTTGGTTGTGCATCTTTTTCTTCCACACTTTTTCCTTCCACTCAACTTTCTGTTAACATGCTTGGATACAGCACTCTGTGAACAGCCAGCTTCTTTGGCAATGAATGTTTGTGGCTTACCTAGTGAACCAAACTGAGAGACCATTTTGAAGGCTCAGGAAACCTTTGCAGGTGTTTTGAGTTGATTAGCTGATTGGCATGTCACCATATTCTAATTTGTTGAGATAGTGAATTGGTGGGTTTTTGTTAAATGTGAGCCAAAATCATCACAATTAAAAGAACCAAAGACTTAAACTACTTCAGTCTGTGGCATTGAATTTATTTAATACATGAGTTTCACAATTTGAGTTGAATTACTGAAATAAACGAACTTTTCCACGACATTCTAATTTATTGAGATGCTTCTGTAACATTAGCCAATGTGAGAGAGGCCTTTAGTTGCTTGGAAGTTACCCTGCGTTCCTCTGTGACCTCGCGGACTATTACACGTCTTGCTCTTGGAGATTGCTCATCGTGATTTTTCTTGGTCCCTACTCCTGGGGAGGGTAACAATGGTTTTGAAATTCCTCCATTTGTACACAGTCTGTGTGACTGTGGATTGGTGGAGTCCAAACTCTTTAGAGATGGTTTTGTAACCTTTTCCAGCCTGATGAGCATCAACGACCTCAAAAATCTCCTTTGTTTGAGCCACAATACACTTCCACAAATATGTGTTGTGAAGATCAGACTCTGATAGATCCCTGTTTAAATAAAACAGCGCGCTCACTCACACATGATTGTCATCCCACTGATGAAAACACCTGACTCTATTTTCACCTTCAAATGAACTGCTAATCCTAGAGGTTCATGTACTTTTGCCACTCACAGATATGTAATATTGGATAATTTTCCTCAGTAAATAAATGACCAAATGTAATTTTTTGTCTCATTTGTTAATTGGGGTCTCTTTGTCTACTTTCAGGACTTGTGTCATATTTATCATACTTATGCAGATATATAGAAAATTCTAAAGGGTTCACAAACTTTCAAGCACCACTCTGTCAGAATTCTGGACAAATCACCTTGCTAGCCTGTTTAATTATTTACACATCACTTTAACAATATGAATTATTTTTTACACACCAGTTGCTTGTACCTTTTAAAAAAAATATTTTACTTTTTTTAAAAATTTTTTTTTTACAATAATCAATTTATGATTGTTGCATGTATTCATGTAAATCACTGCCTTTTAAATCGATGAATCAATCCAAATCATCGGATCGTTACACCCCTACGGCACCCATGATGCCTATATGAAAGCTTGGGGCATCACAGTGTGTTGGAACTGGGGCAAAAAGGTCCATCCTGTTAACCAGGTCAAAAGCAATAGACAGATCAATCAAGGCTGTGAACAGTGGCTGTCTCTGCTCTTGACCTCTTGATCTCATGGGATGTTGGGTGTTTGTCGATTATGCTGAGGATGGAGATTCCCAGGTTGTTACTGAAATTGTTGCAGTCACCATTATAGAGCAACCTTTTTAGTCATGTTCCTGGAATACTCCTGCCCTAAATATTTTAATATTTTAGCTAGGCTGGTGGTTTCTGTTCCTCCCCTCTGAAGTTTAGCTCATGCACTGATTTCACCGTCCACTGGCTGGTCTGATACCTAAATTAAGGTTTTGTTTTTCTGCTTCTGCTAGGAGGAAACCCAACGCTCCGGAAGACAACAGCAGAAAAGTTGGAGAGCAAATACAGGTATGACATAGTTCATAGTTGACACTTAGTTCTGCACAGTAGAGACTGCATTCTTAAATGATCATAACCAAACCCCGTCATACTTATAACTCTGAAAGAACCTCCAACGTAAGAGGGGTTGAAAATGACCATTTGAGATTTTTTCTAAAGCCAAAGCCGATGTTCTGCTGCCACACAATCTCTGACAGTTATGTGAACGAGAACGAGAACTCACCAGTTGCTACAGCCAATTCATTCTTTCAGAGTAACAACAGCTCAAAGTATCTCAGGAGACAAAAACAACCATCAGTTGGTCAATTAATAAATTAAAAAAGGCACCTTAACATGACCATTTTTGGAGCCACCCAGATCAGCTGCCTTGAGCGTTCCCACTTCAGAGTCCTCTGTGTAGGCTTCATTACTTCAGAATGGACCGCACCATTAGCATTCCCTGTGCTTTAGCATTCCTGATTCAATGTGAGCATTAAACAATGATTGAATGAGGTGGATTTGAGCACAGGAGCTCTAACTTTAATACATTTTATGGTTTTGCATCTTTTCAAGACCAAAAGTCTGAGGTCACTTCCAAGAACTGACTTTATTATTCAAATCAAATGCAAAACTATATTATTATTATTATTATTATTATTTAATAATCCATTATTTAAAACTGAGAGAAATGTAGCTGTGTGAGAAATACTTGTTTGAATCCTGTTCACACACTTTATCATATATTGTATTTAAATGGTAATTTGATTCACTGCAGGTAAAGCAGCTTCCTCAGCCCAATGAAGAAGTGCCACAGCAGGAGGAACTGACTTATGCATCTGTTTGTATCAAAAATAAGAATCCGAACAATGGGTAAGAACTAATGCTATGTAGTGGCAGGTTCAGGTTAACTGTTTGCTAGCTCCTTTATCCAAAAAGCAGGGACATTTTACGGACAAACTTAAAATACACTGATGATTTAGGATAGGGACTTAGCAAATATCCAATGAATTTTGAGGTTATTGCATCTCTGAGTTCTGTCTGATCTCCATCACTGACTTTTGCTGCAGTTGTTTTGCATATTCCAATTTTTATTTTTTTTCCCTCCATTTTTAGATGCTAGTTATTAGGAGCATGTTTTCAAGCCTGCTTTGTTTATCTTTATTTAAACACTTCACACGTGTTCACATTCACAATTCAAAATGTTCAATGTGATGTACAACAGCTGTGAAAGGATTTCATGTCTGCATGCTATACATGGCTCATAAATGGGTTTGTGTGTGATTGCAGGCAAGTCCACACTGAGCAGGAGAAGGAGGACATATCCGTCATCTACAGTAGCGTGATGATAAAATGATAACGTCTTTGGCATCATATCTTGAGGCATTTACCTTACTCAGGCAGCTTAAAAGGAAAAAAAGCTTGTGACTATGCAACCATGGCTCGCTAGAAGCTGGTTTCAGAGTGCACAGTGGCGTCACCTGCTGGTGAAGAGGATGTTTTACACACACTCCTGCCCAGTGTGATGTAATCATGACACGCTCCTTCTTCTTAATCAATCTTAAATGCTCTACTCCTGCTTCTTCATCTTAGAGCTTTCTACGCGTACAACTCACCTTCCTGCTGCAGTAGATCATCTCATCTGGATACCACAGATTTGAACTTCCCAAGACCTGCAGCTGTAATGATAAAGACTCTCATGTTCATTCCAGGATTCTGATTCACAATATGATCATACAGAACATTCCATATTATTTCAACACACACACACACACACACACACACACACACACACACACACACACACACACACACACACACACACATTACTATGTGCCTTTTCTCCGTAATGATTTATAATCCCACTATCCAGTGTGACCCAGAAGAGGATCTGTTTCCTCTTTAGTTCTGGTTCTTCCTCATGCCGTCTCTGAGTTTTTCCTTCCTCGTCACATCTGGATTGTCAGATTAGGGACCTACATCTACATGCACATTTCTGTAAAGCTACACAAAGCTACACATTTAACTGATTTAGATTTTTAATATTGAATTAAAATATTTTAACTTGTTTGTTATTTTGCAGATGATATGTTAGTTAAAGGGGTCATATCATGCGTTTTAATGGTTTCCTTTTCCTTTAGTGTGTAATGTATCTGTTTGTGCATGTATAATATCTGCAAAGTTACAAAGCTCATAGTCTCCCACAAAGGAATTTATTCTATCTAACAGAGAACACTGCTCCAGACCTGCCTAAAACAACTCAATCGAAGTCCAGATATTTCTTCTGCAGACATCTACGTCACAGTTTGACTAATATAGCTACACTACATGTCTTTGTTACAACCAATTTTTAAACTGTATTTTATGTTGTCACTTCAAGACATAAAGTTGTTACAGTGAAGAAGACAAATTAAACCGTTGTAACATCATATCTGAAAGTTAAGAGAGTTACAAAATAAAAACATACCACTGTGAAACGTTCTGCTCAAGTCATGCTTGCAAAGTTGGTTCTGATTGATCAGCTTGATCATCCGCATTTTCAGAATCTGACTCGGGCTCGGACTAATATGGTAAAACCGACGACATTATTAATTGTGCTTATAATAGCTTTAAAAGACACACTTGAGGTTTTTGGCCAATCACAACGCAATGGGTCAGCTGGCCAATCAGAGCACTCTGGGATTCTCAAAAGGAGGGGCTTTGGAGAAACCAGAACTCAGTCAGAGCATTTCAGACAGACTGGGAATAGAGCTACTGCAATAATGTACAGTATGTGAAAAATAATGCATTTTTTGAACATTAAAGCATGTTAACCTATTCTATTAAACCCAATAAACAAAATAATGAACTTTTAAAATACCATCATATGACTCCTTTAATAGCTTTGATACTATATTATGTCTGGCTTCAAAAGCAGTCACTCCACAGAGACTGCTCTGCTTTCCGTCATTGAAGCCTTACGACTAGCAAGATCAATCTCAAGATCATCTGTCTTCATCCTACTTGACCTCTCTACTGCCTTTGACACTGTGAATCATCAGATCTACCTGTCAACTCTCTCCAGCCTAGGCATCACTGGAACGGCTCTGCTCTGGGTGGAATCCTATCTCCCAGGCAGATCCTTCAAGGTATTGTGGAGGGGAGGGGTATCTGAAACTCAGCAACTCACAAATGGGGTTCCCCAGGGGTCAGTTCTGGGTCCACTGCTCTTTTTATTTATACTACATCTCTGTGTCTGTGATTGAGTCTCCTGGCTTCTCATATCACTGCTATGCTGATGACAGCCAGCTCTATTTGTGGGAAAGCCACCTTAAGTTCAACTTGGAAAAACAGAGATTCTTGTCATCCCTGCCTGCCCCTCAATCATCCACAACCTTACCGTACAGCTGGTGCCTTTCGATGACAACTTGACCTTCACAAACCACGTTTCAGCAACTGCACGATCCTGTAGGTTCATTCTGTACAACATCTAGAAAATCAGACCCTATCTCACTGAACAGGACACACAGCTACTAGTCCAGGCTCTTATCTCAAAACTGGACTACTGCAATGCACTACTCCCAGGCCTCCCAGCCAGCTCCATCAAACCCCTTCAGATGATTCAGAATACAGCAGCACACCTTGTTTTCAACCAGCCCAAAAGGATCCATGTCACACCCCTCTTCATCTCCCTCCACTGGCTTCCATAGCTGCCCGCATCAAATTCAAGGCCTTGATGCTCACGTATAAGACCTTGTCTGGAACAGCACCTCCCTACCGCAACACTCTCCTTGAAGTTTATGTTCCCTCTTGCAACCTGCGATCAGTTAACGACCGACGCCTGGTAGTCCTACTCAGTGAGGCATGAGGTCCTTTTCCAGAACCTTCACACTGACTGTCCCTCAGTGGTGGAATGAACTTCCAACCTCAACCCGGACAGCAGAATCCGTCACTATTTTCAAAAAACGGCTAAAGACCCACCTCTTCCCTGAACACTTAACTAACCCCTAACTTATCTGGGAACACTGGGAGCAAAGCAGGAATAAATTCATCCAGGATGGGACGGCAGTCCATTGCACGGCACCATGAATGCACTCATTCACACCTAGGAGCAATTTAGCGTAGCCAGTCTGCCTACTGGCATGTTTTTCAGAAAGTGGGAGGAAACTGGAGAACCTTGAGGAAACTAATGCTAACTGGGAGATTATGCTGTCTGACCTTTAGTAAAGCGAATGTGTAAGCATATCTGATGATTACGTGTTAATAGAGACAAATTCATTGAGTTACTGCTGTGAACTCCAGTAATAGGAGTCAGAAAAGCTCTCAAATTTATAGAGAAACAGGAACTTTTAGATGGAAGTCTTTCCACAGAGCTGAGGAGTGTTTCTGAAATTAAACTGTTACTTAAATAAATTGTTTCTTAAATTTGTAAGATGTTTTAAAGCACAAAATTTATGTATTTGTTGGACTCTAGACTTTATTGTGTACAACTGCTTTCTCCTCAGAATTCTCCACTTTATTTACGCAGCAGCAGCTAGCATCACTAATGATACTGATTTAATCCATTGCTAGGTTGTGTATGTCTTGACTTTCATGTCAATTAGGAAACAGAACCACAGCTATACAATATATAGATTCAATAAAATGACACTTTTTCCTTTAAGAAAAAATTACGAACGTGACAAAAATAATTTAGGATCTAGGACGAGCGGTAAACGCCCCGCCCACACGTTACAATAACAACAAAGCTAAACCCGGAAGTGGAATCGTCAGCGCAGCCAGACCTTAATATGTAAATCGGAAAATCAACCGACATTTTAAAACCACTATTTTACAACCAAAATAAATATAATGACTATTTATACCAAAAAAAAAAAGTTTCTGACTCTTTAAACATTTTAAACCATCTAAAACTAATTATCTTCTCAAAGCTTCATTTACAGCGCACACAAGTGACGCCTGCTGGAGAAAATGATGTAGTGCAGTCCAAGAAGATGTGACGTTCATGAAAAAGATTGAAAATTACTTTCGAAACTTTTTCTAAACAACTTTTTTTTAAAGATTACCTTGTCAGCAGTTAATATCCTGCCTGAACTTCCACATTAAGTCTTGGTTATTATAATGTTATAATTGAATGATATGATATGATATACGTTTCATCATTTAATCAGTCAAACTATTATTTACAGAGAACATTTCATAGAAAAAACTGGAAACATTTTACTATAATAGCAAAGCTACCGATTAACATTAACACTATTAAAATTTCAGAGAAAATCCAGATGCGTGATGCATCACATCTAAAATCCAGTATGTGCATCTACCTTGATAGCAATGCATCCTTACGACCAGGAGGTGTCACCCGTGTACTCTGTAAATAAATTATACTGCGTTACTAATATAGACAAGATACCAGATATTCACCCTTACACCATTAAAACCTACACAACTGTAAATAAAGTCCAGTTTTCTGTACACAACCAGTTCAGTGTCTTTAAGGACCAGATGTTAATTTGCTGATGTTCTGTGAACAGCAGAGACACTACAAACATCAAGATTGAACTTGTTCAGAAATTTGCATCTGAATTTATGTGAATTTTCACAAGTAGTACATAGGACATTCAGGACATGACAACATGTTGAAATGCACCTTCACATTAGGCCACATGTTACTCACCAGAATGAAGAACTCATTCCACATTGATGTACAAATCTGAGCAGAATTTTACTGGATCATGCTCTCGTGTGGCTTCTCCATGCGCGGGTGTCCCGTCCCATCCACCACTGGCTGTATCATGTAACATGCTGCTGTATCAACAGTAACAAGAGTGTTTTAGTGATTATTGATTAAGCCCACTCATCTTACCAGTCATTATCAAATTTTACTCCCTCATTACCTTATCTCTCTCACCTGGGTGTGTTTTATTGGAATTGCGTGTGTATACTTCTTCTTTTGGACATTTTTTTTAGGAACAACATTTAGTTCTGACTTCTCATTTACTAATCAATGAGCTAAGCTTATCAGCACACAAACAGACACACACACACACACACACACACACACACACACACACACACACACACACACACAAAGCTGCCTGTGTCGATCACCTGCTGAACTGGAGCGCAAAAAATGCTGCACTTGGTGATGATTCTGCTCACTGTGTCAGGTATGAAATGAACTCTTCTGTGTTCAGTTCTTAACCTTTTACTGGCACCGGGACATGGACAGATTCTTACCTGAAATTTCAGCTTTAAATTTTATTTGTAAGGAATAAACCAATGTGTGTGTTGTTATAAAAAAAAGCCCTGATATTGGAGACTCCTTCCATAAAAGTTAAATAAACTCCACCATATCAATGATTGCACAGGTTTTTAATGCATTTCTGTTTATTATCTGCTGTACCATGTGACCCCATGTCCTGGTGCCTCAAAATCACTGTTACACTCATCAACTATTCGAGAGAGCTTACAGAGGTGTTTTATAAGAATCTTTATTCTCTATTTTGAAAGACAAAAACATTTTTGATATACAAGCAGCATTTTGTAGTGGAGCAAAACAATAATTTAAACCAAAACTGACAAAACAGAAATCGACACATTATCCTTTTGTTTTAGTCTTTAACTTTTTCGATTTGCACAGATTTTTCTACACACTTATGTTGCAGGTGTTCTCACTCAGATCAGTGAATGGGGTGTGAAATATCCTGATAATCCGATCTGTGCCGTGAGAGGATTCAGTGTCTCCATTCCCTGTAGTTATTATTATCCAACATCAAATCCCAATATTCAGGTGACACAAATGCTTTGGTGCTCAATGAACTCAAACACACGATGGTGTACAGACCCTCCGTATGTTTATAACAGCTCATCAAACACCAAGTCAGACTTTGAGTACGTTGGAGACAACAAATCAGACTGCAGTTTGTTAATCCACAATGTACAGTTCAGTTATTCTGGAGAGTACAAATTCAGATTTATAACTGATAAGACAGTTGGCATATGGACAGGTAATCCTGGAGTGATTCTACATGTTGCAGGTAAATTTTAATATTGAAAATAACTTTTCATTTGCATAATTTCCTTTCAATTCTTTAGGAATAAATGTATAATTTTGCAAAGGCAAGATTCTCTTCTTGAGCTTACAGTTGCATCAAAAATCTGAGATAAATCAGTTAATTAGTTAAATCATTTAATCATTAATTAAAAGCTAATACAGGATTAGCTTTTAATTAATTCATGAATAATTGAATTAATTGATTCAAGAATACATTATTAAAACCTGAGAAAAACAGCTAGCTGTTTGAGAAAAAAACAATAGGAAACAAATCTATTTATGTTTTCTGTTCACACACATTATTTCTGCATTTCATTTAGGTGTACTCTAATTTTTTTAGTTTTTTTAATGACTATCACATGATATTGACACAGATACTCCTCTGTACATTATGCATTATCATCTCTACTGCATTCACTCAGTAAGAACACAGTTTGGACATTTTTTTCGTGAAAAATGAATTTGATTCAAAAATAACTATTTTTGATGGAGATTTTAGGTCTCAGCTGTATTGCCACCGTATTATAATTATTAACACCCTCTCAGTCCTGATTCACTGACGTGGAGTCTTTCCTGCTCTCTGAAAAAGATTTAAAGGTGTCACTAATCAGTCTCAGTGGAAACGGAACCCTTAAACAAGGAGACTCGTTAAATCTGACGTGTGATGTGAACTGCACACACAGTTCCTCACAGTTCGTGTGGTCTAAGAACAACGTGCATTTAAATACATCAGGACCCGTTCTTCACTTTCCTGCTCTAACCGTGAGGGATTCCGGGAATTACACCTGCACTTGGAAAACCAACATGACATCAGGATCTAAAACGATCAGCCTTCACGTCAAGGGTGGGTCCATCTGTTCACAACATTCCTGAAAGTCTCGAATTCAAATTGTACAGAGATAAATCCAGCGGCACGCCAAAAAATGCTATACAAGGACAGACATCAATTTTAATTTTAAGAATTGCAGGCATAGTCATAAAGTAGTTACACCAGAATCTATGTAGCATTTGACAGAGGAAAAACATTTGGCTTAAATTACAAGGAGAGTAGGGACATCTGCCACATGCTGTTTCTTTATAAATTGTTTCTATAGAGCCATAGAAAACAGAAAGCTTCACCAGAATGAAGAACTCATTCCACATTGATGTTGTACAAATCTGAGCAGAATTTTACTGGATCATGCTCTTGTGTGGCTTCTCCATACGGGGGTGTCCCGTTCCATCCAACACTGGCTATATCATGTAACATGCTGCTGTATCAACAGTAACAAGAGTGTTTTAGTGATTATTGATTAAGCCCACTCATCTTACCAGTCATTATCAAATTTTACTCCCTCATTACCTTATCTCGCTCACCTGGGTGAGTTTTGACACTGGTTTTACCTGGCAGACACATTACTGGAATTGCAGATGTATGTACAACATTTAGTTCTGACTTCTCATTTATTAATCAATGAGCTACGCTTATCAGCACACACACACACACACACACACACACACACACACACACACACACACACACACACACACACACACACACACACACACACACACACACACAAAGCTGCCTGTGTCGATCACCTGCTGAACCGGAACAGTAAAAATGCTTCACACTTGGTGATGATTCTGCTCACTGTGTCAGGTATTGTTACATATGTGCTTACAGAATTTGTGTATTTTCCATTTGTTATTAGCAACAGCTTGTAATAGGACTCACACACAGCAACAACTTGCGACTTGGCTACCTCATAACACACACTTCTTGTTCTGTGACCTATAACACCCAGAAGCATTATGGGTATTGTAGTTTGAAACACATCTCAACACATCTCCCGCCGTAGAAGAGATACCCTTTCAACAGCACAAGTAAAACATCAATCAAGATTACATAACACTTCATTGAACATTAATCAACATGTGTACCATTACTATTGATAAGTGAAACCCGTTATGAAAAATCAAATGAATGACATTAAGGCTCGTTCCCCTTAAAATACCTTAACGCAACATGTATACATTCTGAAATGCATAACCACTGATATTAATACCATTTCCTAAGTAATGAATTTCGCCAAACAAGGCAATGCACAAAATCTTTGATTATCGGAGAACATTAATAAAGAATGTCATTCACTACTAGTCTATAAAATGAGCAGGCCATTGAAGGTCATTTTAAGAGCAGGAATGGAGTCTGGTGGAACACGCTCCACATCCACAATGGGTAAGGAGTGTTCCAGTGTGCTCTGTGTCTGTAGCATTTGTATGAAATGGCCCATGACAGTTTGTTTATGGTCAGCTCTGGTGGAAAGCACAGGCTTTGGATGACGTCTGTCAAGGTTGGTTCTATTGGGTGTCTGAACCAGATAAGACCGTGGTTCCCTTGTGGGTCTCACAACTGTGCTTGATGTGCACCATGTTTTCACCCCATCCACCTTTAAGAGAACCTGTTCACCTGGGCATAAGTGAGGGAGAGAACAAACTCAATATCTTTTGTCAGAGAAGCGCTTAGAAGCTGTTTTTGCTTGTTTGTTCTTTGCAGCCACTTCCTGGTGACTGATGAAATGGGGTCATAAGTTCATTATCTGAGCAGGGCATACTCCAGTAGCAGCAATTGGTGAGGCTCTGAAACTCAAGGGGCCCAAATGATGATATGGCTGCCGAAGGATACACTTTGGTGTCCCAACTGCACGCTCAATAGTTCCATTTTATTGTGGGTAGAGGGGGCTGCTGGTAATTTGTTGAATGCCCCAGCCCTTACAAAAGTCCACAAAGTCTGTGCTACTGAACTGGGTGCAGTTATCCGAGTGGAGTTCACGTGGAATCCCCCATCTCACAAATATCCCTTTTAGAGTAGCAATCACACTACGGCTGCTAGTGAGCTGTAGATGTGCAATTTCAATGTCTCTAGAATAGAAACCACCAGAATGCTCCTATTGTATACCAGGGACTAGGTGGCAGTGGGATGGTGACCAGTGGCTCCTTTCTCTGGATGGGTCTGTGTTCCTGGCAGAAGGTGCACCGAAGTTCTGTGTCTGAACTTACTGACTCTGTGATTGGGTTGTGTGATAGCATGTCAGCCACAACCAGTGACTTGCCTGGGACATGTACAGCTTTAATGTTGAACTGCATCGGGAGCATCAGTAGCCATTGACAGCACAGGGCTGTTTTGTCCAGATCATAAGTGTTGATGAGTGTTGGGATAATGTCCATTGTTAAAAGCGCTATACAAATAAAACTGAATTGAATTGAATTGATCGGAGGACCAGGGGCTTATGGTCCGTTTGCAGGGTGAACTCACCATACCCTGTAGATAGCAGGCAAGCCGCTCACATGACCAAACTGCAGCCAGGCATTCCTTTTCGATTTGTGAGTATTTCTGTTTGGCAGACAAGAGGGTTCTAGAGCAGAAAGCTACAGGAAGTGCCTTGTTGCCGAGGGTCTGCAGCAGGGTGGCACCAAATCCGAAACTGCTGGCATCAGCAGACACAATAATAGGCTTAGCAACATCATAGAATGCTGGAGCGGAGGATAACAATGTCTTTACATTGTGAAAAGCCTGCTGTTGTTGTGTATGCAGACTCTTTCTTAAGCAATTCGTTGAGTGTATGGAGCTCTGTAGACAGGCCAGGTAGGAACTTCCCTAGGTAATTCACCATACCAAGCACTTGTCTGAGATGAGTGATGTACTTGGGGTATGGAATGTCCGTAATCACTTTCACCTTGTCTGGGTCTGGTTTTACTCCATCACAGCTGATAAAATGTCCAAAGAAATGGAGTTTGTTTTTATTGAAATGACAATTATCTCTGTTGAGCTTTAACCCTGACTCCTGGATTTTCTGCAAGACAGCCTCAAGATTCTTATCATGTCTGTCTTGATCTCTGCCATACACCAGGAATTGTCCATGACTACAACACACACCCCTCCTGACCCTCCAGCAGCCTACTCATTTCCCTCTGAAAGATCTCAGGTGCAGATGTGATCCCAAAGGGAAGCCTTTGAAAGCAAAACCTCCCTTTTGGAGTGATGAATGTGGTAAGCATCAAACTTCTGGAGTCTAAATGGATCTGCCAGATTGGCCACAGACAACTTTGGAGCAATGTCCTCCAATGTAGGCAGCATGATTTTTTCTCTCTTCACCGCTTGAGGTGTTTTAAGTCCTCATGTATCCTGATTTTCCCGTTTTTCTTTGCCACTGGGACCATGGGGGAGCACCAGTCTGTGGGCTGTGTGACCTCACATATCTGCATGGACTGCATCCTATGTAACTTTTCTTGATACTCTCTTGAGCATCTGAATTAGTGGAAATGGCAACCTATGCGGTGTAGCTAAACTGTACGGACGTGTGTCTGGCTTGATATCAATTTTGATTGGCTTGCGGTTCAGGCAGACCACTTCTGCACGGATCTGGTCTACTCTGACTACTAGGCCCATAGAACAAGATGTACTTCTACTAAGAAGGATGTTTTTATATCGTCCATCAACTACATAAATCTGAAACTGGTGATGAGCTGTGTTTCTTTCAGTCAGAGCTAAAAATTTTCCAATTGCTTTCAGTGTGCCACCTGGACTGTTTAGCTGTATTTCCATTTTAATCAGTGGGGGAGCGCTGTGGGAGACCCTGTTAAGTTTCACTAGACATTATGGTGATGTCCACCCCTGTATCGGTTTTGAAGGAAACAACTTTACCACACACAGGAAGACTCACCAGCCAGTCAGCGTCTGAATGACTTTTCTCGATGCTGGCAAGAAAGTATGCCTCACAGTCTTCATTTTCTCTGTATTGCACACCCACTGTTCTCACAGCCTTGCTTCTGCAGGCTGCAGCAAAATGTCCCACTTTACATGGGCACTGGCATGGGCCATGATATCTATTGCAATGTGAACACAATCTCCTCTCAGTCTGTTTATATCCTTGCTCTCCCCTCTTGTTTATTCTTTTACCTACATTGTAGTTTTTTGCTCCTCTGGACCGCTGTTGCAATGCTGCAACATCCCTGCCCCAGAATTTTGTGTCTTTGCCAGCTCCACTTGTCGTGCCATCTGTACAGCTTTCTCAGGTGTTAAGATACTTTCCATCTGAAATCTTTGTGACAGTCCATGGTTGGCTATTCCAATAATTAGTCTGTCGCAAAACTAAAAATCTCTCTGTGCCCCGAATTCACAATGCTCCACGAGCTCATATATAGTCCTCGCACAAAAGCTTCCACTGATTCACCCATCTTTTGCGAGCGTAGGTGAAAGCATGCATGTTCGTGTGTAACATTCTTACGTGGTATGAAATGTTTGTTAAACTTGTCTACCACTATTCTGTAATCGCTGGAATGGGCAGGTTCCATGAACCAAAAAGGAGGTGAATATAGCCTCTTCTTCTTTCCCCATAACATACAGCAATGAGTTTACTTGTACTTCACCCTCCTCTTTGTCCAACTTGGTGGCGATCAAAAATCGTGCAAAGCATTGGACCCACAAAGGCCATGAGGCTGGCTGGCTAAAACAAAATGAGCCTGAAACATCGACATGTCTCTTCTGTTTTGTTTTTTTCTTTCTTTCAGTGGGTGCGACACACTTCTGACACCATGTCACATACATTACTATACCACCAATATTGACACCCTGGGTAAATATGAGCAAAGAAGTCTGTGAAAAATTTTATTTATTGTTTAATCTTGTAATTATTTGACATCCATGAGAACAGACTATTTTTGTTAATTTTTTGCACAAAAGATCAAAAGGTTAAACAGTAAAGACAATTTTTCACAGCCTTCTTTGCTCATATTTACCAAGGGTGCCAATATTAGTGGAGGGCTCTGTATGTTCTTATGGAATGTGTATTTTTCAGAGAGGATTTATTATTAGCAACAGCTAGTAAAAGGACTCACACACAACAACAATTTACGACTCATAACACACAAGTCTTATCCCATGACCTATAACATCCAGAAGCATTATGGGTATTATAGTTTGAAACACATCTCAACACAGGTATGTGTACTTCCATAAAGTTAAATAAACTTCACCATATCAATGATTACACAGATTTTTAAAATCCATTTCTGTGGAGTATCTGCTGTACCATGTGACCCCATGTCCTGGTGCCTCAAAATCACTGTTACACTCATCAACTATTCGAGAGAGCTTACAGAGGTGTTTTATAAGAATCTTTATTCTCTATTTTGAAATACGAAAACATTTTTGATATACAAGCAGCATTTTGTACTGGAGCAAAACAATAATTTAAACAAAAACTGACAAAACAAAAATCAACACTTTATCCTTTTGCTTTGGTCTTTAACTTTGCGATTTTCACTGACTGTTCTATGTTGTAGGTGTTCCCACTCAAAACAAAGATTGGGGTGTGAAATATCCAGAGCCGGTTTGTGCTGTGAGAGGATTCAATGTCTCCATTCCCTGTAGATATTATTATCCACAGCAAAATTATCAAGTGGTACAAATGCTTTGGTGCTCAATGAACTCAAACACAGGAGGGTGTTTTTACCCCCCATATATTTATAACAGCTCATCAAACACCACATCAGACTTTGAACGTACACACTTATTTTGCAGGTGTTCTCACTCAGAGCAATGATTGGGGTGTGAAATATGACCCCGATAATCCGATCTGTGCTGTGAGAGGATTCAGTGTCTCCATTCCCTGTTATTATTATTATCCACAGCAAAATTCGTCAATCTTGAACACCTGATTCTAATTTTATGGATTTGAAGGTGTGATAAATGTACTTAATTTTTCCATGTGACTGATCTGCTTTTTGTTCATTTAAATTGTGAGAATTACTACAAAATGTCAATTTGTCATTTGATAGAGTGTGTCACCTTTATTAATAGGCTCTGTTTCAAAGATGATCAAATGTTTGCTTGTCCAAATATGTCAAAAAAATTTCCATGGAGTATACTTTTTTTTCACATGACTGTATATATAATTATTTTAGAATCTGTGATCTTTCCAAGTGTGTGGTGTATTGGTGTATTTTTGGAACATTCAAAAAAGCTTCATGTGGAAAAAACCCTTAACGTTGCTTAACGTACAAAAATAAAATATCCATCAGGTGATAAACACTGCAGAGAGTTAAAGTACAAGAGAAACAATTGTCAAGTATCTTTTTTTTTTTTTAAATTTAAAAAATGGCATTCTGTCTTTAAGCCACTGAGATGCAGTTGGTGGTCTGGCGGATTTCCAAAGGAGCAACAGATTAAGCCTGGCTATTAGAGATGTAAGTGCCCGAGGTGGGCCCGCCACCACAGGGAGACAGAGAGCTGCCTCTTGGTAATTAGTGGTAACCAGCTCCACCCATGACTGGCCTATTCAAGGGCTGCTTACAGGTTGATCAAATGCTCAGTCTTGAGTTCACTCTGTGAGGCCAAGACTAAGCTGGTACTGTTATTATTAAAACTAGAGCTGTACTCGTGTCCTTTCTTCTGTGCTAGGTTGGCCTCATCTTGTCAATTTAGCCACTCTCTCAAGTCTTCAGGTTCTTTCTCTTGGGGGGAAAAACTCCTTTTGTTTCCTGGTTAGTTCTCTGTAGTGAGCAGTCAGAGGATTTTCTCTGATGGTCTTAAGTTTATAGCTTTAATTTTTACTTCAATTTTTAGTGATTTTTCAGGTCATTACTTTTCTCAATAATCAGTGTAGAGTGTGTTGGCTTGAGCTTATTTATTTCCTGTTTTTTAGTCACCATATTACACTTTGGTGCTTGATGAACTCACACATGCCCGAGTGTAAAAGCCAACTGTATGTTTATAACAGTTCATCAAACACCAACACCAGTGTACACTTCAGTTCTTCTGGAGAGTACAGATTCATATTTATAACCAGTGTGGATGGTGCCAGATACACAGGTGATCCTGGAGTAACTTTTATTTTGAAAATAAATGTTGATCAGCATAATGTCCTTTCCAAACCTAGAGGAATAAATGTATAGTTCTGCAAAGGCAAGAGTCTCTTCTTTAACCTACAGTTGGATCAAAAATTCTGAGTTAAATTTAGTTAAATCATTTCATCATTAAAGGTGCAGTTAGGGTAACAGGCTTTGACATTTGAATTATTCCCACCAATGTTTGTGAAGCTCCACCCCAGGATCTCCAGTGGCCTTTGGAGTGTCGATAAAATTACTGACAGGAAGCATTCCAGCCTGGAAATCAGTTTTCCAAACAGGGTTTCTCAGCCTCTTAATGTACTTGTGCTGAGGCCAAGCCTTAAACCTTTATATTTTACCATGTTTTACATTTCTTCCAGGTTATTTGTACAAGTAACAAACATCTACTATAGCACCTTTAATCAAAAACTAATACAGGATTCAAAAATGCATTATTTAAAACTGATAAAAAAATAAATACAGCTGTTTGAGAGGAAAAAAAGAAAAGGAAATAAATCGATGTATTCAGTTCACACATTTATTGCTATATTTCATTTAGGTGTACACTCACACAGTTAATTCTTGAGCTCTTTTAATGACCATGATATTGACTCAGAATACTCCTTTGTATATAATGCATTATCATCTCTACTGCAGACATGGGGAACAACTCCATATTAATGCACAGGATGAGTCAGGTATCCACACACTTTGGCCATGTAGTGTATTTCTGAATCAAAATGTATTTTTAAAAATGTGTGTGTGAGCAAAAGACACTGAGTGTGTGAAGTTCTTACTGATGAAGATGCTGCAATTGGCTATGATTCTGCTCACGCTGTCCGGTATGAAACATCATCTCACTCATTGATTTTGATTTCTAATGGTGATGTTTAAGTAAGTTTCAGTAATAAGAAACAAAAGAACTTTAGTAATTCTTCTTTTCCTTTCGGCTGTTCCCTTCAGGGGTCGCAACAGCGAATCATCTGCCTCCATCTAGCCCTAAACCCTGCATCCTCTTCTCTCAGACTGACTACCTTCATGTCCTCCTTCACTACATCCACAAACCTCCTCTTTGGTCTTCCTCTCGGCCTCCTGCCTGGCAGCTCTAACCTCAGAATCCTTTTACCGATATATTCACTCTCCCTCCTCTGAACATGTCCAAACCATCTCAACCTGGCCTCTCTAACATTGTCTCCAAAACATCTCACATGTGCTGTCCCTCTGATGTACTCATTCCTGTCCTATCCATCCTCGTCACTCCCAAAGAGAACCTCAACATCTTCAGCTCTGCTACCTCTAACTCTTCCTCCTGTCTTTTCCTCAGTGCAACTGTCTCCAAACCATACAACATCGCTGGTCTCACTACTGTCCTGTACACCTTTCCTTTCATTCTTGCTGGTACTCTTTTATCACACAACAGACCTGACACTTTTCTCCACCCATTCCAACCTGCCTGCACACGCTTCTTCACCTCTTTTCCACACTCCCTGTTGCTCTGGACTGTTGACCCTAAGTACTTAAAATCCTGCACCTTCTTTACCTCTTCTCCCTGTAACCTCACTGTTCCACTTGGATCCCTCTTATTCACACACATGTATTCTGTCTTGCTGCGACTAACCTTCATTCCTCTTCTCTCCAGAGCAAACCTCCACCTCTCTAGACTTTCCTCCACCTGCTCCTTGCTCTCACTACAGATCACAATGTCATCTGCAAACATCATAGTCCATGGAGATTCCTGTCTGACCTCATCTGCCCGCCTATCTATCACCACCGCAAACAAGAAAGGGCTCAGAGCCGATCCTTGATGCAGTCCCACCTTCACTGTGAACTCCTCTGTCACACCTACCGCACACCTTACCACTGTCCTACTGTGCCCATACATATCCTGCACCACTCTAACATACTTCTCTGCCACTCCAGACCTCCTCATACAATACCACAGCTCCTCTCTTGGCACCCTGTCATACACTTTCTCTAAATCTACAAAGACACAATGCAGCTCTTTCTGACCCTCTCTGTACTTCTCCATCAACATTCTCAAAGCAAATATTGCATCTGTAGTGCTCTTTCTTGGCATGAAACCATACTGCTGCTCACAAATGCTCACTTTTCCCCTTAGCCTTGCTTCCACTACTCTTTCCCACAACTTCATTGTATGGCTCATCAGCTTAATACCTCTGTAGTTTCCACAACTCTGCACGTCTCCCTTGTTCTTAAAAATTGGCACCAAAACACTTCTCCTCCATTCCTCAGGCATTCTCTCACCCTCTAAGACCTCGTTGAACAACCTAGTTAAAAAATCTACTGCCATCTCTCCTAGACACTTCCATACCTCCACTGGTATGTCATCAAGACCAACCGCCTTTCCTCTCTTCATCCTCTTCAATGTTCTCCTAACTTCACCCTTGCTAATCCTTTCTACTTCCTGCTCAACAATATTTGCCTCTACTACTCTTCTCTCCCTGTCATTTTCCTCATTCATCAGTTCCTCAAAGTCCATCTTTCCCTCACCCTCCTGTCACCTGTCAACACATTTCCATCTCTATCTTTAATCACTCTAACCTGCTGCACATCCTTACCATCTCTATCCCTCTGCCTCGCCAACCGATACAAATCCCTCTCACCTTCCTTACTATCTAACCTTGCATACATGTCCTCATAAGCTTTCTATTTGGCCTTTGCCACCTCTATCTTAACCTCACGCTGCATCTCCCTATATTCCTGTCTACTTTCCGCCATCCTCTCACTGTCCCACTTCTTCCTAGCTAACCTCTTCCTCTGGATACTCTCCTGAACTTCCTCATTCCACCACCAAGTCTCCTTGTCTTCTTTCCTCCTTCCAGATGGCACACCTAGCACCTTCCTACCTGTCTCCCTGATCACTTTGGCTGTAGTAGTCCAGTCATCTGGAAGCACCTCCTGACCACCTAAAGCCTGTCTCAACTCCTCCCTGAAAACCAGACAGCACTCTTCCTTTCCCAACTTCCACCATTTTGTCTTCTGCTCTGCCTTTGCTCTCTTCATCTTCCTCACCACCAGAGTCATCTTACACACCACCATTCTATGCTGTCTAGCTACACTCTCTCCTACCACTACTTTGCAATCGCTAATCTCCATCAGATTACAGTGTCTACATAAGATATAGTCCACCTGTGTGCTCTGGCCACCACTCTTATATGTCACCCTGTGTTCCTGCCTCTTCTGAAAGTAGGTGTTCACCACAACCATCTCCATACTTTTAGCAAAGTCTACCAACTTCTGTCCTTCTGGGTTCCTTACCTGAAGACCAAACCTGCCCATCACTTCCTCATCCCCACTATTCCCTTCACCAACATGTCCATTAAAGTCTGCCCCTATCACCACTCTCTCACCTCTGGGAACACTCTGCATCACTTCCTCAAGCTCGCTCCAGAATCTGTCTTTCTCCTCTTGCTCACAACCTACTTGTGGAGCGTAAGCACTAACAACATTCAACATCACACCTTCAATTTCCAGCTTCAGACTCATCAACCTCTCTGACACTCTCTTTACCTCCAGAACATTCTTCACAAACTCCTCCTTCAGGATCACTCCTAGTCCATTTCTCTTCCTGTCCACACCATGATAAAACAGTTTAAACCCTGCTCCAATGATTCTAGCCTTGCTCCCTTTCCACCTGGTCTCCTGGACACACAGAATGTCGACTTTCCTCCTCTGCATCATATCTACCAGCTCTCTGCCTTTACCTGTCATTGTACCAACATTCAAAGTCCCTACTTTCAGTCCTAAACTCCTGCCTTTCCTCTTCTCTCTCTGCCTATGGACATGCCTTCCTCCTCTAACACACCTTCCTTCTCTCCTTCTTCGACCAACAGTAGCCCAATTTCCACCAGTGCCCTGTAGGTCAACGGCACCGATGGCGGTCGTTGTTAACCTGGGCCCCGAACGATCTGGTATGGAAGTCATGTTAGTGATTCGCATATTGAATTTGGCAAAAGTTTTATGTCGGATGCCCTTCCTGACACAACCCTCTCTATTTATCCAGGCTTGGGACCGGCACAAAAAGTACACTGGCTTGTGACCTCCTGTGGCCAGATTAAAAGAACTTTAGTAATTCATTATCATAATTAAAATTGCTCAGGTTCTGGGTTCTCAGTGCACTGTTATGACTGTCAAGATTCAATTAAAAGTTATTTGTATTGTGATTTTAACAATGGACAGTATCACAGAGCAGCTTTACAAATATATAAATTCCAGATATACATTTGAAATGTATAAATTTATTCCTAATGAGCAAGCCACATGTGACGATTGCAAGAAAACTGAGACAACATGAGGAAGAGACCTTGAGAGGAACCAGACTCAAAAGGAACCCATCCTCTTCTTGGTGACACTGGATAGTGTGATTATAGAAATCAGAAACAGATAACACAAAGACAAAGAACACAAGAGTGCCCACTAGACTCCTGCTGTACATCTAACTTCTTACCTTTAATTAAATGAAAGAAAGAAAAGACTGAGACTGCGGGGGCTGTACTACATTTAAGATGTTTAAGTTGCTAAGTGCTGATAAAACCATTCATATCATCATGTATGGAATACAGTATCTCACAAAAGTGAGTACACCCCTCACATTTTTGTAAATATTTTATTATATCTTTTCATGGGACAACAGTGACGAAATGACACTTTGCTACAATGTAAAATAGTGAGTGTACAGCTTGTATAACAGTGTAAATTTGCTGTCCCCTCAAAATAACTCAACACACAGCCATTAATGTCTAAACTGCTGGCAACAAAAGTGAGTACACCAAATTGGGCCCAATTAGCCATTTTCTCTCCCCGGTGTCATGTGACTCGTTAATGTTACAAGGTCTCAGGTGTGAATGGGGAGCAGGTGTGTTAAGTTTGGTGTTATCGCTCTCACACTCTCTCATACTGGTTACTGGAAGTTCAACATGGCACCTCATGGCAAAGAACTCTCTGAGGATCTGAAAAAAAGAATTGTTGCTCTACGTAAAGATGGCCTAGGCTATAAGAAGATTGCCAACACCCTGAAACTGAGCTGCAGCACGGTGGCCAAGACCATACAGCGGTTTAACAGGACAGGTTCCACTCAGAACAGGCCTCGCCATGGTCGACCAAAGAAGTTGAGTGCACGTGCTCAGCATCATATCCAGAGGTTGGCTTTGCAGAATAGACGTATGAGTGCTGCCAGCATTGCTGCAGAGGTTGAAGGGGTGGGGGGTCAGCCTGTCAGTGCTCAGACCATACGTCGCATACTGCATCAAATTGGTCTGCATGGCTGTCGTCCCAGAAGGAAGCCTCTTCTAAAGATGATGCACAAGAAAGTTTGCTGAAGACAAGCAGACTAAGGACATGGATTACTGGAACCATGTCCTGTGGTCTGATGAGACCAAGATAAACTTATTTGGTTCAGATGGTGTCAAGCGTGTGTGGCGGCAACCAGGTGAGGAGTACAAAGACAAGTGTGTCTTGCCTACAGTCAAGCATGGTGGTGGGAGTGTCATGGTCTGGGGCTACATGAGTGCTGCCGGCACTGGGGAGCTAATGCCAACATGTACTGGGACATACTGAAGCAGAGCATGATCCCCTCCCTTTGGAACCTGGGCCGCAGGGCAGTATTCCAACATGATAATGACCCCAAACACACCTCCAAGACGACCACTGCCTTGGTAAAGAAGCTGAGGGTAAAGGTGATGGACTGGCCAAGCATAGCTCCAGACTTAAACCCTATTGAGCATCTGTGGGGCATCCTCAAACAGAAGGTGGAGGAGCGCAAGGTCTCTAACATCCACCAGCTCTGTGATGTCGTCATGGAGTAGTGGAAGAGGACTCCAGTGGCAAGAAATAGAAACATCACTGCTTCTGAGATGAAGCTTTTGAAAGAGTGCAGAGTGACACATACAGTATTACATTTATTGTCATTTCAGTCATGGAGCATTTTTGTTGGTTTAGAAACAATTCTTAATTTCTATAACTTTCTATATAATTTCTAAATGATTCTATAATTTTCTAGAATTTACTCCAACTATTTCGAAGAGGTCCTGATTTAAGATCATTTACTGCTTTTTATGATCTTCTGCATCTAAATGAGAGTAGTAGTCTATCCTCCTTTCTCCTGTAAGCAGTGCTTGAAGTGAGCCGCTACTCACCAGGACGCAGTACACTCTGCTTTTACACTGAAGTGTTCATAAAGTAACTGGCCATAAGTACAAATCACATTTATACTGGATTCGATTAGTACTTGTGCTGTATAATTTTAATACAACTGATACACAAATGTAACCTACACAACCTGAAACAGAAACCAACACACACTTGTCTGTATACAGGACATATTTAGTAAATACTTCCAGTCTCGTTGTGTTTAAAATAAAATTGTGTTTCTTAAGTTTTAAAGCACATGATTTTTTCTTTATTTGGAAGGATGATGGTTAAAACACGTTAATGAATTCACATCCAGAGTAGCCTGATTAAGCAGATGCATTTCTTGTTGAAAAGGATAAACCAACATGAAGATCAGTGAGATGTCTATGGGAGAAAAGCGAGCCATTTTGAAGCTGAGAGACGAGGGGAAATAACTCAGAGCCATTGCACAAGCATTCGGCATAGCCAATACAACAAATTGCCATGTCCTGAAAAGAAAGAAACTGGTGTACTAACAACCAGACAGAGAGAAAGTGAGAGTTCACAAGAAAGACGCTGCACGCTTCCTGCACCAAGGCCTTGCGAGAGTTTGCCGAATGACACACAGACACACAGAGTTCAACTGGCAAGATTTCTCTTTATTCAAGGAAAAGGCAGAGTATATATTGTGCTTGACACAAAACAGAGACAATGGGTTATTTATTGATTGGCTAGGTGGAAGGTATATTTGCATAAAACAAGAAGCCTGTTGATGTAAGACAGGAACAACACAATATATGGTTTCTAGAAAGTAATAAAAGGACAGCAGATGTTGTTTGGGGAAGAATGTAAAAGCACACAAATGGTATTCGGGGAGACAGGGGAATACACATCCGCACCTGAGTCAACAGAAAACCCATTGTAGTCTTTACATAAAATTTAAAATCTGTATGTGTTATTTCATGCTGTTATTATTCTAACATTATTAGGATTAGTATTCTGAAATAGTAGAACATTGGAAAAATGAAGAAAAATCTTCTTTAAGCAGGTGTATTCAATCTGAACATTAATATGGTGTAAATATATTACTGGTTAAAGTTTGGACACGTGTTTATGAATATGTGTGGGGACAAAATGTTGCATAATCTCTTCTTCCTGTTAAAATGGTTTGACGTGGTGTTGTAGCTATCTTGGGTGCTTCCTTTAATTCCAGGAACTACTAATAATTCTCACATCATGACCGAGTCAGTGAGCTCAGTATATATACACACCCAACACTGAGAGTGTGAAGTTCTTACTGAAGGAGAGATAAAGATGCTGCACTTGGCTATGATTCTGCTCACGCTGTCAGGTATGAAACATTATCTCACTCTTAGACACAATTATTGTTCAGAGTTTTAATTGTTAGCTGATTGATGTAGCAGTGTGTACGCTCAGTTATTGGATTATACACTCGCACAAACACATTATACTGTCTAATGTTAGAGAGCAATTGAGTTAGATCTGATGAAAGATTTCTAATGATGCTGATTTTAAGTAAGTTTCAGCTGTTGAGTCAATAACATGACCATTAATAAGAAATAAAACACAACATTAGGGCTCTAGTGCACTGTTAAGATCAAGATACTGTGTGTGTGTGTGTGTGTGTGTGTGTGTATCATCTACCATTTACCAGCTGCCCTTGTGTTAACATTTTATAAAAATATTTAATAAATATGCATTATCATTTTGTATTTGTCTGTACACTGTGTATTAAAAGGTAGATATATATACAAAAATATCTGATAATGTTATGTATATACATAATACATATATGCATATGTTTGCTTGTTTATATACCTATATAAATGAATAAATGTAAACAGGTATGAATATATACACAAATAAGAAACTGAAAACACACAACATATAAAACAATACATCAGTATAACTTCATCAATCTCCATTAATCTCCATTTATTTCTCTATACAGGTGTTCTCACTCAGGACAGTGAATGGGCTGTGAAATATCCCGATAATCCGATCTGTGCTGTGAGAGGATTCAGTGTCTCCATTCCCTGTAGTTATTCTTATCCAACATCAAATCCCAAGATTCAGGTGACACAAATGCTTTGGTGCTCAATGAACTCAAACACAGGATGGTGTCGTGACCCCCCGTATGTTTATAACAGCTCATCAAACACCAAGTCAGACTTTGAGTACGCTGGAGATGACAAATCAGACTGTAGTTTGTTAATCCACAATGTACAGTTCAGATATTCTGGAGAGTACAAATTCAAATTTATAACTAATGTGACCGGTGGCAGATGGACAGGTGATCCTGGAGTGACTCTACAAGTTGCAGGTAAACTTTAATAATTAAAATAAAAATCTAAATTATTCATTATCTGCATAATTTACTTTCCTCACCTATAGGAATAAATTAAAGAATTTTCTGGACATCTTTCTGTACATGAGTGGTGACAGTAAATTTGAGTCCTGTTTTAAATTTATAATGAAATCTCATTCAGCTGATGTTTATTATTCAATAACTAGATGTTTATCTGTGTGAGAAATCCTGATTCACTGACGTGGAGTCTTTCCTGATCTCTGAAAAAGATTTAAAGGTGTCACTAATCAGGCTCAGTGGAAACGGAACCCTTAAACCAGGAGACTCGTTAAATCTGACGTGTGATGTGAACTGCACACACAGTTCCTCACAGTTTGTGTGGTCTAAGAACAACGAGCAGTTAAATACATCAGGACCCGTTCTTCACTTTCCTGCTCTAACCGTGAGGGATTCTGGGAATTACACCTGCACTTGGAAATCCAACGAGGCCTCAGGATCTGAAACGATCAGCCTTCATGTCGAGGGTGAGTCCATCTGCTCACAACATTCCTGAATGTTTAAAATAATTAATGCAGGAAAAAAGTGACTTGTTTTGACTTTAATATTTAAATGTTTCTGTTGAACAGATGAAATTCTTTCATGGCCGTTCTGGGTCATTGCTTTGGTGACAGCTGGACTGATTTTGGTAGTTGTGATTTACAGCAGGAGGTAAAACTCAGAATATTTTCATACATTACAATTTATACAGTCTTTAAAAAGTCACATTATTATTATTATTATTATTATTATTATTATTATTATTATTATTATTATTATTATTAACAACGTGTCTTTAATGAGTTTGTGTGTGATTGCAGGTGCGTCCACACTGGGCAGCTGAAGGAGGAGGATTCAGAAATCTACACCACAGTACAGTACAATACATTCACCATGAACTGATCACACTTTCACACCTCAGTTACTTCATTCCAGACTTCTGCATGTGTGTGTGTGTGTGTGTGTGTGTGTGTGTGTGTGTGTGTGTGTGTGTGTGTGTGTTGTAGTTTAATACCGTGCGGTGTGATGAAGCGGAGTTACTGTTTCCACCCTGAAGTTGATTATATTCCTATAACAGCACGTCCCACAAGTGTTTTATTCCTCTTACACCACAGCAATGTGTTCATTATTTTGTATTAAAGAACGATTCGGTCATGAAGAAGTCGGAAAACTTAAAATTTCAAGTTTTAATTTTAAACAGATTTAAAGTGCTGATCCTGGAGACTCCTTCCATAAATGTTACATAAACATTTCCAAACAGAAACCTTCACCATATCAACAATTATTTTTTCGTCTGTTTATGTGGAGCTTCCACTGCACGAGTCCCTATGACCCAGCTGTTACTATAGAAACGAGGAAGTATTGAGTGCATTAATATAAACCTGTGATTTGCAGCTGCGCTACTGATCACCTTCTGACCAATCAGAATCCAGAATTCGACAGTGTAAGGTTGGTTTAGTAACAAGTGCTACTGATACTGAGCTTCAGGTTTTATCACTTACTTCTTATGTAATAACATTACAGTTTCCTGCTTTTTTGCTTATTGTTGTATAAAATAACGTATAGATAAGAGTTATTGAATGAATTTGTGATGATGCATGAATCGTGTAAACCACGTTGTCATGTAAATACGAGTAAAAGACTAGAGACTACAATTCCCATTAGCCACTGCACCTCACCTGATCACGTCACATGACTGTCTGCACCTGATTCATGTTTGGGGTTAATGAGCACTTGTATAAAAGTCATGTTTTGCACTGCACTCATTGTCTTGCGTTTGTCTTTTGTTGCCTAGTTTAGGTCTTTGTTCCATGTTTGTTTCCTAGCCTTGGTGTTCTAGAGTTCCTGTTTTGTTTTCACTTTTATTAAGCTTTAATCTGCACTTGCAATCGACTTTGCCTCCATTACATGACACACGTTTTTAAAACCATGGCTACATCATGTAACATTTCTAAGTCAGCAATAATTAAGAACAGAAGCTGGAGTGAAACAGAAGTCATGATGCTACTGTTTATTCCAGATTCAAGAACTTCATTGTCGAATGCATAAGCGTTCCTGGTACAATGAATGTTCTCACGGATGCTGCAGTAAAAATAAAAATAGTAACAAATAGTTAAATAGTAAGAAATAAAACAACAAAATTGTTCAGAAGTTGTGCTAAATATTGTGTAGGCTGGAACAAAATCAAAATATGACATAAAACTTGGAATTATAAGAACTATTCAACATAAATAACAGTGGTATGAAATACACCTATATAAAGTAAACTCTTGGTTATATTTACATGAGGTTTTGTCCAGTTTAACATAATGTGTAACTTCTGTATTGATGACTAAAGCAAGTTCACTATATCATTATGTTCATTGTTAAAAATTAATGTGTTTGTCCGCTATGGCTTGACTTGACTTATAAATACATTTAAAAAAAAAATTATTTATTATTTATTAAACCGGCTCCTCTAGTCTCTAGTTTGTTATTTTAGGAGATTACTGTATAAATGTTTGTGTGTGATGTGTGATGACTTCATTTCTAGATCGTATAACTGAATTAAACTGATCTACCGCTATAAATAAATAAATACTGCCGCCTAGTGGCGAAAAACTGATGCGCTACTGGAGTTCTATAGGTTAGGTTCAACTTTATTGTCATTGTCATTGTGAAATGCAGTTATCATCCAACCAGTAGTGCAAAGAGCACATAGGTTAAATGAAAATGAATAAGGTTATGGTGCAATAAAATAACAGTGTACAGGTAAAGGTAAACAGAATGATGCATACCAGTTATGCAAATGGCATTTTTAAATAATGAAATAAACAGGAATTATGGCGTGATAAATTGAGACAACCAGTATACAGATCGATGCAATGCAATATGATACAGTAGATACATACAGTGGATTACAGTAAGTATATGTGCAAATAGCAATAATGTGCAAATAACAGCCAGACATAAATAACTGTAGTATGACAGAGAATTGCAGTAAAGTGCCAGTACTTTCAAATCATTGCAGATAATAGCAGTAATGTATAATATAGTATTTAATGGTGTCTAATGCTAATGTGTAGTTGTTAAGTGGAGGCTGGTAGTTAATGCTTAGAAACTGATTCACTAAATGAAGATGTTCTGCAATGATATTTGTTAATATTTTACGACTTGTAATCCGTTCCTGTATGTCTCCTGATGAAATAGAAAAAGGAAAAAATGTTTTTATGCTGTTATTAAACTATCATTTGGGAAGCAACAAATCAAGTCTGTGGGTTTTCTGGTCAAACCAGCTATTCTAGCTGTTTACTCTCCTGTTTATGGGTGTGATCATTTTGAGCTAAAACCCTGTATGCAAAATTAATGGTGGAAAGAATACAAAACACACTGACTTGGGAAAAAATACTGCTACCGTCGTAATAATTACTTTAAAACGTCAAAGTTATATTTTCTCTTCAGTTCTAATGCTAACAAAGTGAGCTATGCTGAAGTAAACACCACCTCCATTATCAACAGTATACAATATAAAAGAAAGCTAACTTTAGGTAATGTATCCAAAGGCATAGTTAGCTATCAAACAAAGATTACCCCCTTACACGATATCCTGGGCGTTACCTATAGGCTGTAGCAGCACTTAGATATGTTTAACACAACAGGCTCACACTCTGAGGTGATGTTTGTTGGTTTTATTCTCTACCAATTCGAAATGGCCGTTTAATAATTAATTTGACTCCTGGCTGAATTTGGGTGAATTATCTTGTTACTTTTGAGTCCAATTACTTTTAAAATCCTACAGTAAAATTCATTCCTTTATATTCTGAGCATAATGAAGCCAACCACAAAACTGATATGTGTTGGTTTGATGGTCTATCAATGACTGTATTTATGAGTGGACAACATGGTGCCATTCACTCCCATTGTGTGTTTTTGAAGCCTTTTTGGGGTCGCAATGGGAGCCACCATCTTGCAAAAATAGAGGCAGACTCACTGTCCGTCCCACTGTATCTACTGCGCATGCACTGACTCCAAGGGTCTGGACAGTAGAGACTTTGGACTGTAGATACAGATACTGCTTGTTCTGTCAGTGCAGTTCGTTTAAAAAAGAGAGACTGGCTAACATTACCAAGATATCCGAGATATTTGAGAGTCATACAGTTAATGAATTAATATGAAATGTAGTTCGTGTTAGGTGACTCGGTTTGTGCAGAGTTTCATTTCAACCGCTCATGTCTGTTTGCTAGTTATAATATCAGTACAGCGAGCTAGAGCTTAGACATAAAAATGAGCAACATACCAGAAAATCTGTGGAGAATTATCTTCTGAAGGTCTGTTAGAACAGTTTACAGCAGAACAGGACATGGCTTTGATACAGAACTGTCTAGAGTTTCCGGTGTGTGTTGGAAATTTGTGTGTACCTGAGGCTCGACTGTAATGGCTGACTCCTTCAATCACCTCATCGACCACGCCCTTTTATTTAACACCAAATAAATAAAAACAAACATTTATCATAAGGAAAATATTGGGAGAGATATTAATGTCAACTGAACTTGTAAAAATGAGAGAACACTATTTGTCTCCACTCACTAACATGGGAATGGGAGGGGTTAAAAACTGTACTGCAGCCAGCCACTAGAGGGCACCAGAGACATTCTGGCTTCACTTTTGGCTTCCTTGTTACGACGTCCAGTTTGAAGTAGTTATTTTATTGTGTCTTAAATTTGACTCCGAGCTCAATTCAGTGGACTTGTAACTCTGAATTGCAATGACTTCTGCAGTGAGCAAACTGTTTGATACTTTTGACCTAAAGACTTGAAAACAAACAATCTGTAGTCTTTTAAAACTGTTTAATCTTTTAATTCAATTCATAATCAGTAACATGCAATTTCATACAAAATAAATTAATGTATTTGAGGTCAGACTTTCATAGCATCTTGTGATTAAATCTGTCTGAAGTATAACACTTAATTTTCTACCCTGTATATACTCAGAGATACTGTGAATTGTTACAAAATAGATTTGTTGCTTACTTACTTACTTAAATATTTCATTTTGTAAAATGTTAAATTGCTCTGGTTATTCTACAGCAATGTGGTATAATATCATATAATGCAGGCAGACCCTAAGTAAAACCTATTTAATCATAATACAAAAACTATTTTTGGTTTGCCTTTTTATGTAAAAGGTAACTTACAGGTAAAATACATTAAAGTGTTTGATATTGTAAAGATGTTATTTCTCTTTGGATTTCCTGACTTTTTAAATGAACAACTTAACAGTGATTATACTGATTATGCCCATTGTTATGTTCATGTGTTTGCCTGTTTTGTTTTTTTTATTTTTTATTTTTATTTTTTACCAGATCCTCAAGACTCTAGATCGATTTCTCAGAAAATAAATGTGTAAAGGTTCAATGTAACACTAAAGTGTCTTCAAATACAGAAAGAACAATATTGCCATCCAGTAGTGGAAACCTGAACCTCTGTACAGTCTACAGTTTTCATTTGTTCATTGTTCATTCTCTTCATTTACTGAGCTGTTGTAATAAAGCATCTGCTTATTCAAGCTACTCTGGCTATGAATTCATTAATGTGTTAATAAATATAATAAATAGCAAAGTTGTTTATCATGCAGTTAAGTGAAAAACACAGGAAGTGTATATGCTTTCTTTTTTTTCAGTTCACAGAGGAAATTCAAAAGCAGAAGAATTTAAGCATGAGGTGTGAACTTGTGACTTCAACTCGTTGCTATTAAGCATTAGCGTAGATATCAGAATCGTCCTCTTTCTGCTGGGCATTAGTGTAGACATCAAAATCGGCCTCCTCCTGCTGGGCATTACCGTAGATATCAGAATCGTCCTCCTCCTGCTGGGCATTACCGTAGATATCAAAATCGTCCTCCTCCTGCTGGGCATTACCGTAGATATCAGAATCATCCTCCTTCTGCTGGGCATCACCGTAAATATCAGAATCGTCCTCCTCCTGCTGGGCATTACCGTAGATATCAGAATCGTCCTCCTCCTGCTGGGCATTACCGTAGATATCAGAATCGTCCTCCTCCTGCTGGGCATTACCGTAGATATCAAAATCGTCCTCCTTCTGCTGCTGCTCAGTGTGGACACTCCTCCGCTCACACAGAAACCTGTTTATGAGGCACAAACTACACATTAATTGTTGTTATTTACTAAATTAACAGTTTGGCAGTGCAGCCTGTGGCATGTCAAAGTTGTATGCTTTCATAAAGAAGTTCTTGGTATCAATGAAAGATTGTGAGTTTCTTTAGACTGTAAAGATCTAGAAAAACATGCAGAGTTTTACCTCCTGTTGTAAATCACAGCTAGGATAACTAAGATGATGAAAATCAGTCCAGCTGTCACCACAACAATGATCCAGATTGGCCTATGATTGTAACCTGTTAAAAAACAACGTGTTTAACATGTAAATATTTAACTAAACACAAGTCACTTTATTTCCTTCAGTAATCATTTGAGACATTCAAAGAATGTTGTGAGCAGATGGACCCACCCTCGAAGTGAAGGCTGAATGTTTCAGATTCTGAGCCTGCGTTGGTTTCCCAAGTGCAGGTGTAATTCCCAGAATCCCTCACGGTTAGAGCAGGAAAGTGAAGAACGGGTCCTGATGTATTTAACTGCTCGTTGTTCTTAGACCACACGAACTGTGAGGAACTGTGTGTGCAGTTCATATCACATGTCAGATTTAACGAGTCTCCTGGTTTAAGGGCTCCGTTTCCACTGAGCCTGATTAGTGACACCTTTAAATCTTTTTCAGAGAGCAGGAAAGACTCCACGTCAGTGAATCAGGACTGAGAGGGTGTTAATAATTATAATACAGTGGTCCACCAGCTCCTGCTTGATTGTAATGAAAACCTGCACCCACACCCACATATGTTAGAGTAACACATGCTAAGCTCATTGCTTCCTCGTTACTATTTGCTATGACAGTAGTACCCTGTTGACTCATCTAAGATAATGAAGTATTCATTTTGTTCATTCTTACACTGTATATAAAACATAGTAATATGACTGGTGTGGGTGGGGCAGTGAGTAAGTTTCCATTTCAGGAACTTCAGAGTAGTAAATTAAAAATGACCCTCCATATACTTAATAACTTTGGATCTTTATTAACATTTACCTGCAACTTGTAGAATCACTCCAGGTTCACCTGTCCATCTGCCACTGGTCACATTAGTTATAAATCTGAATTTGTAGTGTCCAGAATAACTGAACTGTACATTGTGGATTAACAAACTGCAGTCTGATTTGTTGTTTCCAACGTAGTCAAAGTCTGACTTGGTGTTTGATGAGCTGTTATAAACATACGGAGGGTCATGGCACCCTCCTCTGTTTGAGTTCATTGAGCACCAAAGCATTTGTACCATCTGATAATTTTGCTGTGGATAATAATAACTACAGGGAATGGAGACACTGAATCCTCTCACAGCACAGATCGGCTTATCGGGATATTTCACACCCCATTTACTGTCCTGAGTGAGAACACCTGTATAGAGAAATAAATGGAGATTAAAAGTTATTCTGATGTTTATTTGTTGTGTGTTTTCAAGTTCATGTGAGCTGTTAGTTCTTATTACTGCATGATACAGAATATATCTTTATACAGTTGCAATCAAAATTATTCAACCCCCATTGCAAATCAGGTTTATTGCCAAAATTTACAGACTTTTAGGTGTTTGCAATGAACAACTCAAACAAAAGCAATTGAAATAGTTCAACACAGTGAATGCTTCAAGTGGTTTCCCCAAATTCAACTGAAAATGCAACTTATAATGACTGCTCCAGTCTCAAAATTATTCAACACCCTGAATAGAATCCCTCACAACAGCACAAATATGCAAAACAGGTGTTGTCTCAAGCACACCTGATGCAACTAATCAAGGGCTTCATAAGTTGCACCAGGTGTGCTTGAGCTGGAACACATGAAATACCTGAACTATCTAGGGGCAGAAAATACATGAAATACCTGGACGGGGCAGAAAAAGGAAGATATCAATGGCTGCAACCAGATTTCTGAGCAGGCAGGTTGTGAAAAACCCCCGAGTGACTGCAAAAGACCTGCAGCAAGATTTAGTGGCAACAGGCACTGAGGTTTCAGTGAGCACAGTATGACGCGTACTAAACGCAGAAGGTTTCCATGCCAGAACTCCAAGACGTACACCACTACTGACCCAAAAGCACAAGAAAATTTGGCTCGAAATCATATAAATAAGCCACAGAAGTTTTGGGATTCTGTTCTGTGGAGCGATGAAACAAAACTGGAACTTTTTGGCACGATGGATCAGTGGTATGTCTGGAGAAAGAAGAATTAAGAAAGAACACTCTGTCCACAGTCAAGCATGGTGGTGGCTTGGTGATGCTCTGGGGCTGCTTTGCATCCTCTGGCACTGGAAACCTGCAGCGTGTGGAAGGCAAGATGGACTCATTGAAGAATCAGGAAATCCTGGGAGAAAACATCATGCCGTCTGTGAGGAAGCTGAAGCTTGGGCATCATTGGACCTTCCAACAGGACAATGATCCCAAGCATACCTCAAATTCCACCAAGGCTTGGTTGCAGAAAAAGTCCTGGAAGATTCTACAGGGCCATCGCAGTCACCTGACTTGAACTCCATAGAAAATCTCTGGTGGGATTTGAAGAAGGCGGTTGCAGCACGCAAACCCAAGAATATTACTGAACTGGAGGCCATTGCTCATGAGGATTGGGCTAAGATTCCTCAGGAACGCTGCCAGAAGCTGGTGTCTGGCTCTGCATCTCATTTGCAGCAGATCATAACAACAAATGGATGCTCTACTAAGTACTAAAGATGCTTGCCATGAAGGGGTTGAATAATTTTGAAACTGGAGAAGTCATTATAAGTTGCATTTTCAGTTGAATTTGGGGAAACCACTTGAAGCATTCGTTGTGTTGAACTATTTCAATTGCTTTGTTTGATTTGTTCATTGCAAACAGCTGAAAGTCTGTAAATTTTGACAGTAAACCTGATTTGCAACGGGGGTTGAATAATTTTGATTGCAATTGTATCTGTTTAGCTGTGTATTCACACCTGTATATATTTATTAATTTATATTTGTAATAACTAAATAAATAAATAATGAATAAATGTATGAATAAAAACGTGCATGTATATTTGTATATATTTATACTTGTATAGCTTTTCAGGTTTTTTTTTTTTTTTTTTTTTTTTAAATCACATCTTTTATTATTTGAAAAATTTATACAAATTATTTCACAAACATCCACATTAATACACAATATTTTACAATCAGACTGTGGAGTGTGGAGCATTTACCTTGTGAATTATAATTTAAATCAGTCAGGACGAATAAAACTGTAAAACTTTTAACAATAGCAGCAGAAAAAATTCAGATGTCTACAGAAACACCCTGTCTGCCAGTTTACAGAGAAATGCATCCAATCTAATTGGGAGGAGCTTCATCATGCAGCAAGACAATGATCCAAAACACACTGCCAACACAACAAATAACTTCACCAAGGGAAAAAGTTGGAAGGTTTTAGACTGGCCATGTCAATCACCAGACCTTAACCAAACTGAGCAGCATTTCACCTCCTGAAGAGGAGACTGAAGGGAGAAACCCCCCGAAACAAACAACAACTGAAAGAAGTCTGGAAAGCAACACAAAAGAAAAATGCAACAGTTTGTTGATGTCAGTGGGTCACCGGCTTGATGCAGTTGTTGCAAGCAAAGCATATGGTAAATGGTCTGTACTTATATAACGCCTTTTAACCTTTGCGGTTCACAGAGCGCTTTACATTCACCCATTCACACAGACACTCACACACCAATGGCATCAGAGCTACCAGGCAACGCACCTGCCTGCCACTGGGAGCAACTTGGGGTTCAGTGTCTTGCCCAAGGACACTTCGGCACATGGAGTCACGTGGGCCAGGAATTGAACCACCAACCCTATGATTAGTGGACAACCCTCTCTACAACCTGGGCCACAGCGGCCCTGTATATGTTTTTTTTTTTACGGTGTTATTTACTTTAGTTTACTTAGAAAATTGGGTGCTAATTTCACCTACAAATTGTGTGGTTGCCACTAAAAGTGCCATGTTCTAAGTTGTTTAACATATCTAGATGTAAATATCAGGAAATGAAAGCTGACATTCTGATCTATCGTCTCATATTCACCTTTTTATCTGAAATCCAAATATCTTCAATGTGTAGCAAAAACAACAGAATTGGCCTTGCTGTTCCAATACAGTATTAATGATGACAGTTACAATTATTAATATGCTTTTTCCCTTATTAATCATTATGTTATTACCTTAGCAAAAATCACTTAAATCTTCATTAAGACTGTTTTATCAGCCAATAGTTAACTAACATTAGACAGTATAATGTGATTGCACAAGTATGTAATCCAATAACTGAGCGTACACACTGAGCGTACACACTGAGCGTACACACTGAGCGTACACACTGAGCGTACACACTGAGCGTACACACTGAGCGTACACACTGAGCGTACACACTGAGCGTACACACTGAGCGTACACACTGAGCGTACACACTGCAACATCAATCAGCAAACAATTAAAACTCTGAACAATAACTGTGTCTAAGAGTGAGATGATGTTTCATACCGGACAGCGTGAGCAGAATCATAGCCAAGTGCAGCATCTTCATCTCTTCTTCAGGAAGAACTTCACACACTCAGTGTTGGGTGTATATATACTGAGCTCATTGACTTGGTCATGATATGTGAGAACTAAAACCACTTCCTGAATTATAAGAATGCACCCAATATGTCTAAACTCAAACACCACAAGAGCAACATACCATTAAGACAGGAAGATGGTGGCAGGTTTTTTTTTTTTTTGCATAAATGTACACACACACACACACACACACACACACTGCTTGTGTCCAGACATTATATATCATTTAGTTTGAATACACATGTTTAAAGAATGGTTTATTCACTTTTAGTAATTTCTACTTCATTTCAGGATACTGAATATTATTTATTATTTGATATTATTTCATACTCAGGATACTAACCTTATACTATTAGAATAATTCTTACCCACACTTCTTACCCAGATTCATGACGATCTTCACCCAGGCCTTTCTTAAAATTCCCAAATAAACTGAACTTCTTACTGCTTCTCCCACTTGAAAAACTAGATAACCTCGATAAGCACAGATTTGAAGTGAAATAGGCCATTAGGATTAAGCTGTCATATACAACCAATAACTGTATATACAATATCAGTGGATGTCACAACAGGGATTCAAAAGTAAAGCCAAAATGTATATAATGAGGCCCTCTAGTGGGTGGCTGCAGTACAATTTTAAACCCTGTCTATTGCCATTAGTGAACGGGAAAGATGGCGAACGTCCATTTCAAGATAAGATAAAATTATTTTTGAGAATAGTCTTCAGTTGACCTTGATATCTCCCTCAGGATTCTTACTTATTTGGTAATAAATAAAAGGACGTGAGGATGAGGTGATTGACAGTGGACATGACATTCCATGACTTTCCAGCATGCAGCTGAAGCTTTTGACAGTTCTGTATCAAAGCCATGTCATGTTCTGCTGTAAACTGTAGACCCTCAGTGGGAAATTCTTTACAGTTCTTCCAGTATTTTGCTCATTGTGATGTCTAAGCTAGCTCCTTGTAGTGATATTATAACTAGTAAACCAACATAAGTGATTGAAGTGATGGCATAAACCAAGGCAGCTAAAACTAGCTAAATTTCATGAAAATTTACTATTGACTATGACCTTAGAGAACTCTCAGTGTATTTTGTTAAGGTTAGCCCGTCTCTCCTTTTTAAACAAACTCCACAGACAGAATGAGCGGAGTATAAAATAACACCTCCATTCAGACGGGTAATGTACTGCAGGTCTCAGAGCTAGATGAACATCATGGAGAGCAGAGATTTTCCTCAGAAAAAGTTGTGTTGAGTGTAAATGTTGACTGCTGTTTATATTTTCACTTGGTACCTTACACTCACTACTTATACTTACATTACTTTGATTAAAATGATGGATAATGTCAGCTAGCTAGCAAATGGTAGATCATCTTAAGTTGCACTTTAGGTAATATTTCAGTTCAATTCAGTTTATTTGTATAGCACTTTTAACAATGGACATTGTCCCAAAGCAGCTTTTCATAAATATATAAAGACAGGATATAGATTTTAAATGTATGAATTTATCCCTAATGAGCAGCCAGGAGATGGTGTTGAGGAAAAACTCCCTGAGTTTTGAGTGCAAAACTGTTTGTGGGAATTGTAGTCATAGCCATCATAGCATAACTGTTCATATGAATTGAGGTCCAAAGCCATCTTCATGGTTTTTAAGTGGTACCATCCTCAGTAATCTCAATGATCTTTAGGCTGCACCATGTGGGGCCATCCTCAGCAGCAGCATGTGACTTTCAGTTGATGAGAACTCCAACCAGAAGTAGGGCATCAGGATGGATCAGGCAGGTCCGGGGAGCAGAAGGGGTTGGGATCACTGACATCTCAGGAGTATCATGTGTGGCTTGACAGACAGACAGACAGACAGAGAGAGAGAGAGAGAGAGAGAGAGAGAGAAATTATTAGGTATGCATATTGTCCCGTAATGGTTAAGGACAATGTACTTTGTGTGAGTGAAAACAGGGACTCCGGCAAGACTAGCTATGACAGCATAACTAAAAGGGAGAACCAGAAGGTAACACAGACATGAGGGCTTCCTGGGACATAAGGCAGCCAGCCACTCCACCATCAACAAACCTGGGTGAATGCACGAAACATCCCAGTTCACCACAAAACACTATGCCTATGAGACCTCTAGATCTGCTCCTTTACCAGGAGGAAGGAAAAAACTATTCACAAAAAGCTTGACTAAACAAATATGTTTTCAGTCTGGACTTAAACACAGAGACTGTGTCTGAGTCCTGAACACTAATTGTTCCATAACTGTAGGGCCTTGTAAGAGCCCCACAGGGGCTACAGCCCCTGCTGTAGCCTTCACTATTCCAGGTACCAATAAATAGCCTGCACCTTTTGAGCGAAACGATATCAGCGTGCATGCTCATGTACGAGTGTCCATCACTAATATGGGTGGGTGAGAGGCAGACCCACTGTCCACCTGGTCACTAACTTCAATACCTCTTTGAGCTTTAGCCACTAGAGGGCAGTATTGACCCATTTATAGTGCTAAATCACTTTCATTTAATTCTGCAGAAATGTAGAGTCTAACCTTACATTGAAAGATTTATACATTTATTAACTAAATGTTCAGACAAGAGAAATCAGTTAAAATGAGAAAACCTTAATTCAATTTAATGTCAAGCCATAGCAGGCAAAAAGAAAAGGAGGGAAAATTATTACATTAAGTTAAAGATGCAAACATTCATTAAAGCACTAAGCGAACATAAAGCCGAGGCTCAGTATCAGTAGCACTTGTTTTTAAACCAACCTTACACCACAGCACTGTCGACTTCTGGATTGTGATTGGTCAGAAGGTGTTGATTAATTTTCTACAATAGCAGCTCTGACAATAGGGCAGCTGCAAATCACAGGTTTATATTAATGCACTAGTTCTAATATGCTATCGGTTCTGTAGATAAAAGGCTCATTCACATCTCATTCACCGGCTCATTACAGTGGATGTGCCACATGAAATGATAAAAAAAAAACTTGTATAATCTTTAATATGGTAAAGTTTTCTGCAAGTATTGTAGCGAATCAGAACATAGTGACACATTATTCTAAGAGCATGTAGCAGAATCGCAATTCAAGGCAATAGACACTTGTAAGCAAAAAGAACACGCATTTAAGAACAGACGAGACTTTATTGAACTATTCTATGACACAGAAACTAATCTAATATATAAAACACACGCACACACACACACACACGCATACATAAACGGGTGATGATGAAGGGTGAATGAAGTTCCGAGTCTCTAGCGTTGCATGCTATTTCACAGACCATGATCTGAACGAACCATCAACTTATTAATTTATCTTCACTTCCTTTAGAAGGGCTCAACTTATTATAGACACCAGATTAGCTAGATTCTGGGGTATTGCGCTTGCCTTAGCTGTGTTGAAGGGATTTCCTCGTTACGTCGTGGTGTCGTCAGAGGTCTGGTCGGTGAGAGGCGTCTCGGAAGACCAATCGGAATGCTGAGTGGAATGAAGGCGGGAGGTTTGAAAAGCAGGCGGCGGCTCTCGCTGGGTCCCCAGGCCGAGGTAAACGTGATCTGATCTCCCCGACGTTGATTGGCTCTGGAGACCCTCCACCGACCCCGTCCTTCGAAACGTGCCAAGAAGCAAGAGACACGAGAGAGAGCGAAGCAAGTGACGACCTCAAACTTGTGTTCTTAGGATTTTAACACTTCCTGGGCTAGTCCAGCCCAGAGTGCTTCCTCCAATCAATATTGTCTTTGGGCGGGGTGTTAGCCAGATTCTCCACCTATTATGCTAATCAGCCCCTTGTCCATGTGGATGAGTGGTTCCGCACTCTTCAATGATGAGTGGATTATTAAACTTTGTCCTGAAACTTGCATGTACATATCAGAACAATCTACACAAATTTCCTTACTCTTATGATTTAGGAAATCACTCAATGAACACATACATACCAAACAAGACATGTTTGACTATACTTAAAGTACATTACTAATATTTAAAACACAATGATCCTCCTAGGGCTACTACACTAATACATGATTAAATGAAATAATTAGTGGCAACTTAAAGGTGATACACATGACGAAAATAGAACAACACATGGTAGGACATAGGTGATTGCAGTTGTTCAAAGATGCATTAATTCCCACAGTCGTTGCTCCTGGTAGGCACCGATTGTGGAATGTGCGAGTCCTTGTGTGGAATTGTGGAATGTGTAATCTTTGTGACTGAGCGAAAAGGTCTCTCCTTTCTTCCACAATTTATTGGCCTTACTGGTCTGGCCCAAAAAGGCCTAAATCACTGCATTTGAGAGCAGTTTCTGTGGTCGAGAGGGTTCAGCCCTGGGTCAAGGAGGCCTTTAACGCTTGCCGTGTTGGTTGAGATAAGGCAGATGCACACGTTGGATTTAAGTGGCTCCTGGGTGTCTCGGGTGGATTCCTTGTTTTATGGCTCCCTGAGTGGAGACATTTTGGTCCAGAGTTTCTTGTGGGTTCTCTGGCTGAGAAGGCCCATTGTTTTATTTCTTCTGGTTATAATTGTGTGAATTATATGATGCTGCTTGTGCTGAGGCATTACATATCCCCCCCTTCGGTCGGTGATGTTGGAGGAAAGGACATCAGCGAGCGCTGGAAAACATCAAGCACAAACAGCCACACACATACAAGCATCAAGACAACACCTCCATTACTAGCTAAATACTGGTGCGGGAAGTGAATTATTAATGTCTACAGAATACCTTTATGACACTTTAATTCTAAGGTTATTGGCTTTTGTCAGCCTTTTTCTCTAGGTCGTTGGGCCTACAAGAAAAGAGGAAAGCGAGAGAAAGCAATAATAGTGGAAGTGATCGGCAGAAGAAAACTCTTGATTATAAACAGCATTGTTTCCCTATGCTGATGTGAGTGCACTTCTCTACACTAGTGTGAGTCGATTTAAGTGTTTATGGTGGTTGATTTAGATGTATGTTAGGGTGGTGTAGTGTATAAGTGGTCTGAACTGTGTCAATCTGTTTCAGCTCCCCCCCTTTTCTTGCGCTTCTGATTTCACTGGAACCATTTGAGGGTCAGCTCTCTGTGCCCATGGTGGATCTTGATCCTGTATGCGGCTGTTGTGAGCTTGTCTATGATATCAAGAGGTTGGTCCAGTGATGCAGTTCTGGCATGTCCTCATGTTTCCTGGAGTATTCATTTCTTTGGAGGAGCTCCTTCAGTTGCTGGATCAGTCCTTGCATGTCAACTGAGGATGGAGTGTCTTGTTCTCGGGCATACTCAGGTTTGGCTTGTTCTGAGCAGTGCCGAGGTGGGCTCCATCGTCGACTGCCCTTGTATTTCTGGTGGCTGGTTAATTTCTTGTGGTTGCCACGGGTATGGAGGTACCGTTCTTCAGGTGCGAGTCTGGCGCTGTCATGATGCTGAATGTCTTCCAGTGCCAGCTCTTGGTCATGGGTTCTGTGGTTGCGGACTGTGAACATTTTATTACCTTTCCTTGAGGCCATCTTTTGTTTGTTGTAGGCCCGGTGGGTTAGGTCACGAAGCTGTCGGATTGTCATCGTGCGAGGGCAGGCCATGACACCTAGGTGACGGCTTACTCCAGGATGCAGGTTCCTTAGGAAGAGGGTTTTAAAGTTCATGTCCTCTTCCAGTTCCAGCTCATTGTGTGCCCCAAAGTAGGCTCGCCTGAGCCTGTGGTAGTAGGCTTGGGGATGCTCTTGCCGACCCTGTTTGGTTTCCAGGGCGGCTGACAGTCCATGTTCAGACTCTGGGTCTGCAAATTCTTTAATCAGTGCCTGACAGAGTAGATGATAATCTAACCTGATGTGGATCGGCTGTCTGTCAAGGAAACTTCGCACCTCTGAACTGGATGTCGTCCTCAGAAGAAAGAGCCTGTCTCGGTTGGTCACCTGAGGCCTCATTTCCAGGTGGAAGTCAATGTCCTTTAGGTAGGTCTGTATGTCGTAACCTTCAGTGGCATTCGGTGTGAATTTATTGATGTTCCTGGCCAGACAGTTTAGGTCTTTTAGGTCCAAGCCATGTGCAGCTTCGGGGTCTGCCTGGATGGGTCCTTTCCTTCTGTCTGCCGGAACAAATTCCTCCGTGAGGGCTGGAAAGGCTCTGTGTTTTGCCCCCTCACTCCTTGTTTCTTGTGTCAACCCGTACATGGGGGACCCTGCTCTGCTGGGCCGTGGTGATGCTGGCAGGTGTCTCACCTTTCTTGGCTCTGGTTGCAGCTTGTAGGCATGCTTGAGCTCTTCTGTCACTGTGTCGACCTCTTCTCTGGTGCGGTCGAGCTGTTGTGTCAGACTTTCAATTCTGTCGCTGGACTTTTCCAGGTGGGCTTCCAGGTCCTTGATTTTGGTGTTCTTGTTCTTAATTTCAGACGTAGCTTTCTCCAGTAGCTGCTTGGTATATTGAAGATTGTTCGCTAGGTCTCTCTGGGCAGCTGTTGCTTCATCCTTTTCTTTCAGGGCTGCTGCTAGCATTTCTTGGAGCTTTGCAATATCTTTGTTTGCCTCTTGCTCCATTTCATGTGAGCCTTTGGGTTTGTCCTGGTCTTTCTCTTCCAGCTTGTCTATGCATCTTTGGGCACGGGTCATCTCCTCTTGAAGATAGGTGATGTGCTTGTCACTTAGTTTCAGCTGGGCCAGGAGGATGTGGCTTAGGCAGATGGTGATTTGGTTTTGCTCCTGGTGACTAGAATGCTGTCGCTGATCATGGGTTATGAGTCTTCTTAGAATTGTCACTACTATTAATACTAATAACAGTTCGAAGACCTTGGGTGTGAGGCGGTCTGTTGCACTGCTCAGCCATGCCTCTAAGTCTTCCCAGTGGGCGAAGCGGTCTGTGACGTGAGGCATATTGGCACGTCGTGGGGGAGCCTGGCGTTGGAGAGACTGACACAGATCTTTACAATGTGTGGGAGCCTATGTGTAGTGGGACAGCTAAATGTTGTTTAAGTGATTGTAATTGTGAACCTCTAGTGGCGTGTTTTGAGGACTTGTGGTCTCACTGCGGGAGAATGACTAGTGGGTGGAGTCTTTCTTCCTGCAACACAAATCAAAACAAACGACTAAAGGGGAAAACAGAGAAGGAATAACAAAGCTGTTCTCGACGGAAGAAACTTCTTCTGTTAAAAGAAAACTAGAAAGAAATTCAAAGATTTGAAAATCAGAAGAAATTAGATTTGGTATAAATCAAGCAGGGATTGATTAAACTCTTATGGCTTATTCCCCTTTTTTTTTGTAGAGTCTGTTGATGGTTCACACAGGCTTGGTCTCTGAAACGTGATCGCTAAGAAAGAAGCAGGTAGAAAAGGACAGAAAGGGACTGAGTATGATAAAGCTCAGTTAGTGAGTGTGTCGAGTTCACAGATAGGCTCTCCTGCAGTTATGCTTAACTAGGAGTATTGATTTACAGTTGATGTACAACTATATGCCTGGAATGAGTTTAAAGTAAAAGAGGGTTATCTCTGATTTACTTTGAAATTCATTAAAAAGGAAAGGTTAGTAGTGTATCCTATTGCAGGGCCTTAGAGGTTAAATAACCGTGTTTTAACTTGATGGAGAAGCATCCACAATGTAGAGTGTTTTCAGTTAAATTTAATAGCTTTATTAAATTTACATTTAACACAGTAAATTATTGTGGGTAAGTGTCTCCCGTCTAGAAGAATGAGGGAAAATGGTAAAAAGTGAGGAAAGTAAATGAAACGAGAAAGTGAAAGAGAAGTACAGGGGTTAATCACTTTAGCATTACCCAAAACGTTAGCTGTATCCAACTGCTGTAAGTCACAACATGCTAATCGCTAACTGCTAGTCTTTGAGGCGTTTTAGTGTATGCCTCAATGTACACACTGCTTTGGGTAGCTTAGCAACACCGGAGAGTTTGTTTACAATATGGCGTCGGATGACTACGCATGCGCAGTTCGGAGTTACAACGGAAGAGTCTCCTAGGACTTCCGGGTTCACTCGTTGCTATGGCAATCTACACAAACACAGTTAGTTAGTACGTTGTGTGTTGCACGCAAGCGCTTTGCATGAACGTCGGCGCATTTAAACACTACGCACATAACACACCACTTACTTGTAGCTTGCGAGTGGGCGTGGCGCTAAGAATCTCTCTTTGCTGAGAGTGATATAAACTTATTTAAGCAGCGGGTACACTGCGAGTAATGCGATCTCGGTGGATCTTAGCTTCTCTGGACACACAAACACAGCAGTTTTTTTTTTTTTTTTTTTTTTTGCTGTTGGTTAAACGAATTTACTCCGCTTTACTGGCTCCAACGGAATTTCAAATGCAAAACACACGATCATGAATTGCTGCATGCAAATATAGCATGTTGGGAAATGTCAGCGCATTTCACACAAATAAACACTATTTGTAGCCCGTTTTATGATGTGGCGCTTCAAAGCTCAGGTTTTCACCGTGGGATAAGTTTAATCTGCAGGTTCCCTGCGGCTAACTCAATACTTATGAACTAATAAATGCGATCTCGGAGGATCTTAAAATTCAGTGCCAGCTTCACTGGGCACACAAACACAACAGGGTTTCCTTTTTTTTTACGCTGTTGGTTACACAAACTTATCAAAATTTAATTTGATCTCGTTTTAAACAAACTTTCATTCAACACAGCTCGGACACTGACAAAGTGTTGCACTGAGAGGCGTATCTCCCTCAAAGCTACTCTGCGAGCGGACACAAAGGACAAGCACGAGCTCGCTGCTCTGATAGTTAACTCAGGGAATTAAAATAGCTATTGGAATGGCATTGGAACACGCAATGGCATCATTTAGCTACAACACGAGGCCGTTCAAAAGAGACTGAGGAACACGCTCAACTCTCTATTTTTACCGTACTGTGAGAAGATTTCTTCGTTCTGACAGAGGCAATTTTAATGATTACGATAGCTGTTTGACCAACACTGGAACACACAATGCATCAATTTAGCTATACATACGGCCTTTTAGGAAGAATTTGAGGAACACGCTCAATATCCTTATCCTTGCCACACTGAGAGGAGATTTCTTCGTCCTACCAGGGGCACTTTTAATTATTACTCCCTGCAGGTTAACAATAGAGAAGCAGACCGGGCTATCACTTCACATCCATTCACACAGCAAACCGGCACACATTGTGTACATCACACATTCACACATCGGACTCGTCTTTCCGTCTCTGATCTATTATCCACAATAATAGAAAAGTTACACACGTGACTCAATGCTTACAGTCTAGATTGAATTGCCCGCAATCTCCACCAAAATATGTAGCGAATCAGCTTTAAAAATGATAGAAAAGCGCACGCTTGGATTCAAAGCACCGTTTTAAAGGAGACGAGTTTTAAAGCGTGCCCGCATTCTCCACCAAAATATGTAGCGAATCAGCTTTAAAAATGATAGAAAAGCGCACGCTTGGATTCAAAGCACCGTTTTAAAGGAGACGAGTTTTAAAGCGTGCCCGCATTATCTACCAGAATATGTAGTGAAAATTAGCTGTTTGGGTTAATTTGATATATTCTCCACCATTTTACGTAAGTAAAAATTAGTTGTTAAATCGAGCTATCTTTATTCTCCTCCAAAGATGTCAGAGAGATTAACAGATCAGCTCGTAAAGGGAAATTTGACTAATTTAGTATTACTGATCAACTATTCGTCCAGCGATAAGTTGAAACTAGTGTATTCATCAATTATGCATTAGATATTACCTCCGTGGCCACCGGCAATAATACCCTAAACATAGTGACACATTATTCTAAGAGCATGTAGCAGAATCGCAATTCAAGGCAATAGACACTTGTAAGCAAAAAGAACACGCATTTAAGAACAGACGAGACTTTATTGAACTATTCTATGACACAGAAACTAATCTAATATATAAAACACACGCACACACACACACACGCATACATAAACGGGTGATGATGAAGGGTGAATGAAGTTCCGAGTCTCTAGCGTTGCATGCTATTTCACAGACCATGATCTGAACGAACCATCAACTTATTAATTTATCTTCACTTCCTTTAGAAGGGCTCAACTTATTATAGACACCAGATTAGCTAGATTCTGGGGTATTGCGCTTGCCTTAGCTGTGTTGAAGGGATTTCCTCGTTACGTCGTGGTGTCGTCAGAGGTCTGGTCGGTGAGAGGCGTCTCGGAAGACCAATCGGAATGCTGAGTGGAATGAAGGCGGGAGGTTTGAAAAGCAGGCGGCGGCTCTCGCTGGGTCCCCAGGCCGAGGTAAACGTGATCTGATCTCCCCGACGTTGATTGGCTCTGGAGACCCTCCACCGACCCCGTCCTTCGAAACATGCCAAGAAGCAAGAGACACGAGAGAGAGCGAAGCAAGTGACGACCTCAAACTTGTGTTCTTAGGATTTTAACACTTCCTGGGCTAGTCCAGCCCAGAGTGCTTCCTCCAATCAATATTGTCTTTGGGCGGGGTGTTAGCCAGATTCTCCACCTATTATGCTAATCAGCCCCTTGTCCATGTGGATGAGTGGTTCCGCACTCTTCAATGATGAGTGGATTATTAAACTTTGTCCTGAAACTTGCATGTACATATCAGAACAATCTACACAAATTTCCTTACTCTTATGATTTAGGAAATCACTCAATGAACACATACATACCAAACAAGACATGTTTGACTATACTTAAAGTACATTACTAATATTTAAAACACAATGATCCTCCTAGGGCTACTACACTAATACATGATTAAATGAAATAATTAGTGGCAACTTAAAGGTGATACACATGACGAAAATAGAACAACACATGGTAGGACATAGGTGATTGCAGTTGTTCAAAGATGTATTAATTCCCACAGTCGTTGCTCCTGGTAGGCACCGATTGTGGAATGTGCGAGTCCTTGTGTGGAATTGTGGAATGTGTAATCTTTGTGACTGAGCGAAAAGGTCTCTCCTTTCTTCCACAATTTATTGGCCTTACTGGTCTGGCCCAAAAAGGCCTAAATCACTGCATTTGAGAGCAGTTTCTGTGGTCGAGAGGGTTCAGCCCTGGGTCAAGGAGGCCTTTAACGCTTGCCGTGTTGGTTGAGATAAGGCAGATGCACACGTTGGATTTAAGTGGCTCCTGGGTGTCTGGGGTGGATTCCTTGTTTTATGGCTCCCTGAGTGGAGACATTTTGGTCCAGAGTTTCTTGTGGGTTCTCTGGCTGAGAAGGCCCATTGTTTTATTTCTTCTGGTTATAATTGTGTGAATTATATGATGCTGCTTGTGCTGAGGCATTACAGTATATATATATATATATATATATATATATACAGGTGCATCTCAATAAATTAGAATGTCATGGAAAAGTTAATTTATTTCAGTAATTCAACTCAAATTGTGAAACTTGTGTATTAAATAAATTCAATGCACACAGACTGAAGTAGTTTAAGTCTTTGGTTCTTTTAATTGTGATGATTTTGGCTCACATTTAACAAAAACCCACCAATTCACTATCTCAACAAATTAGAATATGGTGACATGTCAATCAGCTAATCAACTCAAAACACCTGCAAAGGTTTCCTGAGCCTTCAAAATGGTCTCTCAGTTTGGTTCACTAGGTAAGCCACAAACATTCACTGCCAAAGAAGCTGGCTGTTCACAGAGTGCTGTATCCAAGCATGTTAACAGAAAGTTGAGTGGATGGAAAAAGTGTGGAAGAAAAAGATGCACAACCAACCGAGAGAACCGCAGCCTTATGAGGATTGTCAAGCAAAATCGATTCAAGAATTTGAGTGGACTTCACAAGGAATGGACTGAGGCTGGGGTCAAGGCATCAAGAGCCACCACACACAGACGTGTCAAGGAATTTGGCTACAGTTGTCGTATTCCTCTTGTTAAGCCACTCCTGAACCACAGACAACATCAGAGGCGTCTTACCTGGGCTAAGGAGAAGAAGAACTGGACTGTTGCCCAGTGGTCCAAAGTCCTCTTTTCAGATGAGAGCAAGTTTTGTATTTCATTTGGAATCCAAGGAGTCTGGAGGAAGGGTGGAGAAGCTCATAGCCCAAGTTGCTTGAGATCCAGTGTTAAGTTTCACCAGTCTGTGATGATTTGGGGTGCAATGTCATCTGCTGGTGTTGGTCCATTGTGTTTTTTGAAAACCAAAGTCACTGTACCCGTTTACCAAGAAATTTTGGAGCACATCATGCTTCCTTCTGCTGACCAGCTTTTTGAAGATGCTGATTTCATTTTCCAGCAGGATTTGGCACCTGCCCACACTGCCAAAAGCACCAAAAGTTGGTTAAATGACCATGGTGTTGGTGTGCTTGACTGGCCAGCAAACTCACCACACCTGAACCCCATAGAGAATCTATGGGGTATTGTCAAGAGGAAAATGAGAAATAAGAGACCAAAAAATGCAGATGAGCTGAAGGCCACTGTCAAAGAAACCTGGGCTTCCATACCACCTCAGCAGTGCCACAAACTGATCACCTCCATGCCACGCCGAATTGAGGCAGTAATTAAAGCAAAAGGAGCCCCTACCAAGTATTGAGTACATGTACAGTAAATGAACATACTTTCCAGAAGGCCAACAATTCACTAAAAATGTTTTTTTTATTGGTCTTATGAAGTATTCTAATTTGTTGAGATAGTGAATTGGTGGGTTTTTGTTAAATGTGAGCCAAAATCATCACAATTAAAAGAACCAAAGACTTAAACTACTTCAGTCTGTGGCATTGAATTTATTTAATACACGAGTTTCACAATTTGAGTTGAATTACTGAAATAAACGAACTTTTCCATGACATTCTAATTTATTGAGATGCACCTGTATATATATATATATATATATATATATATATATATATATATATATATATATATATATATATATATATATATATATATATATATATATATATATATATTATTATTATTTACGGAAGGAGTCTCCAGTGTAACAGTCAGAGGTAAAGCTGTGATGCAATAAGTTTAGATAATAGTGTACAGGTAAAGGTAAACAGTATGATGTATACCAGTTATGCAAATAGCAATTAAGTTAAATGAAACAACTATGAATCATAGTGCAATAAGTTGAGATAAACAGTATACAGGTAGAGATAAACAGCAACAGAGGTAAGTAATAAATCACTCTGTGTGTGTGTGTGTGTGTGTGTGTGTGTGTGTGTGTGTGTGTGTGTGTTTTATACTGTTATTGCAAAATACTGAGTGTGATGAAGCAGAGTTACTGTTACCTCACTGAAGTTGATTATTTTCCTATGAAAGCACAACAATGATATATTTTAAAAATACGTTTATGTGGAGCGTCCGCATGAAACTGCCTGTGAATTAGCTGTTACTATAGAAACGATAACGTATTAGAACGAGCGCATTAATATAAACCTGTGATTTGACCAATCACAATCCAGAATTCAACAGCACTGTGTTTTACACTAATAAACCCCTCCCCTCGTCACCGTTTGTTAATTCATTAGTACACACAGGTAAACTTCTTCTTTTTGTGTATTTTCACAGGAACACATTTTACTTTTCATTTATTATAACCAGGTCAGTGAGCTAAGCGAACATGCAGACACAAAGCTGGTCACAGCTATATTTGTTAACAGCAGGGATGAAGATGCTTCAGCCTGTTATGATTCTACTCACGCTGTCCGGTATGAAACCCCATCTCACTCTCAGTTTCTTCTACATAATTATTGCTCAGTGCTGTGAGTTTTTCACTGTTTGCTGATTCATGTTGCAGTGTGTATTGGACTATACACAGGCACAAACATAGTTACATATTAATCTGTGTCTGATCAGAGAAATGGGGCAATTAAGATCATTTAAGGTAAAAAAAAAAACTCATAAAGTTCAAAATATAATTCAGTACAAGCAAGCCCAGGCAGCAGTTTGAAGGAGTAAGACAGTAAGACAGGCAAAAAGAACGTGTTGGAGGAAATATTGTGACACAATTCGAAATACAACTCGGATAGAAGAGGTGTGTTCAATGATTAAAAAGATGGGAGGCGACAGAAGGGACTGGGATTATCCGGTGTTGATTGATGGAAGTGAAACTGCAGTAACAAATAACTACAAGTGGTAAACACTTTTATTACGGTAAATCGCCCCAATAATTGATCTAAAGAAGGTAAAAGAGGCAGAGAGAGAACATAACCTGAAAACAATGAGGCGCTGTGTAGGAAAAATAATAGTGATGGTGAGCAAGATGTCTCTTTTAGTACGGGAGAATTGAAAAGAGCATTAGATAAAACATGTAAAACTGCACCTGGTAAAGATGAAATATGTTACAACATGATAAAACATCTAAGTGTAGAAAGTCTGGAGACTTTTTTTTTCTTTCTTATTGTTGATGTATAACAAAGTGTGGGAAGAAGGTAGACTGCCAGGAAGCTGGAAAGAGGCAATAATTATCCCAATAAGAAAACCTTGGAAAGAAGCTAGCAGGCCAGGAAGCTGTAGACCTATTGCCTTAACATCAAACATGCTGTATGTAAATTAATGGAACGTATGATAAATGAGAGACTAATGTGTTTCTTGGAGAGTAGAAGTATGGTAGCTACTTATCAAAGTGGTTTTAGAAAAGGAAGAAATACGATAATAGGTCTAGAGGATGAAGTAACCTAACCCTAACCCTAACCCTGGCAAAAATGATGGAATCACCAGACTTGTTGTTCACCCGGCTTGTTTACTTCATAGCAAATAAACAAATCACATATATGACACAAAACAATTTTTGTTTAATAGCTGAACATTCTGGCTTTGTGAAACCTACCCCAAACAAGTTAAATTAAATTATTTTAATGAATGGCGTATTTTTTTCCAGATCAAGTAGAAGAAAAAATTATGGACTCACAATTAGTAATTTGTTACTCCTCCTCAGGCTTTTATGATGGCCTGAATTCTTTGAGGCATGGATTTAACTTATAAAAAACAATATTCTCCATCAAGCTGGTTCCAATTTTCTCAAATAGCAGTTGACAGATCAGTTTTGCAGGATGGAGTCTTGTCATGAACCAATTTTTTTAAATTTCCACCATAAATTTTCAATCAGATTGAGATCTGGACTGTTTGCTGGCCATGTCATTGATCTGCCTTTCCTGAAGAAAAGAGTTAACACTTTTTGCTCTGTGACGAAATGCATTATCATCCTGAAAAATGACCTCATCATCAACAAACCTATTTTCTGTTGATGGAATGAGAAAAGTGTCCAAAAATTCAGTGTGTTTTGTTTATTTGTTACAAAGTAAAAAAGCCGGGTGAACATCCTCTAAGTGTGGTGATTCCATAATTCTTGCCAGGGGTTGTAAGAAAAGCCCAAGTAAATAAGGAAACAGTGGTGGCAGTATTTTTTGATGTTTAAAAAGCCTATGATGTTGTGGAAAGAGGGGCTTCTAATCAAAATGCATCTAATGGGTATTGAAGGGAAAATGTTTAATTGGATTATGGATTTCTTTGATGAAAGAATTATCCAGGTGAAGATATGATTATAGATGTCAATACAATATGTTGCAGAAAGTCCAACTTTATTCTCCATTATGATAAATGATATATTCTTAAATGTCCCAATAGATATGGGAAGATCATTGTTCGCAGACGATGGGGCTCTGTGGAAAGGGGGAAGGAATGTTAAATATATAATTAAAACAGTACATGAATTAACCAGTGGAATTAATCAAGTTGATTAAATGTTGATGAATTAAACGTTGAAATCAACATTAAGTTATCAAACTCAGAAGGGAAAAGCATAGGGTGGAGGAAAGTAAATCAGCAATGCCAACAACAGTGGGGTATTGAAATTAAAGGGAGACATTTACACTCAATACAAAGCAGAGTAGGTACTTTAAGAGATAAGGGAACTAAGTGGAAAGAACAAGTAATAAGTAATAATAAGTAGGTTGAGAATGGGGCATAGCAACCTCAACAGCACACTTCACATAATAGGAAAACATCCAAAGGGACTATGTGATCAATACCATGAGGATGAGACAGTTGAACATATTTTTATGTCTTGTGGAAATTTCATTCACGAAAGACAAGAATTGATGACTCAGGCATATTAGAATGTGCAGATAACAAGCAAGGGAGGAAATGTTTGTTAAATTTTTTAAGAAAGACTGGACTGGAAAGACGACTCTAAAATAAACGGACTTTAATACAGGACAAAACGTGGCAGTAATGGAACAATTTGGATGCCATCTGCGGTAAAACCTCAAAGAAGAAGATGATGATCAAACACTCAGTCTTTTTAAAAATTTATTTGGGAATGACACACTTTTTTAAAAAAGATCTAATTATAGTTCTGTTGAATGTAGTAGAACCTCAGCAAAACAAGTTAGTTCCTGCTCTTACTTATGTTATAGCAGCTATGAACCGTCATTCCCTCACCAGCCTCTCTATATTTGTTTTCTTTTGAAATGAATAAGTCTACAAAAAATCAGTGTCATGTTATTGAGAAAACACAAAGGATAACTGAAGCTCTTGACCTCATTTTATAAATGTTAAATAAACATCTCCTTACATGAAACAAACAAAAACATATTTTAATGAGCGCGTTAATATAAACCTGTGATTTGTAGCTGCACTGCTTTCAGATTTGCTGTTATAGTGTAGAAAATTAATCAACTCCTTCTGACCAATCACAATCCAGAAATATATTAGTGAAGAAATAACCCCCCCCCCCCCAAAAAAAAAAAAAAAAAAAAAAAAAAAAAAAAACCCCTGAACATTAAAAAGGATGTGACTTTAGGATGCGGCTGTATTATAATTATTAACACTCTCTCAGTCCTGATTCACTGATGTGGAGTCTTTCCTGCTCTCTGAAAAAGATTTAAAGGTGTCACTAATCAGGCTCAGTGGAAACGGAACCCTTAAACCAGGAGACTCATGTGATGTGAACTGCACTGTGTGTGTGTGTGTGTGTGTGTGTGTGTGTGTGTGTGTGTGTGTGTGTGTGTGTGTGTGTGTGTGTGTGTGTGTGTGTTGGAACATTTGAAGAAATGTCTAAAATTATTGATAGGATCTGTACATGCTTCCTCTCCAATGTAGATCTTGAAAGAGAGAGATATTGTTTAAAAACTTTCAAATCTTGAATGATTTATGTACACACTTATTTTGCAGGTGTTCTCAGTCAGGACAATAAATGGGGTGTGAAATATCCTGATAAGCTGATCTGTGCTGTGAGAGGATTCGGTGTCTCCATTCCCTGTAGTTATTCTTATCCAATACCAAAGCCCAGTATTCAGGTGACACAAATGCTTTGGTGCTCAATGAACTCAAACAGAGAATGGTGTATAGACCCTCCGTATGTTTATGACAGCTCATCAAACACCAAGTCAGACTTTGAGTATGTTGGAGACAACAAATCAGACTGCAGTTTGTTAATCCACAATGTACAGTTCAGTTATTCTGGAAAGTACAGATTCAGATTTATAACTAATGAGCCCAGTGACAGATACACAGGTGTACCTTGAGTGACGCTGCATGTTGCAGGTAAATGCTATGGTTAAAAAAAACTAAAATAAAATATTTTTATATCCATAATAAACTTTCCATAATATTCCACTGCGAAGGAGTGTTTTTATTGTACCAGTTATCAAAAATGTTTTCAGCTGCTGATAAATTAAGGACAGAACGTGATGGGGCATGCTGTTATTGGAAAATAATCAATGACCTGGTGGTGTGATGTGGCCTGACGTGAAGTTGATTATTTTCTCATAACAGCACAAGTGCATTAATATAAACCTGTAATTTGTAGCTGCACTGCTGTCAGAGCTGCTGTTATAGAAAATTAATCAACACCTTCTGACCAATCACAATCCAGAATTCAACAGGACTGTGATATAAAACATTATAAAAATCTTGATGTTTATTATTCTATAATTAGATTTTTATCTGTGTGAGAAAATCTGAGTCACTGACGTGGAGTCTTTCCTGCTCTCTGAAAAAGATTTAAAGGTGTCACTAATCAGGCTCAGTGGAAACGGAACCCAGTGGATTAACCAAGAGTCACCAAGACAATCCGGTGAGGAAAGCTGTCCTGAGGAAGTGGCCTGTCCAAAACATGTGTACCAGGAGACTCGTTAAATCTGACGTGTGATGTGAACTGCACACACAGTTCCTCACAGTTCGTGTGGTCTAAGAGCAACGAGCAGTTAAATACATCAGGACCCGTTCTTCACTTTCCTGCTCTAACCGTGAGGGATTCTGGGAATTACACCTGCACTTGGGAAACCAACGTGACGTCAGGAACTAAAACGTTCAGCCTTCATGTTGAGGGTGTGTCCATCTGCTCACAACATTCCTGAAGTTTAAATATCAGACTGTCTCTAATGATTACTGCAGGAAATTAAGAAGTCGATCATGATGTGCCCCTACACTCCTGTAGCAGGTGACTTATGTTCAGTTTTTTCTTGTTTTCTTTTCAACAGGTGAAAATCCTGATCATCAGTCAAACTGGATCACTGCTGTGGTGACAGCTGGAGTAATTTTCATCATCTTAGTCATCTTAGGAGCTGTGATTTACAACAGGAGGTAAAATTCTGTTTCCATACAAATAGGATGACACTCAGGGCCCCCAAAGGTTCAGAAATGTAATACTATTTATTAAATACACAGCATGTCTTCATGGAAGTATGCAGTCATCCTGAGGAGATTGGCAGGGCATCTAATGTTGTAGAGTAGAGGCTAACCAATACAATGGCCTTGCATTTCACCTGCAATCACATTTCTTCTGAAGACAGTGCTGTCCGCCCTCTTCCGCATACATGATCTCATAGATGCCGATGATTGTTTAGTGTTGCAGTGATTGAAAGGGATACCCAGAGAGCATGACCAGTTTTGCTCTCTAGAAGTCATGGCCATGGATGGCTGTGGCATTGTTGGGATTTGAACTGGTGAGCAGTTCAATTGTGCCACTCAGGAGCCTGGATCTACTTGCTTTTTGTCGTTATCAATCAGAGCAGATCTTTTGGCAGACCTGGTATCAGTTGTCAGTCACAGAGTGACTGAGATCAGTGAGATCGGTTTGAATATCTGTGAAGAGCAATTCTCTTACGAGGACCTGTTGCATTTTGCTCTTCTCTTGCAGATAGGTTAGACTGGACAGTTTTTTTTTTTTTTTTTGCTTTGGGTTTGGAGAAATACAGTACTGTGCAAACGTTTTAGGCACATGCAAAGAAATGCTGTAGAGCAAAGATGCCTTCAAAATAATGAAATTAAATGTTTCTACATTTAAAAAAAAAATACAGTAAAGAGCAGTAAACAGTAGTAAATGAAACAAAGGCAATATTTAATAATAAAAATAAAAATAGTAGTCTCTACAATGTGTGCAGTTTTATAAGGAAATGAGCTGGTAAGTTTTATTGAGCATCTTGCAGAATCAGCCACAGTTCTTCTGGACACTTTGACTTTCACACTCGCTTCTTATATTTGCAGCAAAACCCAGCAGTCTTAACAAAGTTTGCACTAAAACAAATAGGGTGCCTAAAACTTTTGCACAGTACTGTACATTGTCCTCTGCTGAATTAAACTATAGGGGAAAAAAAGGCAAATATAAGATGGTGAACATTATGAAAGCGAGTACACAGTCCTGTTTTCTCTACTATGGATTGGAAAGAAATGTCTGGATGGTTCGTCATTTTAGAACGTACTGGTGTAAACCTCAAGCTTCCACATGATACGATATGATTTTGATTACCACTGAATCTGCCATGATAAGATACATTTCGATTTGAGTTAGTAGCCTGTGATCGTTATGTGACCAGACAGATATGTTCAGAATCATGGGTAGGCCTGCCGGTAATTTGTGAACGATGATGATGTTGAGAAGGACTATTTTAAAAGTATCAGAGTTGTGGACAAATCACCTTGCTAGCCTGTTTAATTATTTACACCTCACTTTAACAATATGAATTTTTTTTACACACCAATTGCTTGTCCTTCTTTGACAATAATCGATTTATGGTTGTTGTATTCATTTAAATCGCTGCCTTTTAAATCTATGAATCAATCCAAATCATCGGATCGTTACACCCCTACGGCACCCACCATGACTATATGAAAGCTTGGGGCATCACAGTGTTTTGGAACTGGGGCAGAAAGGTCCATCCTGTTAACCAGGTCAAAAGCTCTTCAGCTGAGGATCTCATGGGATGTTGGATGTTTGTCAGTTATGATGAGGACGGAGATTCCCAGGTCATTGCTGAAATTGTTGTGGTCACCACTGTAGAGCAGCCTTCTTAGTCATGGTCCTGGAATACTCCTTCCCTAAATATTTTAGTGTTTTAGCTAGGCCGGTGGTTTCTGTTCCTCCCCTCTGAAGTTTAGCTCATGCACTGATTTCACCATCCACTGGCTGGTCTGATACCTGAATTAAGGTGTCGTTTTTCTGCTTCTGCTAGGAGGAAACCCAATGCTCAGGAAGACAACAGCAGAAAAGTTGGAGAGCAAATACAGGTATGACATAGTTAATAGTTGACACTTAGTTCTGCACAGTAGAGACTGCATTCTTAAATGATCATAACCAAACCCCGTCATACTTATAACTCTGAAAGAACCTCCAACGTAAGAGGGGTTGAAAATGACCATTTGTGATTTTTTCTAAAGCCAAGCCGATGTTCTGCTGCCACACAATCTCTGACAGTTATGTGAACGAGAACGAGAACTCACCAGTTGCTACGGCCAATTCATTCTTTCAGAGTAACAACAGCTCAAAGAACCTCAGGAGAAAAAAACAACCATCAGTTGGTCAATTAATAAATTATAAAAGGCACCTTAACATGACCATTTTTGGAGCCACCCAAATCAGCTGCAGTAGAATGAGCTGGATTTGAGCACAGGAGCACTAACTTTAATACAAGACTAAAAGCCTGAGGTCACTTCCAAGAACCACCTTTATTATTCAAATCAAATACAAAACTATATTATTATTAATGTTATTTTATAATCCATTGTTTAAAACTGAGAGAAATGTAGCTGTGTGAGAAATACTTGTTTGAATCCTGTTCACACACTTTATCATATATTTTATTCTAATGGTAATTTGATTCGCAGGTAAAGCAGCTTCCTCAGCCCAATGAAGAAGTGCCGCAGCAGGAGGAACTGACTTATGCATCTCTGTGTGTCAAAGACAACAATCTGAACAATGGGTAAGAACTAATGCTGTGTAGATAGTGTCAGGTTCAGGTTAACAGTTTGCTAGCTCCTTTATCCAAAAAGCAGGGACATTTTACTGACATAAACTTAAAATAACTGATGATTTAGGATTGGGACTTAGCACACCCTGCTTATTTACCCTATAGGCTTATTCCTCTGTCAGTTTGTTGTTGTAGTAGTAGTAGTAGTAATAATAATAATAATAATAATAATAATAATAATAATAATAATAATAATAATAATAACAGAAGATGCAATTATGGTATAACAAATAGTGTGTTTGGAGTGAACTCTATTAATACTAGCTAACTACAACTTAGCTAACAGCTAGAGAACCCAGTCTAGAGAACCCAGTCTTGCTGTTCTCTGTGCTGCCTCAAATGTCCAGTGAATTTCGAGGTTATTGCATCTGAGTTCTGTCTAATCTCCATCATTGAGTTTTACCCCAGTTGTTTTAGATAGTCCAATTTTTGCTTTGTTTATCTTTATTTAAAAACTTCACACATGTTCACATTCACAAGTCAAAATGCTGTTCAATGTGATGACCAACAGATGTAAAAGGATTTCATGTGTGCATGCTATACATGGCTCATAAATGGGTTTGTGTGTGATTGCAGGCAAGTCCACACTGAGCAGCAGAAGGAGGACATCCGTTATCTACAGTAGTGTGATGATAAAATAATTACGTCTTTGGCGTCATATCTTGAGGCATTTACCTTACTCAGGCAGCTTAAAAGGAAAAAAAAGCTTGTGACTATGCAACCATGGCTCGCTAGAAGCTGGATTCAGAGTGCACAGTGGCGACACCTGCTGGTGAAGAGGATGTTTTACACACACTCCTGCTGCCCAGTGTGATGTGATCCTGACACACTCCTTCTTCTTGATCAATCCTAAATGCTCTACTCCTGCTTCTTCATCTTAGAGCTTTCTACACCTACAACTCACCTTCCTGCTGCAGTAGATAATCTCATCTGGATACCACAGATTTGAACTTCCTAAGATCTGCAGCTGTAATGATAAAGACTGTCTCGTATTCATACCAGGATTCTGATTCACAATATGATCATACAGAACATTCCATATCATTTCAACACACACACACACACACACACACACACACACACACACACACACACACACACACACACACACACACACACACACACACATTACTATGTACCTTTTCTCTGTAATGATTTATAATCCCACTATCCAGTGTGACCCAGAAGAGGATCTGTTCCCTCTTTAATTCTGGTTCTTCCTCATGCCGTCTCTGAGTTTTTCCTTCCTCGTCACCTCTGGACTGTCAGATTAGGGACCTACATCTACATCCAGATTTCTGTAAAGCTATACAAAAAATGTAACTGATTTTGTTTTTTTAAATTGAATTAAAATATATATTTTTAACTTGTTTGTAATGTTGGAGATGATGTTTTAGTTAAGAGCTTTGATACTGTATTACGTTTGCATTTCTAATTTTTTCCCCTCTTACACTGTAGTAATAAACATATCAAATATCAGAAACAGAAAAATGTGTAGTTTACTTTTTGTCCACTCACGACCACCACATTATCATAAAGTTAGCAGCTGTAAAGAAGGCTTTATGCTCTGCCCACTTCACAATCACATCATATCCTATATCCCTTAGTTTGTTTCCTGATATATACAGTGGGGGAAAAAATATTTGATCCCCTGCTGATTTTGTACGTTTGTCCACTGACAAAGAATGGTAGGTGTATTTTAACAGTGAGAGACAGAATAACAACAAAAAAATCCAGAAAAACACATTTCAAAAAAGTTATAAATTGATTTGCATTTTAATGAGGGAAATAAGTATTTGACCCCTTTGACTTAGTACTTGGTGGCAAAACCCTTGTTGACAATCACAGAGGTCAGACGTTTCTTGTAGTTGGCCACCAGGTTTGCACACATCTCAGGTGGAATTTTGTCGCACTCCTCTTTGCAGATCCTCTCCAAGTCATTAAGGTCATTTTCAATGCCCTGGCTGAGGGAAGGAGGTTCTCACCCAAGATTTGACGGTACATGTCCCCGTCCATCGTCCCTCTGATGCGGTGCAGTTGTCCTGTCCCCTTAGCAGAAAAACACCCCGAAAGCATAATGTTCCCACCTCCATGTTTGACGGTGGGGATGGTGTTATGACTTGGGGTCATAGGCAGCATTCCTCCTCCTCCAAACACGGCGAGTTTAGTTGATGCCAAAGAGATCTGACCACACCTGACCACAACACTTTCACCCAGTTCTCCTCTGAATCATTCAGGCAAACTTCAGACGGGTCTGTACATGTGCTTTCTTGAGCAGGGGGACCTTACGGGCGCTGCAGGATTTCAGTCCTTCACGGCATAGTGTGTTACCAATTGTTTTCTTGGTGACTATGGTCCCAGCTGCCTTGAGATCATTAACAAGATCCTCCCATGTAGTTCTGGGCTGATTCCTCACCGTTCTCATGATCACTGAAACTCCACGAGGTGAGATCTTGCATGGAGCCCCAGACCGAGGGAGACTGACAGTTTCTTCCATTTGCGAATAATTGCACCAACTGTTGTCACCTTCTCACCAAGCTGCTTGGCGATGGTCTTGTAGCCCATTCCAGCCTTGTGTAGATCTACAATCTTGTCCCTGACATCCTTGGACAGCTCTTTGGTCTTGGCCATGGTGGAGAGTTTGGAGTCTGATTGATTGATTGCTTCTGTGGACAGGTGTCTTTTTACAGGTAACAAACTGAGATTAGGAGCACTCCCTTTAAGAGAGTGCTCCTAATCTCAGCTCATTACCTGTGTAAAAGGCACCTGAGAGGCAGAAATCTTGCTGATTGATAGGGGATCAAATACTTATTTCCCTCATTAAAATGCAAATCAATTTATAACTTTTTTGAAATGTGTTTTTCTGGATTTTTTTGTTGTTATTCTGTCTCTCACTGTTAAAATACACCTACCATTAAAATTATAGACTGATCATTTCTTTGTCAGTGGGCAAACGTACAAAATCAGCAGGGGATCAAATACTTTCCCCCCCCACTGTGCATGTATGTGTCGTTATGACATACATTTCAATTTCCTTTATAAACCTTATAAATCATACTAACTAGACTGGAAACAAATTTAAGCACATTTTATTTGTTCTCAAAATCAGATTAAAGTTTTTTTTTTTCTATATTCAAAGCCCAAAGTCTCAGTTTCTAGATGGGCTGTAATGATAAAATTGTTCATTAGAAGGATATGACAGAAGAAATTCTCGAAAAGTTTGGTTATGTCACGTCAATGCCAGAATCAGTGTCCAGCTACAACTCCTGAGGGACACTGTGACCTACAGTCATCAACTCAAGACACTCACGCTCAAGCTCATGATTACTGATTACTGATCACACACACCTGGACTCAATCACGTACACAGACACATGCATTCAATGGAAAGTATTGCTCAGTGTTGCCTCGTCTCCTGCCGTACTGTTCGTGATCGCTGTTCTTGTTTTGATCTTTGTTTGCCCCTGTTATGTGAATCTAATCTTGCTTTGTTTTGCTGTGTAAACCTATTTCGGGTTTGCTTCACAAATTGGATTTATTTAATTAGATGTCTTATTTGCTTAAATAAATGTAAATTTTTGAACATTTTCCAATGCAGTAAATACTATTAGGAACAATAGCATCTAATGTTCTAATGATGACTGCATGCGATATCTATCGTTTAAAAATATTTGACTGTATCCACCCGTAATGTCTTGCCTTAAAGAATATTATTTAATAGGAAAAAAAAGGAACGGAAACTTATATTAGGTTATTTGTGCCCTTGACAACTCCCCCACAAAGAAAGTGTATCTGTGGTGTAAGTGGCACTGCAGCAAGCGTGTAACCACAAGATGGGAACAAAGAGAGAAAGAGGAAGCAACTGAAGTGAGAAAAGGAAAAAAGATGCAGGATGAAGAAATGTTTGAGAGAGAGAGAGAGAGAGAGAGAGAGAGAGAGAGAGAGAATCCAAACACAGAAATGAAGTATTTTGTTAGCTTAATCAGCCATTCTGTGTCGCTAATTCTGCTAATGCACTTCATCTCCTTCAGCAGTAATGAATTATTCCATCTTGGAAAAGTGACAAGAAACCTGCAAACCTGCCATAAAAAAATATTGTAAAATTTAGCATGATTATCTCATATACCAAGTATTAGCAGAAAGATTTAGCCCAATGTTAGCAAACACAGAGAAATGAGGGACGAGAATAGATTCTCCACTGATTTTATAATGATACTTTTTAAAAAATTAAACAGTGAGTTGTTGTGGAGTGTATGTGCCACTTTAAAAAAAAAAAAAAAGGTGCATGATACCTCCAGCCACATCCCCTGTTGTAATCACTTTTTTTCAGGAACTGCTTTCAGTTCTCACTTATAGTTACCAAATCATTGAGCTAAGTCTATACACAGAAACAAAGCTACTGTGTGCAGTTCTTGGTGAAAAAGCGATGAAGACACTGTACTTGTTTATGCTCACGCTGTCTGGTATGAAACACTATTTCACTCTTGGGTTTGAACTTTTTGCTGATTAATGTTGCAGTGTGTACCTTCAGTTATTGGATACTTTATTTAGTGCTTTAAAATATTAGTTAACTATTAATTTGTGTCTGATCAAGAACTTGAATTAAGCTTCGTTAATGATGATGTAATAAGAATTACTGTGGTGTTTGACATTTCAAAACTTTAAATATCATCAGTGTACCTGTATGGTTCCCACCATGCCTATTCCTTATCTTAATAGTTTGCAAAGATTTTATGACATTTTATTGAGGAAATGTGCGCTAAATAAAATCATGTCAATCATTCAAGACCCGCTCAACTATCGACCAAAATTTTGCCATTTTATTAATGTTAATGGGTGTAGGAAATAAAATATGAAGAGAGTTCCACAGAAAAAAGATTAAAATAATATAACACACCCTGCACGACTCCTGCAATTCATCAGCTGTAACCTCGGCGTACCTGAGCTCAGAGTGTAGCTAACTGGCAACTAGCTTTCAATCAGAAACAGAAAAAAATGCATGATTCCGATTGGTTAATCCTGTTTCTCACCATAGCAGCTGGGAGCCAATAAAATGTGTGTTACGTGTCAGTGTGTTTGCATTTGTCTGCTCCCTCTCTGCTCCTGTTTTTTCCACTGTTTGTTTGCCCTTCTGTCTCTAGCTGTCTTCTCATAGGTGGAGCCCTGTGGCAATCACCATTAACTGGTTCACAAGACCTGACCAATGGAAGGCAGGAGTCCGGCCAAAAGAGGCGGAGCTGTCCATTTAAAAGCAGCACATTGAAGCCCTTGTGTTAGTCTCTTGGCTCATTGTTAGCCTGTTGTTTTTGATTGTTGGCTTGTTTGTCGCCTTGTTTCCCTGCTACCCTCATACTAGCTCCCTTGGTTTGAGAACAGGTAAGATTGTGCGCGCACCTACGTCCCACCACGCAGGTGTATTGAATGTCTAGACACCCTAGGCTAGAGGGCAGGTGCCACCTTTGTATTTCTTGTTAGCTTAGCCTAGTGTAGTTAGTTAGTTTTGTGTTGTTATTTGCAGTCAGGTTAGCTACTTCAAATACAGCCTAGTGTAGTCTTGTTTTACTATGTTCATTTCTTTGGCACCATCCATGTTCTCTCTCTCGGGTGAGACTGGTTCCCCTTTTGTCCTTGTTTTGTGGTTGTTCTGTGCCTGTCCGTAAATGCTAGTCCTGGTATATGTCATGAATAAAAGTGAAACCCTACCTCTACCCTCCTGTCCTACTCATATCCACTATCACCATAATCCAATCAAATTGCAGTTTTAATTGTTTATTGTTCTTACACTCACCCTTGACCTTACTTTCTGTGGGAACGTAACAATGTGATCAAATAAACTAAGGGACACTTTCGTTTGACGTCTGGGGTGGTAGAATATGCAGGAATCATAATGATGACCTCATTATTGAGCAATTACTATGCAATGTGAACATTTATATAGTCAGCATGTATGCCGTGTTAACCGCTCATGAATAAGCACTTGGAACCGACATAAAATAATTTAGTGGGGTTCAAACCTGAAATCCACCACCTCTCAGATACTTCTGAATTTTTCAATGAGCGCAGAATCATGCACAAATAATGTAAAAAATAATTGTACATTGTGTAATGCACGATTATATAACATAACAGATATGATTTATCGGGTGATAGGGTTTGAAAGATAGAAAGTGTGTACGTATCTCACACGCAGTGGTTACATACAGTATGTAACATACATGATGATAGGATGTAATGAGAGGTTTACATTAATGCACATGTTCTAACACTCATTCATTTTCACACAGGCGGCATTGTTCACTGACAAGAGTTTAATGAGAGATTTGATCAAAAAATAAAATAAAACTTCACTTGATTTTTCATCACATGTTTTGCAGGTGTTCTCACTCAGAGCAGTGAATGGGGTGTGAAATATCCCGATAAGCCGATCTGTGCTGTGAGAGGATTCGGTGTCTCCATTCTGTGTAGCTATTATTATCCAACATCAAATCCCAATATTCAGGTGGCACAAATGCTTTGGTGCTCAATGAACACAAACACAGGAAGGTGTACAGACCCTCCGTATGTTTATAACAGCTCATCAATCACCAAGTCAGACTTTGAGTACGTTGGAGACAGCAAATCAGACTGCGGTTTATTAATCCGCAATGTACAGTTCAATTATTCTGGAGAGTACAAATTCAGATTTATAACTGATAATCCCAGTGACAAATGGACAGGTGATCCTGGAGTGACTCTACAAGTTGCAGGTAAATTTTAATGATTAAAATAAAAATCCAAATGATTGTTACTATTGTTATTATACAAATTATTTGTATACCTTACTTTCTTTACTGGATTATTCTGTAAATCTTGCAAATGTATTCTTTTTTAAATCAGGTTCAGTATTTATTTATTTGTTTGATTGTTTGTTTATTTAATTGATCTATTTGAATATCCTGCTAGCCAATTGATCTATCAATAAAGGCTTTAAGTCAATAGGTACATAAATTTGGACTTATATTAGTGAGGAATGATTGAGTCTTGTTTGATACTTTATGGCTCCACCATATTATAATTATTAACACCCCCTCAGTCCTGATTCACTGACGTGGAGTCTTTCCTGCTCTCTGAAAAAGATTTAAAGGTGTCACTAATCAGGCTCAGTGGAAACGGAACCCTTAAACCAGGAGACTCGTTAAATCTGACGTGTGATGTGAACTGCACACACAGTTCCTCACAGTTCGTGTGGTCTAAGAACAACGAGCGGTTAAATACATCAGGACCCGTTCTTCACTTTCCTGCTCTAACCGTGAGGGATTCTGGGAGTTACACCTGCACTTGGGAAACCAACATGACGTCAGGATCTGAAACCATCAGCCTTCATGTCGAGGGTGGGTCCATCTGCTCACAACATTCCTGAAGTTTTAATATCAGACTGTCTCTAATGATTTCTAAATCATGACATGCCCTTACACTCCTGTAGAAAGTGACGTGTTTAGTTACTTAATGTTGACTTCTTTTCTTTTTTGAAGATTTTGCTCAATGGCAAATCTGGATCATTATTTTGGTGATTGGTGCCATGATTTTGGTGATCGTGGCAGCTGTAATATACCACCAGAGGTAAGACTTGGCATATGTGGCTAAACTTGGACAAAATTATTGGTGACACTGATTTGTGTAAATCAGAATCATAGAGTTAATTTACTTAAAAAAAAAAAAGTATATTCTAAAAGCTGTACCTGTAAACTGTTTGTTTCTGCTTCCATTAGGAAGAGAGTAGAAGCTCAAGAAGAAAACAGTGGGAAAAGTGCAGAGAAAGCACAGGTATGACCTTTAAAAAGGTGGATGGTAACACAAGAGGGAGATTTTATTAAACAAAACAAAAAAATGATAAACATTTATTATTTATTGAATAAAGATATTTAAAACAATTTAAACATGAATTAGCTTTCAATCATGTTTTGCATAGTTCACGATTGGTTGAACTCGACTGAGTTCTTGATACACCTGGCGGGCAGGTGGGCTTTCGCTCTATTATTTGATTGGATGGGGGAAATTGATGTGGGTGCGAGCCTGATGGACGTAATACTTCCAAGTTCGGCATCACATCTGCTTTAGCTAGCAAGTTGTCCTGGTACTAAAAAATACATGCAAGTAATTAGAAGTAGAATCTTAATACACACACAAGAATTGTGCAACTAATAATTACGTTGTAAGCTGACAGTGTAAAAGTAAGTTCGCTATTTTTCTTGGGTGTTTTGATTGGTCTGCTGTATGACCTTGCTAGGTGTTGTGAAAATATTTTATATAATGTTTTGGTCATTCTGATTTCTATTTGTGATGCATGTGCACATCAGTGCATTGTTGAAGTGTAAATTAAGTGCATTTCCAATTCTAATCACAGTCCCCAAGTATGTTATGTAATTTTTTTTTTTTTAAAGAGCAAAACGAGTAGTGTGGTAAGGTAGAATGGTTGGTGACCACCACCTATTTTTGTCCCCACCACTTTGATGCCAATGACAGGAACACTTTAGAAGTGATGGTGATAACTGTACTTCTTATTTTAGCAGGTTGGAGAAAACACACACGATAAACAGACAAAATCACAGCTAAACAACGTTCCTCAACTGGATGATGAAACATTGCACAAGGAGGAAGTTACTTATGCGACTGTGTGTGTCAAAGACACAGAACTAAAGCAAGGGTATGTGCTAATACAGTCACATACTAATCACCTAAATCATACGATTCAGTATAAGCTGTTACAGAAAACTGTGATAGATTGGATTCAGATTAATTGAGAATTGTAAAAGTCTGCTAAGTTCAGAAGTCACAATGCTGTTAAATATGATATTTAACACTTAACAAATAACGTGTGTGTTTTGTGGCTTGGGTTTCAGGCGTGTCCACACTGAGCAACAGAAGGAGGATGACAGTGTTATCTACAGCACTGTCAAAAACACCTGATCACATTTTTACATCTCATTCAACAAGTCTAACCAGAATAAATTCACCCTGAATGGGACAGTAGTCCATTGCAGGGCACCATGTACACAATCATTCACATCCAAGAGCAATTTAGCGTAGCCAGTCTGCCTACTGGCATGTTTTTCTGAAGGTGGGAAGAAACTGGAGAACCTTGAGGAAACCCACATTAACACAAGGAGATCATGCTGCCTTTTCTCCCTAAAGATTTATAAATTCTGATGATCTGTGACCGTTAATGTAAATGCTTGTCTAAAACACAAAAATGCAGTGTATTTTTAAGTTAAAAGTTTTTTTTTTTACCATAGTACAGGTATAATCTTGTGTTTTGTTTATTGTTTAGAGAAAATAGTAAATGTTACATCAACATATCTTATAAATCACTATATCTTTGGACACATGTCTTTCTTCAAACGGTTCTTTTAGTTTCACGTATTATTGATATGATTGTGATTACTTCTGAGCTGTAGTCACTTACTGCTTTTATCACAGGAGAAGCAACACCACAGCTCTGTTTCTGACACTGTATGTTGTAAATGCACTGCCTAATCACTGGATTTTTGCCAACTCTGCACCTGTAAATAAATAACACCCTGCACCTAAGTGCTACTACGAGCTGGGTCATCATTTGAACACCCAACTGAACACTGTACTTCCATATTTGGATAAAAACTACACACGCATACCAACTGTACACCTGTACCAACATGACAGATCAGGCTGATCCTTCAAATCTGGCCCACCAGAGATATTCAACCTGAAAGACCTGATGTCACAGATGTACTAGAGTTCAGGACATAACATGTTGAAATGCACCTTAATGTCAGACCACATGTTACTCACTGATAATGAGGGAAATATTTGATTTTTCTACAGTGGTAAACTCCAAATCTACTGCTTCACCAGAATGAAGAACTCATTCCACATTGATGTTTTACAAATCTGAGCAGAATTTTACTGGATCATGCTCTCGTGTGGCTTCTCCATGCGGGGGTGTCCCGGCCCATCCACCACTGGCTATATCATGTAACATGCTGCTGTATCAACAGTAACAAAAGTGTTTTAGTGATTATTGATTAAGCCCACTCATCTTACCAGTCATTATCAAATTTTACTCCCTCATTACCTTATCTCTCTCACCTGGGTGTGTTTTGACACTAGTTTTACCTGGCAGACACATTACTGGAATTGCGTGTGTATACTTCTTCTTTTGGACATTTTTTAGGAACAACATTTAGTTCTGACTTCTCATTTATTTATCAATGAGCTAAGCTTATCAGCACACACACACACAAACACACACACAATCTCGCTCACACACACACACACACACACACAAACACACACACAATCTCGCTCACACATACAATCTCGCTCACACACACACACACACACACAATCTCGCACAAACACACACACAATCTCGCTCACACACACACACACACACACACACACAGACACACACACACACACACACACACACACACAGACACACACACAAAGCTGCCTGTGTCATCCAAACACCTGCTGAACTGGAGCGCTAAAAATGCTGCACTTGTTGATGATTCTGCTCACTGTGTCAGGTATGAAATAAACGGTTCGTTGTTCAGTTCTTAACCTTTTACTGACACCGGGTCATGGCCAGATTTTTGTTTGTAAGGAATAAATCAATGTGTGTGTTATATATATATATTTAAAAAAAAAAAAAAAAAAAAAAAAAGCTCTGATATTGGAGACTCCTTTCATAAAAGTTAAATAAAAGTTAAATAAATTTCACCATATCAATGATTATGCATGTTTTTAATGTATTTCTGTTTATTATCTGCTGTACCATGTGACCCCATCTCCTGGTGCCTCAGAATCACTGTTGCGCTCATCAACTATTCTATAGAGAGCTTACAGAGGTGTTTCATAAGAATCTTTACTCTCTATTTTGAAAGACGAAAACATTTTTGATATACAAGCAGCATTTTGTAGTGGAGCAAAACAATAATTTAAACCAAAACTGACAAAACAGAAATCGACACGTTATCCTTTTGTTTTAGTCTTTAACTTCGCAATTTTCACAGATTTTTCTACACACTTATGTTGCAGGTGTTCACCCTCAGTTGGGTGTGAAATATCCCGATAATCCGATCTGTGCTGTGAGAGGATTCAGTGTCTCCATTCCCTGTAGTTATTATTATCCAACATCAAATCCCAAGATTCAGGTGACACAAAAGCTTTGGTGCTCAATGAACTCAAATCCAAGCTGGTGTACAACCCCCCCGTATGTTTATGACAGATCATCAAACACCAAGTCAGACTTTCAGTACGTTGGAGACGACAAATCAGACTGCAGTTTGTTAATCCACAATGTACAGTTCAGTTATTCTGGAGAGTACAGATTCGGATTCGGCATTAATGTGCCCGGTGTCAGATATAAAGATGATCCTGGAGTGACTCTACAAGTTGCAGGTAAATTTTAATAATGAAAATAACTTTTCATCCACATGATTTCCTTTCAATCCCTTAGGAATAAATTCTGCAAAGGCAAGATTCTCTTCTTGAGCTTACAGTTGCATCAAACAAATCTGAGTTAAATCAGTTAATTAGTTAAATAATTTAATTATTAATTTAATTTCTCATTATTAAAAACTGTGAAAAGCAGCTCACTGTTTGAAAAAAACAATAGGAAACAAATCTATTTGTGTTCACACACATTATTGCTAGATTTCATTTAGGTGTACACTCACACAGTGTTAATTTTTGAGTCTTTTAATGACTATCACATGATATTGACTCAGATACTCCTCTGTACATTATGCATTATCATCTCTACTGCATTCACTCAGTAAGAACACACTTTGGACAAATATTTTGTGAAGTATAAGAATAAATAACTATTTGATGGACTCAGATTTTAGGTCTCAACTGTATTGCCACTGTATTATAATTATTAACACTCTCTCAGTCCTGATTCACTGATGTGGAGTCTTTCCTGCTCTCTGAAAAAGATTTAAAGGTGTCACTAATCAGGCTCAGTGGAAACGGAACCCTTAAACAAGGAGACTCGTTAAATCTGACGTGTGTTGTGAACTGCACACACAGTTCCTCACAGTTTGTGTGGTCTAAGAACAACGAGCAGTTAAATACATCAGGACCCGTTCTTCACTTTCCTGCTCTAACCGTGAGGGATTCTGGGAATTACACCTGCACTTGGAAAACCAACGTGACGTCAGGATCTGAAACCATCAGCCTTCACGTCGAGGGTGAGTCCATCTGCTCACAACATTCCTGAATGTTTAAAATGATTACTGAAGGAAATAAAGTGACTTGTGTTCAGTTAAATATATTCACGTTAAATAATGTAGGTTCCTTTTCAACGGGTGAAAATCAGTGGAAAATCTGGATCACTGTTTTGGTGACAGCTGGAGTGATTTTGATTTTAGTGACTGGAGCTGTGATTTACAACAGGAGGTAAAACTCTGCTTCTTTTTTTTTTTATACAATACAATCTATACAGTCTACAATCCGCTGGTGAAACCAACATCTCGCTCACAAGCTGTAACGCCAAACAGTTAAAAACAGCAATTAACATGTATTCTGTGGTTCATAAACAGGTTTCTGTGTGACTGCAGGTTTGTCCACACTGAGCAGCAGAAGGAGGAAGATTCTACCATCTTCTCTAATGTACAGCAGCAGAAGAAAGAGTCTAATATCTATGAAAATGCACAGCAGCAGAAGGACGATTCTATTATCTATGAAAATGTACGACAGCAGAAGAACGGTTTCGCTATCTATGCTAATGTATGACAACATCGAGCTGATCACAGTTTCACGCCTCATTAACTCTATTCATGTCTTCTGTTTGTGACTTTCCCCTGTGAGTGTTAGGTTTCCCCTTCTCTAGCCCTCGCTACTCGGCAAGGAGTGGCGAGTGGCATACTTCCGCATTCCAGCGCCATTCAAAAACTCTGCGATGGACGTTTCATTCATAGACTCATGTTTTGTTTACTTCTGCCATGTGCTCATGTTTTCATTCACGTCATGTCTCCGCCTTCTATGTTCCCCCATGTGCTTATGTTTTGGTCTACGTCATGTCTCCGCCTCCTGTGTTTCCCCATGTGCGTTTGTTTTCGTTCGTGTCATGTCTCCGCCTCCTCATTTGTTCATGTAGTGGTGTCAGCTGTCATTGATTTGGACATGTGATTATATTGTGTTTACATACGCCGCTCTGTTTCCGCTTTGGGGTGGAGTGTTAGTATAGTTTAGCGTTAGTTTAACTTAGAGGTGTTTAACCATGTGCTTTTTTTCCTTAGCGCTTTTCTCGTGGTTTCCAGATCACCTTTCTAGTTTAGCATGAGTTTAACTTAGAGGTGTTTAACCGTGCGCTTTTTTCCCTTAGCTCTTTTCTCGTGGTTTCCAGACCGCCTTTCTAGCCTCGCGTTTATTTTCCTTAGTTCGTAATTCATGGTATTCAGACCACCTTTCTAGCCTCATGTTCATTTTCCCTGTGTTTTCCGGATTTTCTACCAGTTGTGGTTTACTGTTTTTCTTATTTGGATTACTTCTACCTTCTCTGATAATGGTGACGTTCCTATTGATGCATTTATGTATTTATGTTGACTGTCCTTTATGTTTATTATTATTTAAACTGTTCCTAATAAACTGACCACTTTCCCCTGCAAGTGCATCCTGCTTATCACCTTTACCCTACGGGGCGTAACAGTGAGCTGAAAAAAAGCTGTAATAATATACAGAACACACACTTGCTGTGTATTGCATTTGAACAAAATTTTATAATGTCATAAACAAAGTATGGTTAAGAAGTCTATGTGCTGCTGATACTTATTTGCTTTAATTGCCAGGGTGGTGTTATGTTCCCAACGCAAAGCAGAAATTAAATTAAATTTAATCATAATTCGGTTAACTGAAAGGTGTATTGTTGTATTTTTGGAATGTTCTAAAATGCTTTACATGGGGGGAAAAAAAATCTTAACGTTGCTTAAGGTACAAAAATGAAATAATTGACACCAATATATTTTTTTTAAATATTTGATTTATTTGGATGGTCTTTTGATAACAGACAGCAATAAATACATTAAGCCTAATTAAGCTGTTTATTATAGGAAGTTTATAATGGGAAAAATCTTAATGTCAAACTGTGATTTATATTTAGTTTGGTATAATTAGTATGTTTCAATAAGTAGGTGTGTGAGAGATTTGGTGTCAGTTTGTCATTGTTTTGCTACACTAAGTCAATGGTTCTGGCTCATCTGGGTTAGATTTGGCACTGATTCATCACACTACTGGAATTGTGTTTGTACATTTCTTCTTTTGGACATTTTTTTATGAACGACATTTTTCACTTCTCTCTGTCTATCATTGAGTTAAACATATCTGCACAGAAAAACATAATAATGATAAAATGAGTAATTAAAAGTCATCACTATAACTGTCCATGTCCTGGTGTCTCAAAATCATCATTACGATCATCACCTATTTGAGAGAGTTTACAGAGTTGCATTATAAGTAATCTTTATGCTCTATTTTGGGATTGTTAGGATTTAAAAATATAGAATCTCCAGGTTACAATTCTTAAGAAGAGAGAAAGTGAGAGTACACAAGAAAGACGGCGCCCTCGCCCCACTACACACTTCCCGCACCGAGGCCTTGGAAGAGTTTGCCAAATGACACACAGACACACAGAGTTCAACTGGCAAGATCTCTCTTTATTCAAAGAAAAGACAGAGTATATATCAGGCTTGGCACACAACAGGGACAATGGGTTAACTATTGATTGGCTAGGTGGAAAGGAAAGGAGGAGAAAGTGTTAAAGTGTTAAAGGGGACAGAGAGGGAAAAGATTAATATTAAACAGTGTTCACATTAAACTGATCAGGGATATAAAAATATTTTTGATATACACGCAGCTTTTAGTGGCGCAAAACAATAGTTATATCCCTGTAGTTATTTTTACCCACAGCCAAATGATCAGGTTTTACAATGCTTTAGTGTAAGGGGCAGGCCACCACGGCCCCAGCCCGCCACCAGAGGGAGAAGAGAGCTACCTCTTGGTAATTAGTGGTAACCGGCTCCACCTGTGACTGGTCTATTTAAAGGCTGCTTGCAGGTTGCGCAAATGCTTAGTCCTGAGTTCACCTTGTGAGGTCAAGACTAAGCTGTATTGGTATTTTGAAAACTAGTGCTGTAGTCTAGTCCTTTCCTCTGTACTGGGCTGTCTTTGCCTTGTCAACCTAGGTGCTCTCTCAAGTCATCAGATTCCTTCTCTTTGGGGGGAAAAAAAAAAACATTTTGTTTCCTGGTTAGTTCTCTGTAGTGAGCAGATAGAGGTTTCTCCCCTGCTGGTCTTAAGTTTATACCTTTAGTTTCTCCTTTGTTCCTGTTCTTGCTAGCTCATCTGGGTTTCCTTGTTTTGGTTTGGTGCACTGGTAATGTGCTTGATTTCTAACCCAGAGATTGTGATTTTGAATCTGATTCTGGGTGATGTTTAAGTTGTGTATTTTAGGAGAGTGCTTTTTCAGGTCGTTGCTTTTCTCCATCACCAGTGCAGAGTGTGTTGGTCTGAGTTTATTGTTTATTTTCTGTTTGGAGGTTTCTGTTCATCCTCTTTATTTGCTCTGCACTTGGGTTCTATCGCTTGAGTATTAGTTGTACCTCACACAGTTTGCCCAGGTTTCCTGTCTGCTGAGGCCTGGGTTTGATTAAACTGCAGGGTGAGTCACCACATTACACTTTGGTGCTTGATGAACTCACACATGCACGAGTGTAAAAGCCAACCGTATGTTTATAACAGTTCATCAAACACCAACACCAGTGTACACTTCAGTTATTGTGGAGAGTACAGATTCATATTTATTAACCAATGTGGATGGTGCTAGATACACAGGTGATCCTGGAGTGACCTTTATTTTGAAAATAAATCTTGATCAGCATAATGTCCTTTCCAAACCTAGAGGAATAAATGTATAGTTCTGCAAAGGCAAGAGTCTCTTCTTTAACCTACAGTTGGATAAAAAATTCTGAGTTAAATTTAGTTAAATAATTTAATCATTAAAGGTGCAGTTAGGGTAACAGTTGGGTGGCTTTGAAATTTAAATTATTCCCAACAATGTTTGTGAAGATCCACCCCAGGATCTCCAGTGGCCTTTGGAGTGTCGATAAAATTACTGACAGGAAGCATTCCAGCCTGGAAATCAGTTTTCCAAACAGGGTTTCTCAGCCTCTTAAAGTACTTGTGCTGAGGCCAAGCCTTAAACCTTTATATTGTACCATGTTTTACATTTCTTCCAGGTTATTTGTACAAGTAACAAACATCTACTATAGCACCTTTAATCAAAAGCTAATACAGGATTCAAAAATGCATTATTTAAAACTGATAAAAAATAAATAAAGCTGTTTGAGTGAAAAAAAAAAACAATAGGAAATAAACCTATGTTTTCTGTTCACACACATTATTGCTATATTTCATTTAGGTGTACACTCACACAGTTAATTATTGAGCTCTTTTAATGACTGATATCATATTGACTCGGAATACTCCTCTGTATATTACGCATTATCATCTCTACTGCAGAGATGGAGAACAACTCCATATTAATGCCCATGCTTTTGGAACGGGATGTCCAACAAGATCATATGTGATGGTTAAGTGTCCACATACTTTGGACATACAGTGTATTTCTGAATCAAAGTGTATTTTAAAAAAAAAAAGTGTGTGCACGTGCGCTCAAAAGACAGTGCATGAGGCCTCTGCTCATCTTCCTGTCTTAATTCTTTGACACTCTTGTGGTCGTGTGTGAGTTAGTAGCTATATTTGGTGCATTCTTTTAATCCAGGAAGTACTTTTAATTCTCATATGTCATGACCAAGTCTGTGAGCTCAGTATATATACACACCCAACACTGAGAGTGTGAAGTTGTTACTGAAGAAGAGATGAAGTTGCAGCACTTGGCTGTGATTCTGCTCATGCTGTCCGGTAAGAAACATCATCTCACCCTTAGACACAATTATTGTTCAGAGTTTTAATTGTTAGCTGATTGATGTAGCAGTGTGTACGCTCAGTTATTGGATTATACACTCGCACAAACACATTATACTGTCTAATGCTAGTGAATATTTGATTTTTATTTCTAATGGTCATGATTAAGTTAGTTTCAATAATAAGAAATTAAACAATATTAGTAATGAACTATAATCATTATAATTGCTCAGGTCCTGGGCTCTCAGTGCACTGTTAAGATCAAGATTCAATTAGATATGATTAGTATTGTGCTTTTAAAAATGAACATTGTCACAGAGCAGCTTTACAGAAATATAAAAATTCCAGATATATATTTATACATTTATTCCTATTGATCAAGCCAGAGGGGACAGTGGCAAGGAAAAACTTTGAGGGACAAAACCTTGAGAGGAACCAGACTCAAAAGGAAACCTATTCTCATCTCGGTGGTGCCAGATAGTGTGATTATAGATCAAAAACAGATAACACACAGACAAAGACCACAAGAGCGCCCACTAGACTCCTGCTGTACATCTAACCTCTGACCTTTAATTAACTTAAAGACAGAAAAGACTGAGACTGAGGGAGCTGTACTACATTGAAGATGTTTAAGTTGCTAAGTGTTGATAAAACCATTTACAGTGGGGGAAAAAAGTATTTGATCCCCTGCTGATTTTGTACGTTTGCCCACTGACAAAGAAATGATCAGTCTATAATTTTAATGGTAGGTGTATTTTAACAGTGAGAGACAGAATAACAACAAAAAAAATCCAGAAAAACACATTTCAAAAAAGTTATAAATTGATTTGCATTTTAATGAGGGAAATAAGTATTTGACCCCTTTGACTTAGTACTTGGTGGCAAAACCCTTGTTTACAATCACAGAGGTCAGACGTTTCTTGTAGATGGCCACCAGGTTTGCACACATCTCAGGAGGGATTTTGTCCCACTCCTCTTTGCAGATCCTCTTCAAGTCATTAAGGTCATTTTCAATACCCTGGCTGAGGGAAGGAGGTTCTCACCCAAGATTTGATGGTACATTGCCCCGTCCATCGTTCCTTTGATGCGGTGCAGTTGTCCTGTCCCCTTAGCAGAAAAACACCCCGAAAGCATAATGTTCCCTCCTCCATGTTTGACGGTGGGGATGGTGTTATGACTTGGGGTCACAGGCAGCATTCCTCCTCCTCTAAACACGGCGAGTTGAGTTGATGCCAAAGAGATCTGACCACACCTGACCACAACACTTTCACCCAGTTCTCCTCTGAATCATTCAGGCAAACTTCAGACAGGTCTGTACATGTGCTTTCTTGAGCAGGGGGACCTTACGGGCGCTGCAGGATTTCAGTCCTTCACGGCATAGTGTGTTACCAATTGTTTTCTTGGTGACTATGATCCTAGCTGCCTTGAGATCATTAACAAGATCCTCCCATGTAGTTCTGGGCTGATTCCTCACCGTTCTCATGATCATTGAAACTCCACGAGGTGAGATCTTGCATGGAGCCCCAGACCGAGGGAGCCCCAGACCGAGGGAGACTGACAGTTTCTTCCATTTGCGAATAATCGCACCAACTGTTGTCACCTTCTCACCAAGCTGCTTGGAGATGGTCTTGGAGCCCATTCCAGCCTTGTGTAGGTCTACAATCTTGTCCCTGACATCCTTGGACAGCTCTTTGGTCTTTGCCATGGTGGAGAGTTTGGAATCTGATTGATTGCTTCTGTGGACAGGTGTCTTTTTACAGGTAACAAACTGAGATTAGGAGCACTCCCTTTAAGAGAGTGCTCTTAATCTCAGCTCGTTACCGGTGTGAAAGACACCTGGGAGCCAAAAATCTTGCTGATTGATAGGGGATCAAATACTTATTTCCCTCTTAAAAATGCAAATCAATTTATAACTTTTTTGAAATGCGTTTTTCTGGATTTTTTTGTTGTTCTTCTGTCTCTCACTGTTAAAATACACCTACCATTAAAATTATAGACTGATCATTTCTTTGTCAGTGGGCAAACGTACAAAATCAGCAGGGGATCAAATACTTTTTTCCCCCACTGTATATCATCATATAAGGAATGTCATTTTTTCCCCCCTGAGCTAATATTAAGATAAAGATATTTTATGAGGAGTCATCTTAGACATGTTTTGCTTCTTCTGGAAGGTCTTTTTGATGGCAGTAAAATCATGCAGTAAGCTAAAAGAATAATTTAAAATAGAATTGTGTGTGTTTGAAGGAGCGTTTGAAGAAATAGAAACATCACTGCTTCTGAGATGAAGCTTTTGAAAGAGTGCAGCGAGACGCATAGATAGGATAAAGAGTTGGGTGGAACATTTTGAAAAATGTATTAAAGGGATAGTTCACCCAAAAATGAAAATTCTGTCATCAATTACTCTCACTCATGTCGTTCCAAACCCATAAGTCTTTTGTTCATCTTTGGAACACAAATGAAGATGTTTTAATGAAACCTGGAAGATTTCTGTCCCTCCATTTACAGTCCAAGTAACCAAAACTTTCAGGCTCCAAAATGTTCTTAAGGGCATTGTAAAAGTAATCCATGTGACTCCAATGGTTTAATCCCAGTTTTATGAAGCGATACGAATGCGTTGTGTCTGTAAAAAACCCTCTAAAATTAAGTTTTTTTTTTTCACAAAATATCTTCACTTATGCACAGATCGCTGACGTGCCTTCACTTGCATTCGCCTCCGACTCCAAAACCAGACACCACTGTCCCAAACCTGTTTTGTAATGTATTTTGTTAACTAAAAAACATAACCAGAGTCATTTATGTGACATATTTAGAACACATTATAAATTTGCTTCTTTTAAACAGCTGTGCAGTATTGTCATACACAGCATTCGGGATTATTTAACAAGATTAGCTAACTACAGGGCCGTGACCTTAGCAAGAGCTTTATACATATTCTTTTCTTTTTTAAGAAGACTTTCAGACAAATTAGTGAATGAAATCCATACTAATAAGCAGCTCTTCACTTTGCTTTTACAGATGTAAAAGTCGGATTTTGTAAATTTTAAATAAACGGAGTCAGCCGGGTCAACAACAACAAACGCATCAGATTTCAATGTGTAGTCATTTTATCCCAAAAACTAAACCAACATTCAGAAACCAGGTGGGAAAAACTAATTACATCCTTCCTACTTCCATAATCATTAAGATTGATTAGCAGCCAGGTGTTACTAATGAAATGCACAAGATTAGTAGATTAGTTACTCAAGAAGTGTGACTACCTCTATAAAAGCAGAACTTTTGGCAATTTGGTGTTCTTGGGGCACTCGTGTGTCTACGTCATACCAGGAAGAAAGTACATCAGCCATGACCTTAGAAAAGCAATTGTTGCTGTTCATTAATCTGGGAAGGATTATAAGGCCATCTCCAAACAATATGAAATTCATCATTCTACAGTGAGAATGACTGTTTACAAATGCAGAGCCTTCAAGACTGTTACCAATCTTCTCAGGAGTGGGTGTCCCATCAAATTCAGTCCAAGGACAGATCGTTTAATGCTCCGAGATATAACGAAAACCCCAGATCTATATCATGTGACCTACAGGCCTCTGTAAGCACATTAAATATTCATGGCAGCACAATCAGAAAAAGACTGAACAAGTATGGCTTTCATGGAAGGGTGGGTAGGGGAAAAAACCCTTCTCTCCAAAAAGGATATGGGGCATGAGATAGTGGTCTGAACAAACTACAAAAGTTGTGGAACAATATCCTTTGGATTGATGAGACCAAGGTGGAGATGTTTGGTCATCATGCACAGCACCATATTTGGTGAAAAACAAACATGGCTCATCACCACAAACACTTCATAGCAACTGTCATGGGTGAGGCGTGAAGATCTGGGATTGTTTTTCAGCCACAGGAGCTGATTCAGCGCTGAACTCCACTTTATATCAGAATATTCTTGAGACAAATGTGAGGCCATCTGTCCAGCAGCTTAAGCTGGGCCAAAATTGGATCATGCAACAGAACAATAATCCCAAGCACACCAGCAAATTGACACCAAATTGACTGACAATTGAGTCAAGATGTTGGAATGGCCAAGTCCAGATCTCAACCCCAGTGAGATGTTGTGGTGCATAAACGAATGCCCTCAAACATCAATGAACTGAAGCAATGTTGTAAAGAAGAGTGGCCCAATATCTTCAAAATGATGTGAGACTGATAAACTCCTACAGAAAACATTTACGTCAAGTTATTGTTGCTAAAGGTGGTTCTACATGTTACTGAATTAAAGAGTGTACTTTGGGGAAAAATTACTACATACATATCGGTTGTGGTTATTTGTTGTTGTTGTTCTTGTCACCTGATGTTATTTGTTTGTTTATAGAAGTTTTTGAAGACCACACAATTGTTATTTAGGCCCTAACAAATAAACAATTTAGCAGTTAGCACTTTTACCTCGCACGTCCAGAGTTGGGGGTTCGATTCCCGCCTCCGCCCTGTGTGATTGGCATCTCTAAATTGTCTGGTGTGTGTGTGTGTGTGTGTGTGTATATACACGTGTGTGTATGTATATGTGTATATATCAGATGAACACATAAGAACTTATGAACTTATAAGAACACCCAACGTATAAAACAATACACCAGTATAACTTTATCAAATTTCTTTAATCTCCATTTATTTCTCTACACAGGTGTTCTCACTCAGATCAGAGGTGACAGTGTGAAATATCCCGATAATCCGATCTGCGCTGTGAGAGGATTCAGTGTCTCCATTCCCTGTAGTTATTATTATCCAACATCAAATCCCAATATTCAGGCGACACAAATGCTTTGGTGCTCAATGAACTCAAACACAGGATGGTGTTATGGCCCTCCGTATGTTTATAACAGCTCATCAAACACCAAGTCAGACTTTGAGTACGTTGGAGACAACAAATCAGACTGCAGTTTGTTAATCCACAATGTACAGTTCAATTATTCTGGAGAGTACAGATTCAGATTTATAACTAATGATGACAAAGTCAGATACACAGGTCTTCTTGGAGTGACTCTACAAGTTGCAGGTAATTCACTTTCCTCACTTATAGGAATAAATTATAGTGTTGCAGATCTTTCTTGTTATGAACTTGTTGAATCCACTGCCAAGATCAGATTTAATTTTATCAACAACAAAAAATCTTGATGTTTATTATTCTATAATTCGATTTTTATCTGTGTGAGAAAATCTGAGTCACTGACGTGGAGTCTTTCCTGCTCTCTGAAAAAGATTTAAAGGTGTCACTAATCAGGCTCAGTGGAAACGGAACCCTTAAACCAGGAGACTCGTTAAATCTGACGTGTGATGTGAACTGCACACACAGTTCCTCACAGTTTGTGTGGTCTAAGAACAACGAGCAGTTAAATACATCAGGACCCGTTCTTCACTTTCCTGCTCTAACCGTGAGGGATTCTGGGAATTACACCTGCACTTGGAAAACCAACGAGGCCTCAGGATCTGAAACGATCAGCCTTCACGTGGAGGGTGAAAATCCTGAAAATCCTGAAAATCCTGATCGTTGGCCCGTCTGGATCATTGTTTGTGTGGCAGGTGGAGTGAGTGTCACCGTCTCAGTCATCTTAGGAGGTGTGAACAGGAGGTAAAATTCTACATGTTTTTATACAATACAATCTATACAGTCTCACATAGCTGTCACAAATTGCAATGCTAAACTGTACATTTAACAATTAACAGCAAATAAATTTTAGTTTGTCTCATAAACAGGTTTCTGTGTGACCCCAGGAGTGTCCACACTGAGCAGCAGAAGAAGGACGATTCTGATATCTACGCTAATGTCGAGCAGATGAAGGACGATTCTGATGTCTATGCTAACGCCCCACAGAAGCAAGATGAGTCTCGTATCTACACTAATGTGTAATAGCAACGAGCTGATCACAGTTTCACACCTCACGCTCAGCTTAAAGGCCTCTGCTTATGAATTTCCTCTCTGAGCTGAAACAGCAGGTTACACAGTACATACACTTCCTCTGTGGTGCATTTGAGCTTAATTTCAAATGTCAAATGTTTGGCAATTTATTACATTCATTGTAATTTAAGTCATGGAACAATTTTTGAAGTTGCTTTAGAAACAATTCTTAATTTCTATGACTTTCTATAAGATTTCTAAACGATTCTATAATATTCTAGAATTTACTCCAACTATTTAACATTCGAAGAGGTCCTGATTTAGGATCATTTACTGCTTTTTATGATCTTTTGCATCTAAATGAGAGTAGTAGTCTATCCTCCTTTCTCCTGTAAGCAGTGCTTGAAGTGAGCCGCTACTCACCAGGACGCAGTACACTCTGCTTTTACACTGAAGTGTTCATAAAGTAACTGGCCATAAGTACATCACATTTATACTGGATTCGATTAGTACTTGTGCTGTATAATTTTAATACAGCTGGTACACAAATGTAACCTACACAACCTGAAACAGAATCCAACACACACTTGTTTGTATACAGGACATATTTAGTAAATACTTCCAGTCTCTTTGTGTTAAACCTCATCTTTTACAGTTACTTCCTCTGCAGAATGATGGGGTTTAGACTTGTTTCACATTAAAGTTCTTGAGCAATAAAACTGTGTTTCTTAAGTTCTAAAGCACATGATTTTTTTTTTAATCTTTATTCGGAAGGATGATGGTTAAAACACGTTAATGAATTCACATCCAGAGTAGCCTGATTAAGCAGATGCTTTATTACAACAGCTCAGTAAATGAAGAGAAAATGAAAACAGTACACTGTACAGAGGTTCAGGTTTCCACCACTGGATGGCGATATTGTTCTTTTCAGCAAACCTCAACAGATTACGAACATGTATATGAAGACATGAAGACATGAACATATACACACTGCTTTTACACTCAACCTTTATACATTTCTCAAACTAGAAATCAAACTAGAGACTTGAGAGACTTCCCTTTATCTACATTTTATTCAAACCATAGCAGGCAAATACATTAACATAGCAGTGGGCATGATCATTATCATCACTGTCACTGTGTTAATTAATAAAGTAAAAATAACAGTAAAATAACAGTAAAGGAATAAAGATAAATAACAGCTTAAAAATAGGAAAGGAAACTAAATCACCTGCACCATGAGCAAAAACCTTTACACATCATATACGTTATCTTGTACATAAAAAGGCTAAACAAATATATATATATATATATATATATATATATATATATATATATATATATATATATATATATATATATATATATATATATATATTTATATATATATATTTATATATATATATATATATATATATATATTTTTATATATATATATATATATATATATATATATATATTTGCATTATGCTTAAAATAGGATAAAGCACTCTACTAACATAAGGATGCAGACATTCATTTGCCAGACAATTTTATCCAAAGTGATTTACAGTTGAGCCGAGTAGATAAATTTTAAAGAATCCAACAGTGGTAGCTCGGCAGTGATGAGATTTTATATAATTAAAGATTTCCTGCATTAAATGGTAATAAGCAACATCAGAATCAGTTTCTAAATGTTAATGACACAGGATAAGGGCTCTCTGTAAGAATCACACAGATGGTTGTTGCATTAAAAGTAGCCTAATACACACATCTTATATTTTTAATGCAAACAAATTCCTGTCCTTTATTATAAGCGCATGTTGTAAGCGGGTGTGGCCACACAAGTTGTGCTTGAGCATTAGTAGGTCACATGACTATTATTAATAATAAATTATATATTATTAATAAATTATATATTTATATAATATATAAATATTAAAATATGTTTTATAAAAAAATTCCTGACCTGTGATTCAGATGCAACTAATATCCCAGAGCAATGAAATCCATCTCCACATGTAAAAACTAAACCTGTCTGAATAGGGCTTAAAGTGCCCTAAAAAAAAAAAAAAGCCTGTTTACTCAAAAACAACATAAATTACAATAAAGAAATCAGAAGAATGTGTTGAAAACAAATGTATTTTAAATGTCCTTCCAAACAGGAAGTTTACAGCAAATAAACTGACACTTCCTATGATATTAGCAAGTCTTAAATCATAATGAGTTACATGCATGGGGAAAAAATCACAGGCATTATGATGATAACTAAATAAAACTCATCTGCACTGAGGGTGAATGAGGTGTGAAAGCGTCATCAGGCGTTTTTCACAGCGCTGTAGATTACAGAATCGTCCTCCTCCTCCTGCTCAGCGTGGACACGCCTGAAATTACACACAAACCTGTTTATCACCTCTGCGGTTTCTCACCAACACACTTATAGATAAAGATATAAGAGAGACTGGTAAGGAAACAACTGTTTATAGCTGTGATAAGGTAAGTGAGAACAGGAACTTACTTGTTTCATAGATGTTCAAAAGCATTAAAAGTAATTATAATCTAATAAAGATTACAACATGTTTAATAAAGAAAAATTGTAATCATTGGCAGATCGTGGTGGTATAAGAGGAATAAAACATGGTGTTATTGATAAAATTGCTATAACAGCCCACCACAGAGTGTTTTATTCGTTATTTACTTAATAAAAACAATCCTGTTGTAATTTTAGAGAATGAACACTGATAATACACGCTGCTTTTACAATTCTCCTTTAGTCTCAATTTAACCTGCCACTATTTTCCAACAGATTAAAGTGGACACTTTTATGATTTTCATTCTTACTGTTCGATTGGTTTGTTGGGTTTGACGCTCACAGATGAATAAATCACTCCTTCGTTATCTAACACTTCTTCATCAGGCTGAGGAACTTGGTTTAGCTGCGCTGTGACCTGTGACCTTGGGGAGGGAGAGAGAGAGAGAGAGAGAGAGAGAGAGAGAGAGAGAGAGAGAGAGTATACAGTGTATGTTTTTATAATTATATATTACTCTCAATTAGAGCTGGGAGATGTGACAAGAATATCATATCATAAAAAACTGCTCAGTGATTTTTAAAACTGAAAAGACAATTATAAAGTTTAAGTATAATTGTTCATTTATTTAAAAAGGTCCATTATATTGCAGAAAAGTATACTGTTACATAATTTATCATGATATGGATTTTATATCATCATATGCCCGGCCCTGCTCTCAATCAAATATCAGTTTTCCACAACATATTAAACTGTATTTTAAAAGCAATTTTACAATTAAAAATTTTACCCTTTGGTTCTTGCTTTGTTTTTGACAGACTTGTAAATCACTTCCTCCTTCTTCAACATTTCTTCATCAGGAACTTGAGAAATTTGGTTTAACTGTGGCTTTGTCTGTAAAAACATAATGCACGTATCACCAGTTCTCATGTGCAGCAGTGTGGGGAAAGATCAGTAACACTTTATTTGTCCAGTTTAAGTCTGTTGATGTTTAGTAGATGATCAACTCGGCCCAGTCCTGTCAGAATTTCAGCTCCAGTTCGTGCGACATCATTTGATACCATTTTAGACGTGGTGTTAAAAGTAAGATAAAGATCATCTGAGTCAGCTGACACGCTGCTTCATGACAGTCTACATCAGACGTATTCACACTTTTTCCCACTTCGCACTTTTTGGAGAACCTCACGCTCCTCACCACACAACAGAACACAACTTAAGACTTAAACTGCTGCAGAGTATATGTATAAAAAAAAAAACAGGCCAGGTTAAACCATTTGTTCAGAGCTTGAATTGTCTATTAATTAACTTGATAATAAAATGCAATTCAATAAAACAAAATGAGAAACAGTCGTATAATACAGCAGACCTGACAACCGTGAAGAAAAAATAATGCTATAAAAAATAAATACACTGTGTGAAGCTACAACACGGGGAACCCTAAACTGTGCTGTGCTGAGTTCATCATTTCTTATTAAGATCATCCCTTGTGAAAACGATTCCTACTTAAGTGCATAAATAGTGGTCTTCAGGTATGTAAAGAGTATTAAAACTACATTTTTTGATAAACGATACTTTTCTGTATTTTTTCAAGACATATAATTTAAAGTAATCTCTTAAATAATTCTTCAGCATGCTGTAAGGAAGTTCACTTAAATAAACGTGTTTCTTAACATACTGAGGTGTTCATGAGCTAAAGTATATTTAACTGTCCTCACATTATAGTGTATTATTTAAAACAATAATGAAAAAAAGTAAATTATGTTTTAGTAATGTATTTGCAATGCACTTTAAGTGTAACAACAATTGTGTCTACAGATTATATTCTTACATCTCATTGTGTACAACAAAAAAAGCCCTCAAGGCACAACTAAATGCTTTTAAGATATATTTAAACATAATTATTAAGCTGTAATACACTTAAATTTAATACATTGTGTATGTATTAAAGTGTAGATATAAAGTTTTAACACTAAGTATGTACTGTGCTTTTTAAAAGTAGACTTAAAAACACATTTGTCTGAAAAGATCATACCTGTGTTTTCTCTCCACTTTCCCCCCTGTTTTCTTCTGGAGCTTTAAATTTCCTCCTAATAGAAGCAGAAAAACACACAGTGCACATGGACATGCCCTAGAATACACACTGTGATCTCATACATCTCATTTAACACATGATGTGTGTTTTTTAAACACTGTGTAGGATGTAATATGTGGAAATGTGCAGAATTTTACCTCCTGTAGTGAATCACAGCTCCTAAGATGACTAAGACGATGAAAATCACTCCAGCTATCACCAGAAAAATGATCCAGATTGACTGTGGATCTTTAAGTGATAAATAAAAAGCAACAAGAGTATTTAACATGTGACTGTTTAACTGATTACAAGTCACTCGCTACAGGAGTGTAAGTGCACACCATTATCAATTTCACTTTCTTTACTTCCAGACTGATATTTAAACTTCAGGAATGTTGTGAGCAGATGGACCCACCCTCGACGTGAAGGCTGATCGTTTCAGATCCTGAGGCCTCGTTGGTTTTCCAAGTGCAGGTGTAATTCCCAGAATCCCTCACGGTTAGAGCAGGAGAGTGAAGAACAGGTCCTGATGTATTTAACTGCTCGTTGTTCTTAGACCACACGAACTGTGAGGAACTGTGTGTGCAGTTCACATCACACGTCAGATTTAACGAGTCTCCTGGTTTAAGGGCTCCGTTTCCACTGAGCCTGATTAGTGACACCTTTAAATCTTTTTCAGAGATCAGGAAAGACTCCACGTCAGTGAATCAGGATTTCTCACACAGATAAACATCTAGTTATTGAATAATAAACATCAGCTGAATGAGATTTCATTATAGAATTAAAACTGGACTCAAATTTACTTTCACGGTTCACAAAGATAAAGATGTCTACTAAATTATTTAATTTATTACTATAGGTGAGGAAAGTAAATTATGCAGATAATGAATAATTTGGATTTTTATTTTAATCATTAAAATTTACCTGCAACTTGTAGAATCACTCCAGGATCACCTGTCCATTTGCCTTTATCCTTATCAGTTATAAATCTGAATTTGTACTCTCCAGAATAACTGAACTGTACATTGTGGATTAACAAACTGCAGTTTGATTTGTTGTCTCCAACGTACTGAAAGTCTGACTTGGTGTTTGATGAGCTGTCATAAACATACGGAGGATTCAGGCACACATCATTGTTTGAGTTCATTGAGCACCAAAGCATTTGTATCACCTGATCATTTTGCTGTGGATAAGAATAACTACAGGGAATGGAGACATTGAATCCTCTCACAGCACAGATCGGCTCTGGATATTTCACACCCCATTCACTGTCCTGAGTGAGAACACCTGTGTAGAGAAATAAATGGAGATTAAAGGAGATTGATGAAGTTATACTGAAGTATTGTTTTATATGTCGTGTGTTTTCAAGTTCATGTGAGCTCATATTTCTTATTACTGCACTGCACACAATACACCTTTATATCTGTATATATTTATAACTTATACATTTATTTATTTATAGGTACAAATAAATAAATAAATAAACATTACAGGTATACTGTATGTATCTGTGTATCTATATACAGTATATATATATTTACATACAATATCATTTTATATCTTTACAGTCATTTTATCACATTTTATTACTTTATACAAATTATCAGATGAATGTTTAAATGAAAGTGACCCGACTGACCCATTAAAAAGAAAAAAATCTACAAAATCTGACTTCTAGATCTGTAAAAGGAAAGTGAAGAGCTGCTGATTAGTTTGGATTTCACTCACTAATTTGCCTGCAAGTTTTCTTGAAAAAAAAACAGAAAAACGTGTATAAAGCTCTTGCTAAGGCCACGGCCCTGTAGTTAGTTAATCTTGTTAAATAATCCTGAATGCTGTTGTCAAGGCTTCTCAGAGGCGCAGGATACAAGTGCAGAATTTTATTGTGTAGGGTTTAAAAATAACAACTAAAGCGGTGAGTTCACACAATACAGCAACACATACAGACTATGGGCAAGACTAATGCAGGCAAAGCAACAAACACACACAACATCAACAGAAGCACGACAGTGAGGTGCACAGGAACTGGTGCAAATCAGGGTGAAACAGGAGTGAGTGATTAGTGTCATGTGACCTGCTGGGGCTCATGGGAAGTGTAGTTTAGCGTCCTTTTAGCACTACCGACAGCTGTGTATGATGATACTGTACAGCTGTTTAAAAGGAGCAAATTTATAATTTGTTCTAAATATTTCACTTAAAGTACTGTTTGTTTTTTTCTTTAACAGAATACATTACAGAACAGTGGAAGGTGGATTCATATTTATCCATTAATACAAAAATACAAAATTCTCCACACAACTCTTTTGAGCCATTCCACCGAATGGATGCCATTTCCATCCCCAGGACATTATATGCATAAATGTGCATGAAAATTAACTGAAAAATACATTTTATTATTAAACAAAGTGTCCTGCACATTAATCTAACTGCAAATTTAAAATATATAATATAAAATATTAATGAAAACTACCTAGAACACTGAAAAAAATACCATTTGTTACCTGACCCTGCTTTCTAACACTACACTTTACTATTAAATATAATGATTAAAATCGATCAGAAATCTTTTGGTTGTTTTGCATTGTTGTGACTCCATATCTCGTCTATGGTTTAAATACATTTTTTTTTCCAAATCCATAATATTTTAGTTGAAATACACATTTTAGTCGTGTCCCCAGGTTTTCACTCAGTCCTGTTTCCTCTCTGAAAAATTTGGAACATTTCACAAGTCACATGTTCACCAGGACGTTGTATCATCAGGATCTTCTGAAGGCCATGGGAAGACCAAAAGTAAGTCTTCTCATTTTCTTTTCTCTATATTTGATGATATTGTAACTATAACTGAGAAGGTCAATCTCAGCGTGCAGTCCTGTTACCTAAATGGTTTCTTAGATGTTATTTGTTTATCACTAGAATGTGCTCAGTGTCCTCATGCTATTTTCATGTATGCCATGTGGCTATATTTCATCCATCCATCCATTTTCTGTACCACATATCCTTACTGGGTCATGGGGAACCTGGAGCCTATCCCAGGAAGCATGGGGCACAAGGAGGGGGACACCCTGGACATGGTGCCAATCCATCGCAGGGCACAAACACACACATTCACACACCCATTCATACACTACGGAAACTTAGTTTTTGCAGATGAACCGTTTAGTGTTTTGTAGACAAGCAAGAATATTTTCAAACTGATCTTAGGCACTGGTAATCAGAGCAGACATCTGAGGACTTGCATAATATCTTCAACTTTTTATTTTTGTCTTTCATACCTTTTGTAGAAGTAGATGGAGTGAACCCATACTATGCAGGAGTCTGAAACACCCACCTACGGCATGCTGCAGGGGAAGGAGTGAGACACACCCACCATCCTCTCTATCTCTCCTCTCTCTGTCTCACTCCTTCCCCCCCCCCTCCACCTCCTTTGGCCTCCATGGCCTCCATGGCCATGAACACACTCACACACACAAAAACACACACGCATGCACACTCACACACACACACGCTCACATGCATGCACGCGCACATACGGACACACATTCCCGTTACTCAATGTTCATTCCTCTTACTAAAATGTTTTTCCCCCCTAAAATATAAAGTGAAACCACATGATAAGAAATTAATAAACTTTTGGTTTGGGTCTCTTTTAAAAGGAAAAAAAATGGCTTTGCATATTTTAAAAAAATACAACTAACGTGCATATATAGTGATTTTTAGTCACAAATATCAATTATTTGAACGTGTAACCGACCATTTCTTTAAAATAAACACTTTCTTGAGGGGAAAACAAAGGAATTAGTTGAGAAGCTTTTAAACACACTTTTTAAATGACATGAGGTTTGGTTACAGGACTGACGAAAATACAACCAGCATCCCGTTAGAAACCTTGTAAAAATAAAATCAAGTTATCTGAGATGGACCAAAAGTTAAATATGTGTGTTATTAGATTCAATATTGGAAAAAGATTTAAAAAATGAAGTTTAATTAGGAAGAGTTCCAACGAGCCGATGGCACCCGTGCGGTGGACTGGCCCTTATCTTAAATGTGTCGTGTGTCTCTCTGCACTCGTTTTTTAAATGATTGTTTTAACTTACTACGTGACTTTGCTGCCATCAAAAAGTATTTCCAAAAGAAGCAAAATTATGGCATAAAGCCTTTTTTCTTTGTCTGTGTATTACCTATTTTTGTGTTGTATTTATATTTATATACTGTATGATGTCATGGTCCTAACAGTGCACTGAGAGCCCAGGACCTGACCGTTTGAATGATTTGAATAATTGCTAATGTTATGTTTTATTTCTTATTAATGATCATGTTATTGACTCAACACAGCTGAAACTTACTTAAAATCAGCATTAGAAATCTTTCATCAGATCGAACTCAATTGATCTCTAACATTACACAGTATAATGTGTTTGTGCGAGTGTATAATCCAATAACTGAGCGTACAAACTGCTACATCAATCAGCTAACAATTAAAACTCTGAACAATAATTATGTCTAAGAGTGAGATGATGTTTCATACCGGACAGCGTGAGCAGGATCACAGCCAAGTGCAGCAACTTCATCTCTTCTTCAGTAAGAACTTCACACTCTCAGTGTTGGGTGTGTATATATACTGAGCTGAGGTCATGATGTGAGAACTAAAAGCAGTTTCAGGGGGAAAAAAATGCACCCAGTACTAACACTGCAAGACTGTCAAACAATTTTAACAGGAAGATGGTCAGAGGCCTTGTGCAACATTCACAATGTGTGTGAGTGAGAGAGTGAGAACAAACATCTTATTTACTTATTTCTAATTTACCCTACTGTATTTTATTTTATGGCATTAATGTACATAATTATTGTAACCTTTATACTTTTAAATTCTCCTTTTGTATCTATATTGATGCTTTGGCAATATTGTATGTAAACAATCATGCCAATAAAGTGCTTTGACAGACAGACAGACAGACATGAGGTCACCCTGGGAAAAAGCAGCCAGTGACATCCCCTGTCAACTGTACACACACACACACACATATACACATACACATATATACACATACACATATATACACATACACATATATACACATACACATATATATATATATATATATATATATATATAATGTTGATGGAGAAGTACAGAGAGGGTCAGAAAGAGCTGCATTGTGTCTTTGTAGATTTAGAGAAAGTGTATGACAGGGTGCCAAGAGAGGAGCTGTGGTATTGTATGAGGAGGTCTGGAGTGGCAGAGAAGTATGTTAGAGTGGTGCAGGATATGTATCAGAGCAGTAGGACAATGGTAAGGTGTGCGGTAGGTGTGACAGAGTGACAGAGGAGTTCACGGTGAAGGTGGGACTGCATCAAGGATCGGCTCTGAGCCCCTTCTTGTTTGCGGTGGTGATGGACAGGCTGACAGATGAGGTCAGACAGGAATCTCCATAGACTCTGATGTTTGCAGATGACATTGTGATCTGTAGTGAGAGCAGGGAGCAGGTGGAGGAAACTCTAGAGAGGTGGAGGTTTGCTCTGGAGAGAAGAGGAATGAAGGTTAGTCACAGCAAGACAGAATACATGTGTGTGAATGAGAGGGATTCAAGTGGAACAGTGAGGTTACAGGGAGAAGAGATAAAGAAGGTGCAGGATTTTAAGTACTTAGGGTCAACAGTCCAGAGCAACAGGGAGTGTGGAAAAGAGGTGAAGAAGCGTGTGCAGGCAGGTTGGAATGGGTGGAGAAAAGTGTCAGGTCTGTTGTGTGATAAAAGAGTACCAGCAAGAATGAAAGGAAAGGTGTACAGGACAGTAGTGAGAACAGCGATGTTATATGGTTTGGAGACAGTTGCACTGAGGAAAAGACAGGAGGAAGAGTTAGAGGTAGCAGAGCTGAAGATGTTGAGGTTCTCTTTGGGAGTGACGAGGATGGATAGGATCAGGAATGAGTACATCAGGGGGACAGCACATGTGAGATGTTTTGGAGACAAAGTTAGAGAGGCCAGGTTGAGATGGTTTGGACATGTTCAGAGGAGGGAGAGTGAATATATCGGTAAAAGGATGCTGAGATTAGAGCTGCCAGCCAGGAGGCCGAGAGGAAGACCAAAGAGGAGGTTTATGGATGTAGTGAAGGAGGACATGAAGGTAGTCGGTCTGAGAGAAGAGGATGCAGGGGATAGGGCTAGATGGAGGCAGATGATTCGCTGTGGCGACCTCTGAAGGGGACAGCCGAAAGGAAAATATATATATATATATATATATATATATATATATATATATATATATATATATATATATATATATATATATATATACAGCCGTGGCTGTATATATGTATATATGTATATAGAATAATGAAATGGATCAACTTTAAACATGAAACAAAACAGAAGCGCACGCTTAGATTCAAAGCACCTTTTTGAAGGAGACAAGTTTTAAAGCGTGCCCGCGTTATCTACCAGAATGTGTAGTAACTCGGATGAATCTGCAATGTTTAAAAATATTCTCCACCAGTTACAATTCATGTAACAAATTAAAAGATGTTTAACACGTTGAAATGTATTCTCCGATTTATGTAAGGAATTAGCTCGAATGGCGTGAAATATATCTATATATCTAATCAATGCGTGTTGTGACCAGTTATAAATATACATCAGCCATGAAAGGGAATTCATGTAGGTGCACAGATACATATAGATAATTAACTACAACGGATTATAATTAATTATGACTATGTATGTGGCCTATATCAGCTTTATGAACTCTAAAGAGTGAGTTTATCCTTCTGGCCAGGAAGAATTAACTCACGAAGTTTGTTATTAAAGATTAGAGCGGGTAACGAGATCTTATGCAGAATTTAATTGACTCATCACGTGACAAAGCAGAGAAAATCAAGCGTGGGATAATAGATTTTAATAGCTAGATGTAACTATGGATACACACGACTAACTCTAAGCAAAACATACATATGTACATCTATATACAAGGAGAAGAAAAGGTATAGAGAGAAAGAAATGAAATAAGAGGGAGTGGCAGACAGAAACACAACTAATTAGCCTTTTTCAAAACCAGCACAAACTTAATTCTCCTGTAAACAGGGGTCCAATCTTAAACGCAGATATAGGTTCATTAACTATACTTGTATAGCCTCAGGGTTGAAAGTTTGCGCGAGGTCGTGTAGAGTTCGCTGGTTCGTTGTGCCGTTTGAAAAGGCGTGAGCCATGAGGTAGTTGCATCCTTTGTCCGGGAGAGAGAGATCCTGGCTTCCTCTTCCATGGCCCCGGGGGAGAGAAACCGGAAGGAGTGTAGAAGTGAAGTTGAAGAGACAGAAGACTGAGACTGAGCTCTAACTTAACATGAAGAAGAGCGTGGTGTTGTTTTAAAGACAACACCAACGCGCACGCCTCTTTGGGCTATGGGCCAATCAGGAAGTTGGGTTTGCATGTCCGGATGAACTCTCTTTGTCTGGTCTCGGACCCTAATTTAAATGTCCAGGGAGGAGCTGGTTTATACCGTATTATAAATGAAATTAAGAGAAAACATGAAATAATGTATCCCATTACAATATGGTATGCATAATCAATCCGTGTATCTCGAGACGATTAACTACATACCAAATTCGATGGACTTGTAAAGAATATTACAAATAAAACCTGGTTACAGACATTTAAATTGATATGCTAAATTAAAACTATCTAAAGTCATTAAGGTTAGTTACATAAACACACAATATATGTAAACAAGATAACATCACACTATTTAGGCATCGAATAATTACATATAATTACACGTTACATTGAAAAGAGAGAGATTTCTCCATTGTGTGTGTAAGGTAAGCTTGTGTGTGTGTGTGTGTGTGTGTGTGTGTGTGTGTGTGTGTGTGTGTGCGCGTGTGTATGTCCAGAAGAGGGGGCGGGCGTTCTTCTAATGTCCCACCGGTCCTTGGTCACCTCAGGGTGACCTTAGGGAGGACATTTCCTCCTCTGGCTTATGCGACTTTGAGGCTAAATCATGTGGTCATAAACAGAGATTAGGTCAGAGATTTACAGGCCCTTGGTCGGAGTTTTGGTGGACCCCTGCTGATGAACTAATCGTGAAGTTTCCCAGACGTTCAGTCATCAAAGGTTTCTTTTATTGCAGGGGTAAGTCCTGTGTGGGTTCCAAAGAGTCTTTTGCATCTGGCCGCAGGAGGCCTCTCGGGGTTACTCTCGGTCACCTGAATGACGAAATTTTCTATGTTCCATCTGGGTTAATTCAGAAATCAGTTTGGGCATCATCATACGTTACAGTTTTTATGATGGCAATTTGCATATACTCCAAAATGTTATGAAGCGTGTTCAGATGAATTGCAATTAATTTCAAAGTCCCTCTTTGCCATGAAAATGAACTTAATCCCAAAAAAACATGTCCACTGCATTTCAGCCCTTCCACAAAAGGACCAGCTGACATCATGTCAGTGATTCTCTCGTTAACACAGGTGAGAGTGTTAACGAGGACAAGGCTGGAGATCACTCTGTCATGCTGATTGAGCTAGAATAACAGACTGGAAGCTTTAAAAGGAGGGTGGTGCTTGAAATTATTGTTCTTCCTCTGTTAACTATGGTTACCTCCAAGGAAACACGTGCAGCCATCATTGCTTTGCACAAAAAGGGATTCACAGGCAAGGATATTGCTGCTAGTAAGACTGCACCTAAATCAACCATTTATCGGATCATCAAAACCTTCAAAGAGAGAGGTTCAACTGTTGTGAAGAAGGCTTCAGGGCGCCCAAGAAAGTCCAGCAAGTGCCAGGACCTTTTCCTAAAGTTGATTCAGCTGTGGGATCGGGGCACCACCAGTGCAGAGCTTGCTCAGGAATGGCAGCAGGCAGGTGTGAGTGCGTCTGCACGCACAGTAAGGCGAAGACTTTTGGAGGATGGCCTGGTGTCAAGAAGGGCAGCAAAGAAGCCACTTCTCTCCAGGAAAAACATCAGGGACAGACTGCTATTCTGCAAAAAGTACAGGGATTGGACTGCTGAGGACTGGGGTAATGTTCTCTGATGAATCCCCTTTCCGATTGTTTGGGGCATCTGGAAAAAAGCTTGTCTGGAGAAGAAAAGGTGAGTGCTACCATCAGTCCTGTGTCATGCCAACAGTAAAGCATCCTGAGACCACTCATGTGTGGGGTTGCTTCTCAGTCAAGGAAGTGGGCTCACTCACAATTTTGCCTAAGAACACAGCCATGAATAAAGAATGGTACAAAAACATCCTCAGAGAGCAACTTCTCCCAACCATCCAAGAACAGTTTGGTGATGAACAATGCCTTTTCCAGCATGATGGGGCACCTTGCCACAAGGCAAAAGTGATAACGAAGTGGCTCGGGGAAAAAAAATCGACATTTTGGGTCCATGGCCAGGAAACTCCCCAGACCTTAATCCCATTGAGAATTTGTGGTCAATCCTCAAGAGGCGGGTAGACAAACAAAAACCCAAAAACTCTGACAAACTCCAAGCATTGATTATGCAAGAATGGGCTGCCATCAGTCAGGATGTGGCCCAGAAGTTGATTGACAGCATGCCAGGGCGAATTGCAGAGGTCTTGAAAAAGAAGGGTCAACACTGCAAATATTGACTCTTTGCATAAACTTCATGTAATTGTCAATAAAAGCCATTGACACTTATGAAATGCTTGTGATTATACTTCAGTAACAGTTAGTAACATCTGACAAAAAGATCTAAAAACACTGAAGCAGCAGACTTTGTGAAAATTAATATTTGTGTCATTCTCAAAACTTTTGGCCACGGCTGTGTATATATGTATATATATATATATATATGAAAATAATTTTACTATAACTATTGAGTAATAATATTACTTATTACTCAAACATTATTAGGATTAATATTCTGAAATAGTAGACAATAGTAAGTGAAAAAAATAATCCTTCCTTGAGTAGGTGAGTTCAAACTGACTGATATATAAGGTTTGGACTGTTATATCACCAGAAGTAGGCTGGACACAGTTGCGGTCAAAAACTTCGTCACTTTATTCAGCACACATGTGGAAAGGACACAGGGTAACACAAAAGCTTTTAGAAGGCTTCGAGTCTTCGCGGGATATCGTGGTAAAGTTTATACACACTCTCAAAATCGTTAGCGCTAGCAGTAAGAAAAACACACACTTAACAACAGAAAGGAAAAACGGAAAAACAGCATCCAGAAATAAACACCTTTAACAAAATAGTGGTCACTACATAAAGTGTGCTAACTTAAACAGCGCTAACCGAAAATCAGACACAAGTGCACGTAAACTTATCACCGAGATGTGTAAATAGAAAGAGGGCTTGAGAGGAAGTCGGAATCCAAGGTACTTAGCTTAAAGGTCAATGCCGTGAGAATCAGTCCAGAATTCAGTTGCTCAGTAAGGTAAGATTTGGGAAAAACAAACAATACTTCGCGTCCAACCTGTAACACAAAAGTCCTTAAATAAAGTGTTTGTGAAATTGAAGACAGGTGCGCGGGATTAGAAAGAGGGTGATTGTGACCGTGGTAGTGTGTGGGTGTTTTGGGTGTTGTAGTCCCTGGCGGCCATGTTTGTAGGCCGCCGAGCTTGCTGGGAAATGTAGTGTGGAGTGTGTGAATGAGAGTTCTGGTAATTGAAGTCGCGCTTTTTGCGCGACCTAACATGGACAAAAGCCTTTATTTGTGTGTGTGTGTGTGTGTGTGTGCGTGTGTGTGTGTGTGTGTGTGTGGGTGTGTGTGTGTGGAGAACAAATTCTGCATGAGGCCTCTGACCATCTTCCTGTCTTAATGATTAGTAATTCTTGTGGTTGTGTAGACATACTGGGTGCATTTTTTTTTCTTCCCAGGGACAGTTCTCATATTTAGTTCTCATATATCTTGACCGAGTCAGTGAGCTCAGTATATATACACACCCAACACTGAGAGTGTGAAGTTCTTACTGAAGAAGAGATGAAGTTGCAGCACTTGGCTGTGATTCTGCTCACGTTGTCCGGTATGAAACATCATCTCACTCTTAGACACAATTATTGTTCAGAGTTTTAACTGTTAGCTGATTGATGTAGCAGTGTGTACGCTCAGTTATTGGATTATACACTCGCACAAACACATTATACTGTCTAATGTTAGAGATCAATTGAGTTCGATCTGATGAAAGATTTCTAATGATGCTGATTTTAAGTAAGTTTCAGCTGTGTTGAGTCAATAACATGATCATTAATAAGAAATAAAACACAACATTAGCAATTATTCAAATCATTCAAACGGTCAGGTCCTGGGCTCTCAGTGCACTGTTAGGACCATGACATCATACAGTATATAAATATAAATACAACACAAAAATAGGTAATACACAGACAAAGAAAAAAAGCTTTATGCCATAATTTTGCTTCTTTTGGAAATACTTTTTGATGGCAGCAAAGTCACGTAGTAAGTTAAAACAATCATTTAAAGATAAGGGCCAGTCCACTCCACTTTTTCCAATATTGAATCTAATAACACACATATTTAACTTTTGGTCCATCTCAGATAACTTGATTTTATTTTTACAAGGTTTCTAACGGGATGCTGGTTGTACTTTCCTCAGTCCTGTAACCAAACCTCATGTCATTTAAAAAGTGTGTTTAAAAGCTTGTATTTCTTGTTAGCTTAGCCTAGTGTAATTAGTTAGATTTTGTGTTATATTATTTGCAGTCAGGTTAGCTACTTCAAATACAGCCTAGTGTAGTCTTGTTTTACTATGTTCATTTCTTTGGCACCGTCCATGTTCTCTCTCTCGGGTGAGACTAGTTCCCCTTCTGTCCTTGTTTTGTGGTTGTCCTGTGCCTGTCTGTAAATGCATTATATGTCATGAATAAAAGTGATAACCCTACCTCAACCCACAATCTTAATTGTTATTGTTCTTACACTCACGCTAGACCTTACTTTCTGTGGGAACATAACAAGCCAACAATCAAAACAACAGGCTAACAGTGAGCCAAGAGGCTAACACAAGGGCTTCAAGGTGCTGCTTTTAAATAGACAGCTCCCCCTCTTTTGGCCGGGTTCCTGCCTTCCATTGGTCAGGTCTTGTCAACCAGTCAATGGTGATTGCCACAGGGCTCCACCTATAAGAAGACAGCTAGAGACAGAGGGGCAAACAAACAGTGGAAAAAACAAGAGCAGAGAGGGAGCAGACAAATGCAAACATACTGACACGTAACCGTGTGCATGGCCATGCGTACATGTTGTGTGTGTGTGTGAGATTTCTGTATTGTAGGATGTGCTGTGTGCTTGTAGTTCTTCACAGCAAAAGAGGCGGAAAGAGGAAGAAGGGGGGAGGGAGAAAGAGGGAGAGAGAGAGGGAAGGAGTGAGACAGAGAGAGGGGAGATAGAGAGGATGGTGGGTGTGTCTCACTCCTTCCCCTGCAGCATGCCGTAGGTGGGTGTTTCAGACTCCTGCATAGTATGGGTTCTCTCCATCTACTTCTACAAAAGGTAAGAAAGACAAAAATAAAAAGCTGAAGATATTTGCAAGTCCTCAGATGTCTGCTCTGATTACCAGTGCCTAAGATCAGTTATAAAAACGATCATCTATAAAAATGTTATGGATTTGGGAAAAAATGTATTTAAACCATAGATGAGATATGGAGTCACAACAACATTTAATTTGTACAGTGTAGTGTTAGAAAGCAGGGTCAGGTAACAAATACTATTTTTTCAGTGTTCTAGGTAGTTTTTATTAATATTTTATATTATATATTTAAAATTTGCAGTTAGATTAATGTGCAGGACACTTTGTTTAATAATAAAATGTATTTTTCAGTTAATTTTCATGCACATTTCTACATATAATGTCCTGGGGATGGAAATGGCATCCATTCGGTGGAATGGCTCAAAAGAGTTGTGTGGAGAATTTTGTATTTTTGTATTAATGGATAAATATGAATCCACCTTCCACTGTTCTGTAATGTATTCTGTTAAAGAAAAAAGCAGTACTTTAAGTGAAATATTTACTACACATTATAAATTTGCTCCTTTTAAACAGCTGTACAGTATCATAATACACAGCTGTCAGGGTAGCGCGAACAGGACACTAAACTACACTTCCCATGAGCCCCAGCAGGTCACATGACACTAATCACTCACTCCTGTTTCACCCTGATTTGCACCAGTTCCTGTGCACCTCACTGTCGTGCTTCTGTTGATGTTGTGTGTGTTTGTTGCTTTGCCTGCATTAGTCTTGCCCATAGTCTGTATGTGTTGCTGTATTGTGTGAACTCACCGCTTTAGTTGTTATTTTTAAACCCTACACAGTAAAAGTCTGCACTTGTATCCTGCGCCTCTGAGAAGCCTTGACAACAGCATTCAGGATTATTTAACAAGATTAACTAACTACAGGGCCGTGGCCTTAGCAAGAGCTTTATACACGTTTTTCTGTTTTTTTCAAGAAAACTTGCAGACAAATTAGTGAGTGAAATCCAAACTAATCAGCAGCTCTTCACTTTGCTTTTACAGATCTAGAAGTCAGATTTTGTAGATTTTTTTCTTTTTAATGGGTCAGTCGGGTCACTTTCATTAGAAATGAGTCGTAGTGTCTTTAGCCATTTAAATATTCGTTTGATAATTTGTATAGAGTAATAAAATGTAATAAAATGACTGTAAAGATATAAAATGATATTGTATGTAAATATATATATACTGTATATATATACACAGATACATACAGTATATCTGTATTGTTTATTTATTTATTTATTTATTTGTACCTATAAATAAGTAAATGTATAAGTTATAAATATATACAGATATAAAGGTGTATTGTGTGCAGTGCAGTAATAAGAAATATGAGCTCACATGAACTTGAAAACACACGACATATAAAACAATACTTCAGTATAACTTCATCAATCTCCTTTAATCTCCATTTATTTCTCTATACAGGTGTTCTCACTCAGGACAGTGAATGGGGTGTGAAATATCCAAAGCCGATCTGTGCTGTGAGAGGATTCAGTGTCTCCATTCCCTGTAGTTATTCTTATCCACAGCAAAATGATCAGGTGATACAAATGCTTTGGTGCTCAATGAACTCAAACAATGATGTGTGCCTGAATCCTCCGTATGTTTATGACAGCTCATCAAACACCAAGTCAGACTTTCAGTACGTTGGAGACAACAAATCAAACTGCACTTTGTTAATCCACAATGTACAGTTCAGTTATTCTGGAGAGTACAAATTCAAATTTATAACTGATCAGCCCGGTGGCAGATGGACAGGTAATCCTGGAGTGATTCTACAAGTTGCAGGTAAATTTTAATGATTAAAATAAAAGTCCAAAATTATTCATAATCTTCCTGTTCATAACTATTCATAAAATTCCTCACTTATAAGATTATATAACTTAAGCTACATTAATTAACTTTGAATTCTCTTTTAGATTAAAGCTTAAACATATATGCATTGTTTGTAAGATACAGAAGGTGAACACTTCAGTGACAGGGAACGGTACAGTTTAGTGCCCTTTTTCCTGAGATTTTATTTTAATCAGACAGTAATAAGTGCAGTACTCTCCCAACACACAGTGTTAATGACATCATTTCTTAACCCCTAACACTTGATACTGACTCAGTTAATACACTCTTCTGTGTGTTTGTTATCCCTGCTGCTGTCAGTCAATACAAACACACTGTACTGGACTTCATTACTGAATAATAACGGAGTCTTGTGTGAGAAAGATACTACACGTTTGTGGGAGAAAGGCTGTAATAGATTTCATAAAAACATTTAATGGTTTAAGATGCGGCTGTATTATAATTATTAACACCCTCTCAGTCCTGATTCACTGACGTGGAGTCTTTCCTGCTCTCTGAAAAAGATTTAAAGGTGTCACTAATCAGGCTCAGTGGAAACGGAACCCTTAAACCAGGAGACTCGTTAAATCTGACGTGTGATGTGAACTGCACACACAGTTCCTCACAGTTTGTGTGGTCTAAGAACAACGAGCGGTTAAATGCATCAGGACCCGTTCTTCACTTTCCTGCTCTAACCGTGAGGGATTCTGGGAATTACACCTGCACTTGGAAAACCAACGAGGCCTCAGGATCTGAAACGATCAGCCTTCACGTCAAGGGTGGGTCCATCTGCTCACAACATTCCTGAAGTGTAAAATAATTAATGCAGGAAAAAAGTGACTTGTTTTGACTTTAATATTTAAATGTTTCTGTCGAACAGATGAAATTCTTTCATGGCCGTTCTGGATCATTGCTTTGGTGACAGCTGGACTGATTTTGGTAGTTGTGATTTACAGCAGGAGGTAAAACTCAGAATATTTTCATACATTACAATTTATACAGTCTTTAAAAAGTCACATTATTATTATTATTATTATTATTATTATTATTATTATTATTATTATTATTATTATTATTAACAACGTGTCTTTAATGAGTTTGTGTGTGATTGCAGGTGCGTCCACACTGGGCAGCTGAAGGAGGACGATTCAGAAATCTACACCACAGTACAGTACAATACATTCACCATGAACTGATCACACTTTCACACCTCAGTTACTTCATTCCAGACTTCTGCATGTGAATTTCCCCTGAGAGCAGAATGCAAAAGGACGTGTGTGTGTGTGTGTGTGTGTGTGTGTGTGTGTGTGTGTGTGTGTGTGTGTGTGTGCTGTTATAATAAAATACAGATTGTCAGGATGGTGTGATGAAGCGGAGTTACTGTTACCACCCTGAAGTTGATTATATTCCTATAACAGCATGTCCCATAGGTGTTTTATTCCTCTTACACCACAGCAATGTGTTCATTATTTTGTATTAAAGAACGATTCGGTCATGAAGAAGTCGGAAAACTTAAAATTTCAAGTTTTAATTTTAAACAGATTTAAAGTGCTGATCCTGGAGACTCCTTCCATAAAGGTTACATAAACATTCCCTTACAGAAACCTTCACCATATTATTTTTGCAATTATTTATGCGGAGTTTCCACCACACGAGTCCCTGTGAACGGGCTGTTACTATAGAAACGAGGAAGTATTGAGTGCATTAATATAAACCTGTGATTTGCTGCTGCACTACTGTCAGAGCTGCTGTTATAGAAAATTAATCAACACTTTCTGGCCAATCACAATCCAGAATTTTACAGTGCAGTGGTGTAAGGTTGGTTTAGAAACAAGTGCTACAGATACTGAGCTTCAGGTTTTATCACTTACTTCTTTAAATAATCTTTGCAACTTTAAGTTAATGTAATAGATTGTTCTTGCTTTTTTTTTTTGCTTATTGTTGTATAAAGTAACTTATAGATAAGAGTTACTGAGTGAATTTGTAAGTCTGCATGTAAACCTTAAAGCGGAATGTATTTTTAACCATGGCTATATCATGTAACATTTCAGCAATAATTAACAACAGAAACTGGAGTGAAGCAGAAGGCGTGATGTTACTGATTATTCCAGATTTAAGAACTTCATTGTCAAATGCATAAGCGTTCCTGGTACAATGAAATTCTTAGTTTGGACATTCTTACTGATGCTGCAGTAGAAAATAATGGATAAATAATATAAAACAAAATAATGACGACATTTAAAAGAAACTGTGCAAGATACTATGCAAGATGGAACAAAATTTTTAAAATGTGACAAAGTTGGACTTTTAAAAGCTATTCTATATAAATAACAGTGGTGGTAAATAAAATATATATATATATATATATATATATATATATATATATATATATATATATATATATATATATATATATATATATATATATATATATATATATATATATATATATATATATATATACACAGTAAAGGTACTGTTGGTCATATTTACATTAACATTTACAAAATTTCCCCTTGGGGACAATAAAGTACTCTCTATCTGTCTATCTCAATGAGGTTCTGTCTAACTTAAGCTAATGTGTAACAGTGTTGATGTGAACTTGCTATAGTCATTATGTTCATTGTTAATGTGTTTGCCTGCTATGGCTTGACTGAATACATTTATTATTTATTAAACTATTATTATTATTAGACTCTTCTAGTCTTTAGTCTGATCTTTTATGAAATTAATGCATAAATGTTTCTGTGTGATGATAGACTGCTTGTTTTTTAAATGTTGTAGCAAAATTAAATTTATCGAGCGCTATAAAAAAAATAGAATATCGTGGAAAAAGTTTTTTATATATATATATATATATATATATATATATATATATATATATATATATATATATATATATATATATATATATAAACATAAGCCCTATATGCAGTATACAGAGGTGGAAAGAATACAAAACACACTGACTTGAGTAAAAGTGCTGCTGCCGTAGTAATAAAAAAAATAAATAAATAAAATTAGTGAAAGTGTAAGTTTTCATCAGGAAAATAAATAAATTAATCATCTGGTTAAAACAATAGGCTACTGGAGTAATACTTTATTAACTAGATTTTACATTTTCTGAGAGTGGCGCTTGCCCCTGCGACATGCAGCTACACATACCGGTCAATAGGGGGAGCTACATGTCTGAACACGTTTGTTAAAGCATCACGAATTTGCGACTAGTTAGGTGCCGAAGATTTCGTATGGAGAGCTAAACAGTGTCCCTGTTTGCTCCTCTAGACTCGTTTTACATCAGTGTGTATTGCGAATTCTGACTGGAAATTCCATGGCGTGCTAATGGGATCAATTCCCAAATGGGATTTCCTGATTCTCTGGACCAAGCCGAACAGTTGGACACGTCATTCAGGGACGGACTAATGCTGTTTTCCCGAAATTTCTGGCGGAAATTCTTAACAAGGTGCAGTGCATCCCAAGGATACCCTATGCTTTCTCTCTGTGTTTATCCAAAGGTGTGCTCAGCGCCTCACACAGTGTTATTTCAGTTCATTTGGAGGAATAAAACTAAGTATGTGAATAAAAAAAACATAAGTTTTTTGGAGGGTGAATTTAAGGTTATTGATTTTAATACTATCAATAATATCTTTAAAATTATTTGGATAAAACATTGTTTGGCTCAGAGTGACGCTATATGATTTTATAGTATTCCCAATTTAATTTTTGAAAAATATGGTGGGTTAGTTTCACTTTCCTGTGATTTTTAAATGTAGTAAACGTTCAATTAAGATAGCTAATTTTCATTTTGCTGGGATGCCTGAATAGCTTTTAAACACAATTCCTCCCGCATTCCTGCATTTTACGGAGTAATCAGCATATACTATCCAAGAACGACTCTATGTTTAAGAATGGCTGGTTTCAGAAAGGTATTATTTTTTATCTCAGACTTGGTGAATTGTGATGGTGACATTAACTCTTCTGAGCAAACTATTTCCTCTTTAGGACTTTTTGTCTCATTCGAGGATTATAATTCTGTTGTGAAAGGTATCTCTCCTAAATTGGTCCATCTGGTAAAAGCTGGTTTAAGGTACGCCTCTGTAGTTGGGCAGATTCCTAATTTTTTTTATTGGTGGTATTAACATCATGGAAAAGAAGTGTAGTAACTTTCATATCAGAAAATGTTCCACAAAAGATCACAAAATTCCTCCAAAAGCTCTCATGAAATGGAAGCTAAATTTTCCGTTGGTTTCCACACATAAGATTTGGTCTGTGATTAATATATGTTTACTGCCCAATAAGGTAAAGAAAGTGTCGCACAGATATTACCCATGCAATGCCTTACTTAAAGGATTTTAGGATGATGTCTCACCACTGTGTTCTTTCTGTAGTCTTGAGCCAGAATCTCTTATACATCTATTCTGCACTTGCAGTTACTCTAAAGGTTTCTGGAACCAGATATTCATGTTAATACATCATGCACTTCATAAAATAATTGCAATAGACAAACCCATGGTGTTGTTTTTAGACTGTAACACTGGCTTTTCTATCGTTAGTGACACTATAAAGTTGTTAATTTTGCTTGAGAAATTTAATTTATATGAAGCGAAGGTAACAGCCATCAAACCCTGTTTCAGATTTTTTTTTTTCAGACAGTCAGCATTTACCTGCATTTGCATCTGTCTGCCCGTTCCGCAAATGACATTTTTCTTAAGTATTTAGATTTTAGAAATAAATTAAAAATAGATAATGTTTAACATTTTTTTTTATTCATCAAGACCCACTCACTTCAAAAAATGGACATTGCAAAAACGGTCAATTAAGGAACATCAAGGCCATTTCAAACAAACTGAAACATGGGGTGCACAAAATATTTGTGTGAGATTATAATTTGTTTAATTATTAATTGATCTCTTAATTTGCCTTGTATCTCTTAATTTGCCTTATATATATATATATATATATATATATATATATATATATATATATATATATATATATATATATATATATATATATATATGTATGTGTGTATGTGTGTGTGTGTGTGTATATATATGTGTGTATATATATATGTATATGTATGTGTGTATGTTGGAAAAAGGATCACCCCCTTGCTTTAATTTGCCTTAATTTTTTAATTACAGCCGTTAGTCTGTTGGGATATGTCTCTATTAACTTTGCACATCTAGACTTTGCAATATTTGCCCACTCTTCTTTGCAGAACTGCTCAAGTTCAGTTAAATTTGATGGTGACCGTTTGTGGACTGCAGTCTTGAAGTCATTCCACAGATTTTCAATGGGGTTTAAGTCTGGGCTCTGACTAGGCCATGCAAGGACATTCACCTTTTTCTCCTTCAACCACTGTGTTGACAGTTTTGCTGTGTGCTTTGGGTCATTGTTATGTTTAAGGTAAACCTTCTTCTCATTGACAACTTTCTCGCAGAGGGCAGCAGATTTTCTTCAAGAATTTGACAGTGTTTTGCCCCATCCATTTTCCTTCTATCCTGACAAGTGCTCCAGTCCCTGCTGCAGAGAAACACCCCCATAACAGGATATTACCACCTCCATGCTTTACTGCAGGAATGGTGTTATTTGGAAGGTGAGTTGTATTGTATTTCCGCCAGACATATCGTTTGGTGTTGAGGCCAAATAAATTCTCCACAAATGTGGCTTGTATGGGAGTGTTGCAAGAAAAAAGTCACCCACGACTGAACTTTGCCAAAACGCACCTTGAAGATTCTGAGGTCACATGGAAAAAGGTGTTATGGTCAGATGAGACTAAAATTGAATTGTGATATTGTTGTCACATGACCACGCTTTGTCATTAATTCCTGCAACTGCTGTTGCCATGTTGGTGTTATATCACATTTTTGTAAATATTTCATTATATCTTTTCATGGGACAACACTGATGAAATGACACTTTGCTGCAATGTAAAGTAGTGAGTGTACAGCTTGTATAACAGTGTAAATTTGCTTTCCCCTCAAAATAACTCAACACACAGCCATTAATGTCTAAACCGGTGACAACAAAAGTGAGTACACCCCTAAGTGAAAATGTCCAAATTGAGCCCAATTAGCCATTTTCCCTCCCCGGTGTCATGTGACTCGTTAGTGATACAAGGTCTCAGGTGTGAATGGGTAGCAGGTGTGTTAAGTTTGGTGTTATCGCTCTCACACTCTCTCATACTGGTCACTGGAAGTTCAACATGGCACCTCATGGCAAAGAACTCTCTGAGGATCTGAAAAAAAGAATTGTTGCTCTACATAAAGATGGCCTAGGCTATAAGAAGATTGCCAACACCCTGAAACTGAGCTGCAGCATGGTGGCCAAGACCATACAGCGGTTTAACAGGACAGGTTCCACTCAGAACTGGCCTTGCCATGGTCGACCATAGAAGTTGAGTGCACGTGCTCAGCATCATATCCAGAGGTTGGCTTTGCAGAATAGACGTATGAGTGCTGCCAGCATTGCTGCAGAGGTTGAAGGTGGGGGGTCAGCCTGTCAGTGCTCAGACCATACACCGAACACTGCATCAAATTGGTCTGCATGGCTGTCGTCCCAGAAGGAAGCCTCTTCTAAAGAGGCAAACAGTTGCAAACAGTTTGCTGAAGACAAGCAGACTAAGGACATGGATTACTGCAACCATGTCCTGTGGTCTGATGAGAACAAGATAAACTTATCTGGTTCAGATGGTGTCAAGCGTGTGTGGCGGCAACCAGGTGAGGAGTACAAAGACAAGTGTGTCTTGCCTACAGTCAAGCATGGTGGTGGGAGTGTCAAGGTCTGGGGCTGCATGAGTGCTGCCGGCACTGGGGAGCTAATGCCAACATGTACTGTGACATACTGAAGCAGAGCATGATCCCCTCCCTTCGGAAACTGGGCCGCAGGGCAGTATTCCAACATGATAACGACCCTAAACACACCTCCAAGACGACCACTGCCTTGCTAAAGAAGCTGAGGGTAAAGGTGATGGATTGGCCAAGCATGTCTCCAGACCTAAACCATATTGAGCATCTGTGGGGCATCCTCAAACGGAAGCGCAAGGTCTCTAACATCCACCAGCTCTGTCATGTCGTCATGGAGGAGTGGAAGAGGACTCCAGTGGCAGTGGGTTAAGGCAGTGCTGGAAAATAATGGTGGCCACACAAAATATTGACACTTTGGGCCCAATTTGGACATTTTCACTTGTACTCACTTTTGTTGCCAGCAGTTTAGACATTAATGGCTGTGTGTTGAGTTATTTTGAGGGGGCAGCAAATTTACACTGTTATACAAGCTGTACACTCACTACTTTACATTGTAGCAAATTGTCATTTCTTCAGTGTTGTCCCATGAAAAGATATAATAAAGTATTTACAAAAATGTGAGGGGTGTACTCACTTTTGTGAGAAACTGTGTGTATATATATATATATATATATATATATATATATATATATATATATATATATATATATATATATATATATATATATATATATATATATATATATATATATATATATATATATATATATATATATATATATAAGAAAAACAAGACAAGACAACACCTTCTTTGTCATGTTCCTCAAACCATTCTTGACTTTTTGCAGTGTGGCAGGGAGCATTATCCTGCTGAAAGAGGCCTCAAGGAATACCACTGCCATGAAGGGGTGTACTTGGTTATTTGGTCTGCAGCAATGTTTAGATAGGTGGTACGTGTCAAAGTAACATCCACATGAATGCTAGGACCCAAGGTTTCCCAGCAGAACATGCCGTTTTGGAGATGCTCTGACCCAATCATCTAGCCATCACAATTTGGCCCTTGTCAAAGTCACTCAGATCCTTACGCTTGCCCAACTTTGAGAACTGACTGTTCACTTGCTGCCTAATATATCCCACCCTTTGACCACTGGCAGTGGTTTTAATGTTATGGCTGATCAGTGTAAATATATGGTATAGAGCTTCAGTAGCGCTTCAGCAACTAGAGGGCAGTTTTGTTCAATTTATAATGCTCAGTCAATTTAATTCCGGTTTAATACGATCTGCAAATTATGAGAAACTTTTAAACAGAAACTTTTATACATTAATTTACTAAAAGATCAGACTAAAGACTAGAGGAGTGAATTTATAAATAATAAGACCTTTATTCACATGAAAGTCAAGCCATAGCAGACAAACACATTAATTTAACAATGAAAATAATGACTATAGCAAGTTCACTATACCATCAATGCTTCATTTCCATAAGTTGCACAACACCTCATGTAAATATCACCTAGAGTACCTTTATTGTACTTCACCACCACTGTTATTTATGTAGAATAGTTTCTATATTTCCTATTATGACATATTTGATCTTGTTCCCATCTGCACAATACTTTGCACAAATTTTTAAACAATGTTATTTCATTTTTTAAATACTTAATCTATTATTTACTACAAAACATACAAAACTAAGAATTCCATTGTAGAAAGAAACATTTGTGCGTATGACAGTGAAGTTCTTTAGATCTGGAATAATCAGTAACATCACTTCTGCTCTGTTAATAAATAAAGTGAGGAAATCAGAAGAGAAAGGAACATGGACTCAGTGTCATGTTTAAATATGTTTGAGAAACAACAGAATCTCCTGCAGCTTAAGAAACTCTCTCCCTCTCTGATGAAACACTTCCGTCCTTTTTTTTTTTTTTTAACTTCAAGAGGACAACTGTAACCTGCATCTTTATGACATTTCTAGAAAAGTCTACCTTACATATGTGTGTACTGGAAGACTCTGGATATGACAGCTTCCAACCAGGAAGGGCAAAGGCTTCTAGCAGACATGTGAAGCTGACAAAACTGCTGCGAATGCAACGTCAGAGGGTGGCATCAAAGGAAGAAAATGCTATCCATCCACTTCCACATTTGTGAGCTCACAGAAGCCCATGATTGGCTAATGTCACTGTGATTGATAGGGGAGAGAGAGAGAGAGAGAGAGAAAGACAGAGAGAGAGAGAGAGAGAGAGAGAGAGAGAGAGAGAGAGAGAGACAGAGACAGAGAGAGACCCTTCCCAGCCACGGATGGCTTTGGAATTGTCAGGATATGAACTCGCGACAATCTCCAGACAACAGGGCGAACACTTTTCTGATGCGTCTCTCAGGAGCCGCTTCCTTTTTCATTTTGATGCTTTTGATCCCATGAAGGAATTTCAGCTCCATATGTGACTCCAGTTTCCATAGTTAATTATGGTTGATGTAGATACATGTTACATAGCCAATGTTCAAATATACATTCAGCTTTGACTCTTCTCTATAAGTTACTCAATACAACAATAATAGAATAATTAAGAAAAAAAAAAGTTATTATATTAACTTAAAGATACCAAGGTTCATTAAGCAGTAAGCAATCATAAACCTGAAGCTCAGTATCAGTCCCACTTTGATTCTAAACCAACCTTACACCACAGCACTGCTGGATTCTGGATTGTGATTGGACAGAAGGTGTTGATTCATTTTCTATAACAGCAGCTCCAACAGTACCGCAGCTGCAAATCACAGGTTTATATTAATGCTCTTGTTCTAATACGTTCTCGTTTCTATAGTAACAGCTCGTTCACAGGGACATGAACCGATTAATAATCGTGTGTAATTGTTGATATGGTGAAGTTTTCTGTGAGGAGTTGTTTATTTAACATTTATAGAAGGAGTCTCCGGTGTCAAGAACTTTAACTTTAATTCTTCTGACATCTTCAGCACAGAGGGGTTTACACTTTGCGGTTGCTCATTAACATGACAGGATGCATTTTCTTTTATTAATATCAAGAGCAAGACAAAAGAGAGGCTGATGAGGGAACGACTGATTATAGCTGCTAAACCATTAGTGAGAACAGGAACTAACTTGTTTTGCAGATGCTCCATAACATTATATGTAACTTATACAAAGAGTATAATGTGCCATTCTTTAATACAATAAAAATGGGCAAATTGCTGTGGTGTAAGAGGAATAAAACACTTATGGGATGTGCTGTTATAGGCATATAATCAACTTCAGGGTGGTAACAGTAACTCCTCTTCATCACACCACACCGAATTAAACTACAACACACACGCACACACACACACACACACACACACACACACACACACACACACACACACACACACACACACACACACACACACACACACACAGACACACACACAGACACACACACATTGGTTTTATTAATTCATTCTAAATCGCTCCATGACAGTTTATGAGATTGCTATAGAGAAATGACGAGCTCATGTCTTTTTGCTTTCTGCTCTCAGGGGAAATTCACATGCAGAAGTAACTGAGAATGAAGTAACTGAGGTGTGAAAGTGTGATCAGTTCATGGTGAATGTATTGTACTGTACTGTGGTGTAGATTTCTGAATCGTCCTCCTTCAGCTGCTCAGTGTGGACGTGCCTGCAATCACACACAAACTCATTAAAGAGACACAAAAACATGTTGGTGATAATGTGATTATTTTTAAGACTTTACAGATTGTAACGTATGGAAATATGCAGAATTTTACCTCCTGTTGTAAATGACATCTTCTAAAATGACTAAGAAGATGAAAATCACTCCAACTGTCATCAAAACAATGATCCAGACTGACCAATCATCAAGATTTTCATCTGTTAAAAATAAAACAACAATATTGTATTAACATGGGAATATTTATCTGAATACGTCACTTTATTTCACTCGAGACATTGTTGTGAGCGGATGGACTCACCCTCGACGTGAAGGCTGATCGTTTCAGATCCTGAGGCCTCGTTGGATTTCCAAGTGCAGGTGTAATTCCCAGAATCCCTCACGTTTAGGCCAGGAAAGTGAAGAACGGGTCCTGATGTATTTAACTGCTCGTTGTTCTTAGACCACACGAACCGTGAGGAACTGTGTGTGCAGTTCACATCACACGTCAGATTTAACGAGTCTCCTGGTTTAAGGGTTCCGTTTCCACTGAGCCTGATTAGTGACACCTTTAAATCTTTTTCAGAGAGCAGGAAAGACTCCACGTCAGTGAATCGGGACTGAGAGGGTGTTAATAATGATTATAATAGTTTTGTACATCTAAAACAGCGTGTGTAACTAAATACATTAGAAGCCATAACATAGCTTAAATGAGTGTGTCTCTCACACTTCTACTCAAGAAAAATCAGGGAAACTCAGAAGCATGAACTACATACAGGTGATTTTAAGCCGAAAGTGACGCCTAGAAAATCTACCTAAGCAGCTGCGTAACCTGACTCTGAATACGAGGGACTTTTCCCATGTAAATATTGATGTAACTTTTGAACTTTGAATTAAGCCCTAAGACTTGAAAAGAATTCAATTTTGTACCTGGACAGGTAGAATCAGGTAATAACGGAACTGTGAGGATATCTTTGCTTACTGAAAAGCTTTGTAAAGTGCAAAAACACTGAATGCTAATTATTCTTCTTGCCCCTTGTATTTAAAAAGGACATTTGGAGGACATTAAGACATTCCTATTTTATAAAATCTCAAAGAACGATTGAATACTCGGCTGACATCAGTCTGAAGTCTGAAATTATAAACAGTGGCACATAGAATTGACGAAAATCTTTGTGTAATTACAGCTAGTGTCAAGAAGAAAAACATTTGCATCATTTTATGTTAACTGATGGAATACAAACAGTCATGGACAGCAGACGCAGACATTTAGACCCAAGTCTTATTTTATAAACATGCAGGTTATGAAATCTAAATTATCCAAGGGAAAACCATTTTGAGCTTTATTTCAATCATGAAAATTCACCTGCCACTTGTAGAATCACTCCAGATACACCTGTCCAACTTTGACCGCTCACATTAGTCATAAATCTGAATTTGTACTCTCCAGAATAACTGAACTGTACATTGTGGATTAACAAACTGCAGTCCGATTTGTTGTCTCCAACGTACTCAAAGTCTGACTTGGTGTTTGATGCGCTGTCATAAACATATGGTGGGCGTACACACTTCATGGTTTCGTCATTATTTGTGTTGATCGAGCACCAACGCATTTGTACCACCTGATAATTTGACTGTGGATAAGAATAACTACAGGGAATGGAGGCACTGATTCCTCTCACGGCACAGATCTGCTTAGGATATTTAACACCCCAAACTTTGTCCTGAGTGAGAACACCTGCAAAATAAGTGTAGATAAATCAATGCAGATGAAAAGGGGAAGACTGCTCTAATAATATAATTGATTCAAAACACACTATGCACATTTTTCTATGAAGGAAGATATCTATAATGAACTATGAGCACTTTCATAACACATTGTAATGCATTCATAAAGCATTTTACACACTTATAATTATTTATTAACGTAATGTTCACTATGCATGACAAATTATTAACATAATGCATTGTATGTACTGTAACAGCAAAGCTTTCTGGTTATGTTTGAGCATTATTTTTTTTATAATGCATTGTATACTTAGTTTTATGTACTTTTATGTACACTATGCAAGCTGACTGATGTGCTATATACACTACTTATAAAGCCTTCATGCATAACAGATATTGTATTTAATAGTATATTAAAAGTATGTTATGTTTTTCTTGTGTATAAGCCAATAAAAGAGTGAATGCACTGTAAAATTAATCAGAGAACAATTAAAACTCTGAACAATAATTGTGTCTAAGAGTGAGATGATGTTTCATACCGGACAGCGTGAGCAGAATCACAGCCAAGTGCAGCATCTTCATCTCTTCTTCAGTAAGAACTGAGCTTTGCGTTACTGAAAGATGTTAAAACACACACACACACACACACACACACACACACACACACACACACACACACACACACACACACACACACACACACACACACACACACTCTATTTTGAAATGCAGAAGTGAGTAATAAACCGTGCTTCTTTATTGTGTAAGACTTCTGTTTGATTCTAAGCTGTTCTACACAGTAATAACTGGAGCTTCCAGAATAAATTTCTATAACAATGTAATACATTTGAAATTTAATTTTCAAAAAAAAAAAAGGGGGGGGGGGGGCATTTTGATGTTTGAGATCCTGTGTAGACTATTTTTAGTTGAAACACGTTTTGCAAAATGGTTCTAATGGTTCTATTCCTCTAAGGAATAGAGTAAAGAATAAACTATGCAATAAAGCACAACATGGTGTGCTGATTTCTCAGAAAAAAACCGTTTTAGTTTAAAACAGTTTCTGTTGACATACAGGAGATAACAAAGAAAAGAAGGAATTTTTCATACTTTGAAATCTAAGATACGAGGGAAAGTCATCTGGTGCGCCAAAGAACAATACTGACCTCTAGTGGCTCAAAAAGGAAACACTCTTCATTTTTCCTCTCATTTTCTTTTGATTTTCTGTGCCATGTTAACAAGCTCACAGTTAATAAAGGTTACTCAGGTGTGTTTCCTTTCATTTCATTTTCTTTCCTATAAGGTGACAAATTTTATTCTTTTAAGCTCCGCCCACTTCATATATCACTGAAAAGCTTAATTATTCCGGATATACGTCGATTTATGTGTCATTATGATATAGCCTACAATCCAATTTCTTATAAATCACACTATGTAGAGCAGAGATAAACAAATTCACATTTTATCCATCTTTCTATTCTTTTTTTTTTTATATGCATATATTTAGAACCAAGACTTTTCTGCATTCATTAAATATATTAATCCATTTCACTATTCAGAAAGATATTGCTGAGGAATTTCCCAAAATGTGTTATTGCTGAATTGAAAAGATGCATAAAATATATATTTTTAGAACAATGCATTATATTTTTGTGATTAAACAAGAAAGAAACGTTTATGGAAAACGTCTTTACAATGAAAAAAAATCTTTTAGAATTGTTATCAAAAATGTTTCAAATGGTTCATAAAATATACAGTATATACATATACATATATAAAATAAAATATACAGTACTGTGTAAAAGTTTTAGACACATGCAAAGAAATGCTGTAGACCAAAGATGCCTTCAAAATAATGAAATTAAATGTTTCTACATTAAAAAAAAAAAAAATACAGTAAAGAGCAGTAAACAGTAGCAAATGAAACAAAGTCGATATTTGGTGTGACCAAAAAATAAAAATAAAAATAAAAATAGTAGTCTCCGGTACAATGTGTGCAGTTTTATAAGGAAATGAGCTGGTAAGTTTTATTGAGCATCTTGCAGAACCAGACACAGTTCTTCTGGAGACTTTTACTGTCGCACTCGCTTCTTATTTTTGCAGCAAAACCCAGCAGCCTTCATTGTGTTTTTTTTTTTTTTGTCTGAAAAGTGTCTCTTACGTAATATGCTGCTTTCTTTAATGACATACAAACATTTTTCTGTAATGTTTAATTTTGTGCTAGAAAACTAATGTTTGGGAATCTAAAATGTTTTTTGTTCTGACTCCATAATATATATATATATATATGTGTGTGTGTGTGTGTGTGTGTGTGTGTGTGTGTATGTGTGTGTGTGTGTGTGTATCAAAGATATGTGTCTGTATGACAGTTAATAAAGCCACTGTGTGTTTAAATGTAAACTTATGATTTTGTTAAAACTTAATTTTACTTCACTACATCACTTATATTTTATTATGTGAAACCATTCGGTCCAATCAGCTTTCACCAATTATTTATTTATTTATTTAGTTTCTTTGTTTACTTTTAATCTATTTTTGAAATTAAATCGAAACACACCCTCCATTTCCACCTGATCGTTTTTGGCGCCACCCCTTTAAGCGTTACCATGACAACGAGGCCACCATACGGAAGCTGAACCCGCTTGAAATCACAGGTAAATATGTTCTAAACAAAAAAAATAATAATAACAATAATCTCAATGATCTTATGAACGTCTGATTCGCAATTTTGATTCGGTTCGGTTTACTTGTAAGGTTTAAGAAGATAAAAGGCAGTAAAGTAACTTAGCCTTGAGTAGCTACGTCTTATTTACACATTAAGCTACTGTATAGACGGCTCTATTAAAACCTGGACTACATTTTCAAAAGTAGTATATACATTTGATAACTTGCATCACTTAAACTCTAAACCAGAACCTGATTACATCCAGCCAGTTCAGTAGATCAGTGATCAGCGTCCCCTAGAAGGGATTTGAATCTAATTGTTGTTGTTGTGCTTTAATTTCAATATGGAGAGTGATCTGCTGAGATATATTTAAAACAAAACAAAACAAATAACCTACTAAAGGGTTGGGCCATCCTAACTCTTGTTTTTGAGGACACTACCTATGTGCCCTTTCACCCCTAGGTGTAGATCTGGACATCATGCCTAAATTCCGTGAACTGGAAGCTGAGTCTCCTCATCATCCTCATCAGCATCATCCTCATCCTCATCCTCTGCTGGCCAACAGATACGTTATTCAGCAGAGACTCGGCAGGGGAAGTTTCGGCACTGTCTATCTCATTGAAGACACAAAAACGACAATCAGAGACAAACTGTGAGTATTTTCTGTGTTCTGATTAATCACATTTCAGGGAAGTCACATTTCATTCCACATGCACTTAATCCTGTAGGTAGGCTTTAATGATGCAGTTACATGTTTTATAGTTAATTCATGTGTAGTAAAAACGTCAGAATAAAATGTAATGTACAAAATAAAGTTGCAGAAAGAGCAAACAACCATACGACAATATAAACAATCCTTCATGTAATAGAGATAAAGCCTACAGCAGAAAAGTGATTTAACTTTCTGGGTTGTTTGTTTGTTTGTTTGTTGTTTTTGTTTTTTTTAAAATCTATTTTAATCGCTCTAAGTTTTAGTAGCACTTCTGCTTTCAGCCACTAGATGTCAGTGTCGCTCTTTGGCGCACTTTCATTGTTGACTTACAAAGTGTTGAGGATTCTTCATAAGAATTTATAACATATCTATTATCAACAGTATTTTGTCTAGTTTTATAGATTTCATGTTGATAGAACAATGTAAAAATACATTACTAGATTACTATTTAGTTGTGTTAAGATATTCCTCTGTAGAGAAATAAGAATTGACGTACGAGCTGAGCTCTGATGTGATTAATCTCCTGAAACGCATAATGCTGCTGTTCTTCTTCTGTACTAAAAAAAAACCCCTCATTAGCCTGCATATAATCTGAGCGTTCTCAAAGAATTAGTCACCGATTTAAACCTCGTCGTATATTCGCTCAGGATTACCTTATTACAGAAAACACCGGAATAAAGTGCATGCTAAGGGAATAACTCAGTGAATTGACAGCCGGAAATGTTTAAACAGGTCACTGTGACGCCTCATTAAAGAAACCTTCTCTGTGTTTTCACTCTTCACTGCGCACTAATGCATACATATTTCAGCCTCACACTGACCCATATACTGTACGGTCCTCTTACAAATATACAGAAGAGGGTCGATTAAACCGGTGCATGAGAGGAAACGTTCTGTTCTGTTCACACACGGATGTATTTTTTATCCCGAAGCTTCCTTTAGTGCTCCAGTGGACAGAAGGGGGTCGGGGTTATGTAAAGCAGCTCATGACAGCAAGAAGAGGAGGAAGAAAGTAGACTAATAGGAAAAGACTTACACTGAAGTATTCAAGGGATTTTCTGCTTGTTAACCCAAACCCAGTGTCAGACCTGCCACTGAAAATTCAACACTTTCTTTCTTCATTCCTGCGTTACTGTCTGATTCTTCGTACACTCTTCATGCTTCATGCATCACAGGAAAAGAAAAACAAAACGACATACCTTACTCCTTAATCCCCTGCAAATTGCAAAGTGCATTATGGGTGTTCTGCATCCTTACATCATGTATGCATTGTTTAAATGCTGATTAAAGGTGAAAGCTAGAGCAATGAAATAAGTAAGGTATAACATATTTTGTGTGAGGGTGGTATGATTAAGCGGAGTTACTGCTACAACCCCGTCCCAAAGTGTTTTATTTCTCTTATACCACAGCTACATGCCAATGATTCTGTTTTTTTTTTTGTTTGTTTGTTTGTTTTTGTCTCACTTATTGTCTCTCATGTCTTTAATAAGACAAAAACAGAAAAATCGCAGCTTGTCATGTTACTGAGAAACCGCAAAGAAGCGTAAACTCCTCTGTCCTGAAGATGTCGGAAAACTTAAAGTTACAGCTTTACCTCTGACTGTTATAAAGCGCTGACACCGGAGACTCCTTCCATAAATGTTCGAATAAACATATCTGAAACGATAACGTATTAGAACGAGCGCATTAATATAAACCTGTGATTCGCAGCTGCGCTACTGTCAGAGCTGCTGTTATAGAAAACTAATCAACACCTTCGGACAAATCCGTGCTGTGGTCTCATTTCATTTGCATAGGGTGTGGTTTTATAGGAAACGCCCTTGTGTGTGTGTGTGTGTGTGTGTGTGTGTGTGTGTGTGTGTGTGTGTGTGTGTGTGTGTGTGTGTGTGTGTGTGTGTGTAAAGTTACCTGCTGAAGGGTGTCGGTGATCATGAGACTTATCACATCCATCTCACTCAATCATCACCTACTTCACACCATGCATCTCTCTCTCTCTCTCTCTCTCTCTCTCTCTCTCTCTCTCTCTCTCTCTCTCTCCATCACTACTCTTTTGTTCAGTAGATTTTTCCTTTTTTCCCTCCTCTGTGGGTGTTGATCTCTTGCTCGCTCACACACGCCTTCCTGCTGCTCCTTTCTTATACAATTCATCCCTTTTTGTCTGATTTTCATTCATTCTTTCTCTCTTCTGTTTTTATCCACCTTTCACCCCTTTTTTGGGTTCTTTTTATTCTGTCTCTCTCTCTTTAACCATCCTGTAGTGTTAGATCACATTACATCAATCAGGATGTCATTGTTTTGTCTCTTTCTGTCTGAATTCCTCCTTTTTTGCATCTTTTTCTCTGCTAAACCTCTCCATGGATATCATCTCTATTTTTATAACCCACCATTTCACCATTTTAGTTTACATACTCCTCGTGTTCTTTTCATTTCATGGTCTTCTTCTCTCGCTTTCTCACTTTCTCTCTTCTTCTCACCATTAGACCCTGCTGAGGTTTGTCTTTTTTGGGGGTTTTGCCTCAGTAGCTCCTGGACTCTTCAGTTTCTTTGTGAGAGGAAAATGTCAGCGGTGGACGCTGTGAGGTGGAACTGCTGTGTTCCCTTCTTCCTCCTGCTGCCTCTTTAGTGGACCTTATTATTGTCCTTTGCTACTGAAGCTTCACCTCCTCTCCTTGTAGGATGTGTGTCCAGGTTTTGGCAAAAAATTTTAGTTAGTAGCATGTTTCTGAGAGGTAGATATTATCCACTATATGTATAGTGGTATCAAATAATCCCACGTTATCTTTATTTCAATTTCCATGTGAGCCATACCAGAACTAAGTACTAGGTGCCATACAAGGACGTGTGGGAGGAGCTAGAAATAATACAGACCATTGAGAGGTGAAACATAATCGTCACCCCACTGTTCAAAATATAAATGGGACAGTGCATAACGCCCATAATGTTCACTGTATTGTGTAAGTCCCACCCCTCAGTAAAAAGAACCAATCGCGTTGTTGGTAAAGATGAAACTTATACTCACAAATTTAGTTCCTACCTCTGTTTAGTCCACATTTAACTGTTTGTTTGTTTGTTTGTTTTCTTTCAAAATAGATAACATTGGTCTCAAGACTTTTACAGAATACTACAAAAGTATTTTTATGATAAGTACTACTGAACCAGACACAACACCTAAAGCAGCTTCTAGCATTACTAGCCCTACTAACACAACTGTCCTGGGGCTGCTACGACATATTCCTGAACTATTGAAGTATGATTTTTATGGAAGTTATTAGTGGATAGGTTACTTTGCATGAAAAGGAGACAAAGAACACTCTCTCCTCTTTTTATTTAAATTTAAATACATCTTTCTACAGCACATGTCACCTAACCAACCAAAATCCAACCCTAATCCAAACCATATGTATAGCAAATGAGCATTCTTCGCTTCATCCGGCCCAAACCTGGCTGCCAGAACGCAGCTGGAACTGAGGCCTTGGAGAGAGAGCATATGTTTACAAATTGAAATGCCATTCAAGCATTTGTTGCAAAACTTTGGGCTGCTAAAAAATGTCAACATGGGCTCCTGAGTGGCACAACAGAAAAGCGTTCGTCCTATTATTGGGAGACTGCGACGTCGCAGCCATCCATGGATGGGAGTGCAAGAGAGTAAAATTGCCCCGGGGTTAGGGATAGTGTTAGTTTCTAACATAACTCGCCAATAATGGGTGTTTGTGTGCTCATGTATGTGGAAGAGGGCAGATAGCGCTTTTCTCCGAGTGTGTTATGCTGCCCTGTGATGTAGCATGAGCAGCAGGTTGAAATGATGTGGTTGGCTGGCTTCACGTGTCTCTGAGGAAGCATGTGTTAACCTTCACTGATTGTTAGCTGATGTGTAACAACAGAAAAAAAAAAATTGGGGGAGAAAATATTGGGGAAAACTAATTTTAATATGGCTACTTTTTCATCCATAAAACACTTTTAGACACATTTTCCGTAAGTGACCCTTATGTGTCTAAACCCAACACTATTATGGCAGGATTTCTCTGCAGACAGAGAGAGTTTACTTGCTGCACAAGGTGTGTGTGTTAGTTTTTCAGTGTTTTGTGTACTAAAACACATCTAAACCCATTTTTCATGTTTATTGGCAGTCACTAAAAAGTTCTACTTTCTCCCAGATATATTAAAGTGCTCAAATTATGCTGGGGTCGTGTTTTCATCGAAGAAGATTCCACACGATCGACCTGCTCTTGTGTTATTCAGAAGAAAAGGATGTATAATGGCTGTATGCTAGCAGGCTAAATCGTTAAAACCTTTCCACATATCGCTTATTTGGTTGTCGATGGTGTTCTCTGTGTCCCATTTGAAATGCGAGTGTATCGTGTTTTTGTCTTCTTGTATCTTTGGGGTTATATCATTCAGATTCTTGCATCACTTTAAACATAGTTAAGCATGCAAACATGCACACACACACACACACACACACACACACACACACAGTCACAGATGCTCATTAGCATGTTGCACCTTGTTCAAGGTTCCATACTGAGCCCATGCAGAACCCAGTCACACGCCGAGTGTGTCACAAGCCGAGATGTTTCCCATCTGGGCCGTCATTCCCAGCACAGTGACCTTTAGCTAATAGACGACTTCATCATCAGCATGGGGCCAGCGCTGCAGAACAGCCTGTCATTTGCTTTGCAGCACATTTATTATTAGTCTTCTTTTCATAAACGTCTCTGACGTCCTCCAATTATGATTTTTTTTTTTTATGTGTGTGTGCGCAGTAAGAAAGGTTTGTTCAGTCTAGAACTAACATGGGGTTTCAAGAAGTAGAGGTGTGACAGCGAGAAAGTTTAGCAGTTTAGCAGCCTTGCTGGTGTGGCTTCTAAACACGATCAAAAGGACATCAGCGATAAAAACAGTCTGAAGTAAAGAGTTTGGTGTAACTCCGCACCAGCATCAGACTCAGGCAGGGGGCGTGGCCTGGCGTATATTTTGTGAAATTGTTTATGTTTAAATGGAGTTTGTAGAGTAAAATCTAACATCTATCAATGAAACTGTTAGTACAGAGTGATGCAATATATCACATTAATGATGTGGAGCAAAATATTACGCAAAACTATTGCGCAAACTATCACGCTATTACACTTACACAGTAACAGCGGAGACACGGGAGATGGTTCAGGCTCCATGTGATGGAAGTTTTGACAAAACTTTACACAAACCCAGCAGTCAGTGTCAATAAACAGCCAGAGGTCAAAACTCCATGAAGGAAAATCCATGATATAGTAATACAATACAATACAAATTTAAGATCAAAGACATTAACATCAGTCACGAACAACGTCTCAGAACTTCCACAATAGAACGCATGAGCAAGACTTCGCAAAAAGTAACTGTGAACTACTGTACAGTATATTGTCCTTTTATAGTCCATAGACAGGAAGTAATAAGGACTATAACTGTTAGATTAAATCGGGTGATTAGCATACCGTGAATTTATCACCTTCAAATCCCTTCCAGTTTACACCTCTGTTGTGTAATGAGCCAAGCTGCTGCTGCTGCTGCTGCTGCTGCTGCTGATGATGATGATGATGATGATGATGAAGACTCAGGAAAGCGATTATAATTCTGAAATCAGCAGCACCTCCTCCTGCTGCGTGTGTGTGTGTGTGTGTGTGTGTGTGTGTGTGTTTCCTGTTCTCATCATTTACAAATCAGTTAAATATCCTAGAGAAGGAAAACTCTTCCTTCAGTGTTTGAAACATAACCTTTATCACAGCGACGACAGGAAATCGATGTGCCACTGAACATTTACGCCGTAGTGAGATTAATTTCTCGGCCTACTTTCCTTCCGTTAACGAGCCGTCGTTGCTGCTGAAAAAGCGACACTGATTGCTCATGGCAGCAAATTTAATTGCAAAGTTAGAATGACTGACTGTAGTGAAAAGAAATATACCGTCTCTCGCAGGTATTACATGAAATAAAATAAAAAAATCAGAGAACCTGGAAGCAGAGGGAAGCCGGAGGCGGTTGGACGAATGCATCATTTCTTTCTTTAAGTACTTGCTAAAAAAAAAAAGAAAAAAAAGAAAGGCTTTTCATTGTATTAAGTTCAGTGCAGAGCAACTATTATAACAATTATTACTATATAACAATTATTAGGAAACACTGACACTGGTGACTCCTTCCATAAATGTTCTCCTTTTTTTTTTTTTTTTTTTTACAAAAATCTGTTTAAATGGAGCGTCCACTGTACGAGTCCCTGTGACTGAGCTGTTACCATAGAAACAATAACGTACATTATTAGAACAAGTGCATTAATATAAACCTGTGATTTGCAGCTGCACTGCTGTCAGAGCTGCTGTTATTAAAAAAAAAATGAATCAACACCTTCTGACCAATCACAATCCAGAATCTTTGGGAGAACATGAGTTCGATTCCCGATGATGCCACATCCATCCTTGGCCAGGAGTCAAGACAGTAAAATTAGCTTTGCTCTCTGAGTGGGGGGGCACTCTCTCTCTCTCTCTGTCTCTCTCTCTCTCTCTCTCTGCTGTCAATCACAGCGACACTAACCAATCACAGGCACCTGTAAGCTCACGGTGCACTGAAGCGGAGTAACGATTTCGAGTCACCGAGCATCACGTGATTTCTTTTTTCGTCTGTCATTAAGCCGCTTGTGTAAATTAGCCTTCTTCTGAAGGTGGTGGATTCATCCTGCTGTCTTCACACACATCCTGCTGAGCTCACACTTCACAGAACCTCGCCTGTCTCCATATTTACGAATACAGAAAACCTCTAAAAGCTCCCGCGGGTTGGAGTCAGAGTGACTGCTGGGATTCATGTTGGAGTCCTACGTAGATGTGCATTTCGGTGAATAACAGCAGAAACACAGGAGCACAGAAATATTAGAAACCAGAATAAAGCTTTCTATAATTATTTGTAAATTTACCGAGTTAATTGTACAGGGATAGAACTGTTCAGAAATACAAATGGGAAAACTTCGCAGTGAGCTAATGAACAGTACATAACCAGTGAGTAAATGAGGAAGTGATGAGGATGGAGATGGTGGTGTTATTTGGATCCCGTCAGATAATTAGCAGCATGAGATTAGTACTGTGCATGAATTAGCGCATTGAGCTAAAGCAAGGATGTAAAACACATCTGACTCAAACTCCATGTTCCAGTTAACATGGCCAACTTTTATTCTAATCATGTTCACACTTTCTCTCTCTCTCTCTCTCTCTGTCTCTCTCTCTCTCTCTCTGTGACTCACTCAGTGTCTCTCTCTCTACTTCTGTCTCTCTCTCTCTCTCTCTCTTTCTCTCTCTCTGTGGACACACACACACACTCCCCCCGTTTATCTCAGAGCTGTGTGACAGATCTGGGGCTACATTAATGGTTTCATCTGCTTCCTCCTATAAACTCTCATGTCCTCAAACTGGTCAATTTTCTGCCCTGCTTTATTCATCAAAGTACAAAATGTTGTTTTCTACTGTAACTTTCTTCTGTAAGAGGTAAACAGCTGTAATAAGACTTGTAGTAAACAGTCTGCATCACAAACACTAACGTTCAATAGAAAAAAAATTACAGTGTTTAAGGTGTTAAAGGGATGAATTTTCTAAAACAGTAGTGCGGCTGCAAAACACACATTTATATTAATTTGCTCGTTCTACTACGCTAGTATGGAGACATGTGTTTATGTAACAGTTATGGAAGGAGTCTCCAGTGTCAGCGCTTTGTAACAGTCAGAGGTAACATGACAAGCTGCGTTCAACAACATTAAATGTAACTATAAACGGATATAAAGCACAACATGGCTGTGAGCAAATTTTGTTATTAGCAGTTACTCATATGAGAAATGAGATCTACATAAATCAACACGCTAAGCTAAATCCTTCCTGAGGATAGAAGGTAAACACAGACTCCCAGCTCACAAAGCTGTTACATTAGTTTTGACGAGAAGAAACTTTCTAGTCATAACCCTAAACTTGGAGAACAGTGTACTGTACCGGTGCTTAGAAGTAAACACACTGTGACCTGTTTTGGAAAGGGTTAGTGAAGCTCTCGGGTCGAATGAGGCTGTCGAGTCTCTGTGGTCCAGAGTTTGTTGCTCTCTCTCGCTTGTTTGCTCGTGTGATCTGCTATTTCTGGATCCGAGACCAAATTTCCCTCTGCCTCCTGAGACCTGCTGAGAAATGGGACATGACCCTGTTCAAATATTTGCTGAGGGGAATCTCGCTGACGAATTGATGTTTTTACTGCATATATATTCATATCTGGTGCTCCGCATAACGAAGGAGACCTGTTCTGGGCCAAATATTGTGATTACACATATACATACACATATATACTGTATATATTTTTTTCAGAAATCAATCAGTAAGTAATACTACTACTACTACTACTACTACTACTAATAATAATAATAATAACTCTGAAGTAAAGCTGTACTGTCGTTTGCATTTTTTTACATATAGTCATAGTTCATGTGAGAAATTTCACAATATCACTGATTGTTTTGATACTAAAGAGCGATCCAAGACCGAAAAAACATTGTTCTAAGATTTTATAAATCTCATACTGTCATTATGACATTCATTAATAAATTAAAAAATTTAATAGTTAGCAAGTTACTTCGGTATAAGAGGAAGAAAACACCTCAGGCATGCTGTTATAGGAAAATAATCAACTCTGCATTGGTAAGAGTAGCTCCTGTTCATCACACAACCACAGCATTGATTATTATCCTATAACAGCACTACACACAGTGGTTTATTCCTTATTTAAGTGACCATCACGATGGCTGTGATATCTGTCTGTTCTTGTTAACTTCATTTGAAACATGTTTATGCCCAAAAATCCGAATTAATTTTTAATAAAATGAACGAACGATGCATAAATATACTGTAGCCTCATCTGTTACTTATACTCGTCGTCATGGTTACCGTACATGGTTAAATTTAAACCTCTTTTTTTTTTCTTAGCAAGCTTCCCAACACCATCTCTGTGTCCTTGACACAAATTTGAGAAGATGGACTTGATTAAATTGGTTTGGGATTGAAAATGGTTTCAGGGCCATTTGGCATTCCGGGTAAGGAAACCTCTTATAAACACTGTAGAACATGAAGGGAGAAGGACGAGTGTGATATAATACATCAGTATGATCTTTAAGCAAAGAAATAATTTTTGTTTAAGAAGGCTACGTCATTTTATTTTTATTTTTCAGATTCATGAATATTTATTTACCCACAGGATCTTCATAAAAATCGGGAAAATGGCAGCTGATTAAACCGAGTATATGAGCAAGAACAAAACGGCAGCAACAACAAAAGCTAAAATGGTAAATTAAAACAGTCAGCACTTTGTAACAGTCAGAGGTAACGCTGTAACTTTTCACGGTTTCGCAATAACACGAAAAGCTGCGTTTTTATTAATGTGCTTATTGTAACATGTTATCGTTTCCATAGTAACAGCTCATTCACTGGGACTTCGGTAGACGCTCCACATAAACTTTAAAATTGTGTGTAATTGTTCATAAGGTGAAGCAGAAATGTGTTTATGTAACATTTATGGAAGGAGTCTCCAGTGTCAGCGCTTTGTAACAGTCAGACGTAAAGCTGTAATCATTTTAAGTTTTCCGACATCTTCAGGACAGAGCAGTTTACGCTTCTTTGAGGTTTCTCTGTAACATGACAAGCTGTGTTTTGGTCTTATTAACCTGAAGAGAGAGAATAAAGAGAGGCTGGTGAGGGAACAGTGTTTATAGCTGCTATAACTTAAGCAGGAACAGGAACTAACTTGTTTCATGGATGTCTCACAATGTTAAATCTAACTATAAATGGATACAAATAGTTTTTGTTGGCAAATTCCTGTATACGTAAAAGAAATTAAATACTTGGGGATGTGCCGTTAGGATAATAATCAGCTTTCAAGTGGTAAGTCTGCTTCATCACACCACTCCATTGTGTTTTATTCCTTACTTGCCATCTAAGCTATTTTTTTTTTTTAGCATTACTGTATTTCGTTTAATGTAAAGATGAAAGCTTGACCAGTAAATGGGAAAGCACAGTGTGATGCACTGTTGAAAACAACACCAGGAAAAATAATATCCTTCATTTTGCCATTTTTTTCTGCTACACCACCCACAGTGCTGCTTTATTCGGGGCAGATAAATGATATTCATAATTTAATAATGACATGATAAGCTATGATCTCATTTTAAATGCAGAAGACTGATTCTCTTCATTCAGAGGCGAGAAACAGAGCCCAGAGCAACGAAAGATAAATGGTGCAGAAGAATAAAAGGCCTGGTTCCCGATTCCCAAAGCCAGTTCTCGCCTGATAAATGCGCCGGTTATAACGCTTCAGGAGAAAAACAAGGTTAAATTGGGCTTGCTTAATTACAGCATAATAACCGGTGACCGGGTGACCGGGTAAAGACGGATTGAGGGATGAAAAGTGTGAATAGATCAGGAAAAGTGATCTGACCTTCGCTAAATGGCACATCAGCTTGACCATACACGGGAAAGGGCGACTTCTACATGATTCATAAACAGGAAGTGAATAATTATATAATATTGAAATGTAAAATAATATTCCGTTAGTGTCTGGTAGGTTGCTGCTGGAAGTGGTATTAGGGAGGCCAGTAGGTGACGCTCTCCCTGTGGTCTGTGTGGGTCCTAATGCCCCAGTATAGTGACGGAGACACTATACTGTAAAAAGAGCACCATCTTTCAGATGAGACGTTAAACTGAGGTCCTGACTCTCTGTGGTCATTAAAAATCCCAGGACACTTCTCATAAAGAGTAGGGGTATAACCCCGGTGTCCTGATGAAATTCCCCCTGTGGCCCCCTTATCTATCATGGCCCTCTAATAATCTCCATCCCTGAATTGACTATATCTCTGTCCTCTCCTCTCCACCTATAGCTGGTGTGTGGTGGGCGTTCTGGCGCACTATGGCTGCTGTCGCATCATCCAGGTGGATGCTACACACTGGTGGTGTTTGAGGAGATTACCGCCCCCCCTCCCATACTATGTAAATCGCTTTGAGTGTCTAGAAAAGTGCTATATAAATGTAACTAATGATAATAATTATTCATTAATAATTAATTATCTTTCTCTCGCTAGGTTATGTAGATGGATTTAAATAGATTTTAGATGAATGAATTTGCCCCTTTACCCTGACCTTAACTTTCGTAACTTATAATAGCTTATTAATAAAATTACCTACCAAATAATTTAATTATGTAACACTGAAACTAATTAGCAGCACTTTAACACGTCAAACCTCTAACACCTGAAAGCTTCTTCCATTAATTTTGCTCTCTTAAATCATGAATGTATTCCTATTGAGATTAATTAGTTGTAAAATTCTTATTAATTTCACTTTCTGAAATGAAGCCGTAAATGTCAGGCTCTTAAAGGTCAGGGCAGAGCGTCTCAGCATCCCACAGAGGAAATAGAGAAAGTCTGAACAGGGCTGGCGTGTGTAAGAGACTTCAGGAGACACTTATCTTTAACCTTCATATTCTGTTCAGGTCAAATGACCCATTTGAATTTTTACTCAAAGGTTTGTAAGGAGAATCTCCAGGGAAGGGAAGGAAATTCAGGGATTTATTTCCAGTTTAAGGTAAATCTGTGTGCTGTGTGGTGCAGTAAAGTTCTGAAGGAGATCCCGGTTGGGGATTTGAAGCCGGATGAGACGGTGAAGGCCACGCAGGAAGCTCAGCTCCTCTCGCAGCTCCATCATCCAGCCATCCTCAGATTCTACACCAGCTTCCTGGAGAGAGACGCTTTCTGCATCATCACAGAGTTCTGCGAGGTAACCTGGCTTTTTTTTCTTTTGAGCTTGGGCGGAGCTGAGGGGTGATTAGTGCTGGTTTGGACCAGTGATGGCTACTTTTATTCTGTTTGGTTTCTTTTTGACTATTCTGTTTGGACTGAGCTGTTTTTGTTCTTGATTATTATTAACCTGGTCTGGATTAGTCTGGCTTAAACTTGGCTTATTTTGGTTTCAACTAGTTTTATTTTGATTTAAGTCTGGTCTGGACCACACTGGGAAGTGTTTTTTAGTGTGAACTGACCTGATTTGATCTGGTTTAGTCTGGGCTGCACTTTATTTGGTCTGGCTTGACCTGGGCTGGTTATGTTTTAAACTAGTTTTATTACGGGCCAAGAGCAGAAAGTTCTTTAATCTTCCTGATCCTCTGATATAGGACAGTGTCAGCTACCTACACAGTCGTTTTGTTTTACGCCCCTCAAGCACATTTGTTTACAATAATACACTGTAAGGCCAAAAGTATGTGCACCCCTGACCATCACACCCTTATGTGCATGTTGAACATCCCATTCCAGATTTTTCCTGCTTTATGACAACAGTTTGGGGAAGAACCACATACTGTATGGGTGCGATGTTCAGGTGTCCGCTATAATTCACAAATGAGTAAAACTGTGGCTAATTATTGATCTGCCCAAAATCGAATCATGATTCTGCTTTCTGACGATTCCCTAACAAGTGTTCTGTTGTGATACATGTAACAGGATCTTGGCCATTTTGAATTCTATCTAAAAAAAAAAATGTCTCCTAGAACCCTTAGCCTCAACTTTGTGAAATTGTCACACCATGCTGAACAGATTTTTTTCTCTCAGATGTTTTGATATTCAAATTGGTTCATCTGTAACATGGGACTAAATTTCATCACGTCGCCAAACAGGAACTGAGGTCATATCTCATTAATGGCTTGACATATTGCTATCAAATCTCCATCAATCCCCTTGATAACAAGCACAGATAGTCCCAATGGTTTCTAACCTGCCTTTGTTAGAAGACCCCTTAATTGCTGATTCTAGATGTATAAATGAAATTAATGTAAGTCACTCTGGATAAGGGCGTCTGCCAAATGCCATAAATGTAAATGTAAATGTAGACCACTTTTGGATGGGACTGTTCTTTATCCTGCACTATTTTTGTTCTGGATCATGTTTGGTTTGGTGTGTAGTGCTTTAGACTCATCTAGCTCAGGCTGAACTAGCTGTATTGTATTATCAGTAATTTTCTAGAACATCTTTACTCTGGACTGTTTTTGGTCTGGATTATATTTGATCTAATTTTTTCTCCATGTTCCACTCAGCCCTGATGGATTTTCACGATCTATTTCTCCACTTCCCCTGTCCACTCAGTGCCAGTGAGAGATCACAGGGACATGGAGCTAAGGACACCCATGGTGCCCCAGAGATCACTCTCATTTCCTTCATCACTTTTTTTCCCCACTCAGTTGAAGCACCTCTGCCTCGTTCTGCTTTCCCTTTGTGCTTAAGTCCTGTTCACATCAGCGAGTCACTTGAATTAAAATTCCCCTTGATTACGTGATCTTCTGCTTTTTAACAAGCCATTGTGTCGTTTAACCTGATTTGTAACCACGGCTCATGTTTCATTGTGTCCATTTTGACCTTTGACATCAGAATGTCATTTTTTCCTTTATTTGATGAAAGGTTCCCATGGCAACAGGACAGAAACTATGGCAGACGGAGATGCACTTTCACCTTTATTATCAAACGTACAAGCTTATCTGATATTTCCTCCAGTAGCAGCTGTTTTTCTTTAAACGGAAATGTAGTGAAACTAGTGAAAGTGTGTAAGTATATCCACAATACAATACAGCACCAGTTTATGTGTGTGTGTGTGTGTGTGTGTGTGTGTGTGTGTGTGTGTGTGTGTGTGTGTGTGTGTGTGTGTGTGTGTGTGTGTGTGTATATATACAGTGTGTATAGAAAAGAATCACCCCCCTTTAAAATAATAATATTTTGTTGCTTTCAGCCTGAAATGCAGTCAGACACAGTTTTTGTTTTATCCAGCTGTATTTACTTATAACATCCAAATGAAAGATATAACACCAACATGTCAGAAAAAAAATTAAAACAAAATAAAAAACCAGAATTACTGAGTTGGAAAAAGGATCACCCCCCTCCTAAAAATGACTTGTAAACTCAATAAGGTGTAGCTAATCACCTTCTCAATGGCACACAAAGCCATTTGACTTTCAACTGTGATCAGCTGTGGTCATTTTGATTAGCTCGGCATGAAAAGAGCTTTCCTGGAGCATTTTGTAGTGCAACTGAAGCAAACAATCAACTATGGGTGACAAGGCACTGTCAAAAGATCTCCGGGATAAAGTTGTGGACAGGCACAAGTCAGGACATGGATACAAAAAATTTCAAAGGCTTTATCAATGTCTAGAAGAACAGTGAAGTCTATTATTAAGAAGTGGAAGGTATTTGGTACAACACAGACCCTCCCTGGATCAGGACGTCGCTCCAAACTGGATGAAAGAGCCAGGAGGAAACTGGTCAGAGAGGCTACCAAGAGGCCTACAGTAAGTCTGAAGCAGTTGCAGGAATTTATGACAAAGAGTGGTCATTGTGTGCATGTGACAACAATATCACAAATTCTCCACAAATGTGGCTTGTATGGGAGGGTTGCAAGAAAAAAGCCACCCACGACTGAGCTTCACCAAAACGCACCTTGAAGATTCTGAGGCCACATGGAAAAAGGTGTTATGGTCAGATGAGACTAAAATTGAATTATTTGGCCTCAACACCAAACGATATGTCTGGCGGTGTTTCTCTGCAGCAGGGACTGGAGCTATTGTCAGGATAGAAGGAAAATGGATGGGGGAAAATACTGTGAAATTCTTGAGGAAAATCTGCTGCCCTCTGCCAGAAAGTTGTCATAATATAATAATATTAATGATATAATGAAACTGTCTTGGTACTATCCAAAGAGTATAGCTTCCTGAAGGAGAAACATTTAGAACCCTTAAGGTTCTTTGGTTGTCTCCTTGGAGGAACATATGAAGGTTAAATGTAAAATACTACAACAATCTGTTTTCCTACCAGAAAGGGTTCCAAGTAGAACCTATTGAGGAAGCTAAGAACCCTTGATTATGAAAAGAACCATATTATTAAAGCAGAATGAAGTACAGGATGTCACCTGAGCTGTGTACAGAAGCACAGAGCAGGTAACACAGCAGGTAGCAGGAAACTATTGATTTTCTTCTTGATTTTTTTCTTCAGGGTTGTGAATCGACGTGTGCAGCGCGAGACAGTAAACCAGTTTCATTACTCTGAGGAAGATGGATTACATAAACGAGTGCAGCTCTGAGGCTTTTTTAATCTCATTTGTGTGCTGGATTACAGCATGTCACACTGGGATGCTGCGCTCGAGTCTTTCTATTATACAGAGGAGGGAGGAGGGGTTCCCTTCATCTGATCTCAGAGAGAGAGAGAGAGAGAGAGAGAGAGAGAGACGAGGAGGAGAGATATTATGAAGATGGGAGAAAGATAACAAGGGAGAAAATAAATGGTGGGAAGAACAGGAGGTGGAGAGAGAGAGAATGAGGGACAGATAAACAGAGAAACTTAGAGAGATTGAGAGACAGAGAGCGAGAGAGAGAGAGAGAGAGAGAGAGAGAGAGAGAGAGAGAGAGAGAGAGAGAGAGAGAATAAAAAATGAAGGGAGAGGAAGGGAGTGAGAGAGGCAGATACACAGAGAAAAAGAGAGAGAAAGAGTGAGCGAAACAGATAGAGAGACAGAGAGATGGGAGAGAGAGACAGAGGGAAGGAAAGAGACAGATAGATAGAGAGAGATGGAGAGAGAGAAAGACAGAATAAAGGAAGAGGGGGATATTATGATGGTGAGAGAAATAAAAAGAGTGAGAAAATAAAAGGTAGGAGGAATAGGGAGGGGAGAGTGACAGAAGGAGGGATAGAAAAGAGACAGAGCAAGACGGAGAGAGAGAGACAGATAGACAGACACACACACACACATACACACACACACAGAGAGAGAGAGAGAGAGAGAGAGAGAGAATACCAGTGACAAGTGAAAAGGCACAGCAATGACTTCTGTGTGCGTGCGTGCGTGCGTGCGTATGTGTGTGTGTGTGTGTTGATTTATTAACACTATTGGTGTTTGTTAGATGAGTGTGATGTACTTCCTGTTACAGAGTTCACAGCTCTCATTACTAAGACAGCGTGGGCGAGAGATGAGAGATAGAGATTAGATATTAGATCAGATCGTCTGTTTAAGTGTCCTCATTTCCTATGCTTTCTAAATTGAACCTCTGAACCCTGGTTTGTGTGTGGTTGTGTGTGTGTGTGTGTGTGTGTGTGTGTGTGTGTGTGTGTGTGTGTGTGTGTGTGTGTGTGTGTGTGTGTGTGTATGGCAGAGTGTGTGTTCTCCCAGATACTGTAAAGAGCTTCTGAGGGATTATGGTGTCACAGAGCGTCAGTGTGAGGACTTTCAGTCCTACACATCTCCATCTGATTAAACACTAATACATTTCCTTTTCCTGGACACACACACACACACACACACACACACACACACACACACACACACACACACACACACACACTCCATATCGCTACTGAAGGAGCCCACAGGAACATAAGTGAGGTTCAGCTGCTATGTGAGATCACGGAAGTGGAATCATCAGTAACACAGAGAGAGAGAGAGAGAGAGAGAGAGAGAGAGAGAGAGAGAGAGAGAGAGAGAGATCCTGGTGAGGGAATGATGGTTTATCGTTGCTATAACGCAAGTGAGAACAGGAACTAAGTTGTCTCGCGGATGTCACACAACATTAAATCTACCTAGAAACCATTAAATCAAATGATGTGCTGTTTATTAATAAATTAAACATTGTAATTGTTGACAAATGGGAATAACACACAATAATGTGGGAAATAATCCACTTCCTAACAGTGACTCCGCTTCACTTCGTTCCACATCACAAACCCCGGTGTGGATTGTTTTCCTATAACCGAGCGCTCTGTTGTGTGTTATTCCTTAACTAATGGAATAACACAACAATCAGGACCATAATACACACATTTTAACCCACACAAGATTCTATCCATCATCACCTGACTTCTCCTGCACACGTTTTATTTGTATCACTTGTATTGTGTTGATGTGAGTGTCTTTAATGATGGTGTGTGTGTGTGTGTGTGTGTCTCAGGATGGGGATTTGGAGTGTAAGCTGGAGCAGTTGCGAGTCTCAGGAGAAGCTCTGTCTGAGTCTCAGATCAGGGAGTGGCTGGTTCAGCTGCTGCTGGGGGTCGACTACATGCACGAGAGGTGAAGAACCTCATTCCTCAACTCCATCATCTCTCAGACACACTAGACTATGAGAAGCTGGAGTGTGCTGAAAGCTCCACGCTTAATTCATTTATACTTCAGTCTGTAAGTAATGAACCACTGTGTGTGTGTGTGTGTGTGTGTGTGTGTGTGTGTGTGTGTGTGTGTGTGTGTGTGTGTGTGTGTGTGTGTGTGTGTGTGTGCGATTTTCTGCAACAGACGTATTCTACACCGAGACCTGAAAACTAAGAATGTGTTCCTGAAGAAGAACGTCGTAAAGATCGGTGAGCTCTCTGAAGGCCGGAGAGGTTGAGTATTTTACAATAACAGCAAGTGCTTTATTCCCCTTATACCACATACATTTACAGTTACAATTTTTATTCATTAAAACACAACACATCATACATTTTGTCCAGCTAAAAACAGACGTTCCCTCACCAGAGTCTCTCCTGAAGTTAAAAAAAAAAAAGCGTGTACGAGTCCCTGTGAACGAGCTGTTGCTATAGAAACGAGAACGTATTATTTTAACGGGCGCGTTAATATAAAGCTGTGTTTTGCAGCTGCGCTACTGTCAAAGCTGCTGTTATAGAAAATGAATCAACACCTTCTGACCAATCACAATCCAGGACTCCGCAGCCCTGTGGTGTACGTTTCAGTGTGTGATAAGTGATGAAATAAGACTTGGTGTGCTCTTGGTGTGATCTCGACAGGTGATTTTGGCGTGTCCTGCCTGCTGATGGGGTCGTGTGACCTCGCCACTACGTTCACAGGAACGCCGTACTATATGAGTCCCGAGGTTCTCGGTCACCAAGGTTACGACTCCAAATCAGACATGTGGTAAGTGGATCTGAGACTCTGCTCCTGATGTCTGATATGTATAGAAATGTGATTATCTGGATCAGCCATTAAATCATAATTAGGGAACACAATCATTTGCGCAATTTATAAATATAATAGATTATCATTTTAAATCAATAATTTAAAAAAAAAACATTTTATATGCGTTCCTTTAATTATCTCCTGAAAAAATCCAGAGTTTGTTAGAGAACATTTGGTAACTCTGAAGCCAGGAAGCCAAGGATAACTCTGAACACAATGCTACCACCACCATGCTTCACAGCAGGGATGATTTTATACCGACACTCTAATGCAGCACGTGTGTATACACATGTAGGATCAAATTTATATTTACAAAACGTATCGCACTTTCACACAATACAGTATATTTCGTTATATTCTTCTCATTTTGGTGCATTTCTTTTCTGATTTTTGTTGCACTCCACTCTGTCGTTAATGACACCTAAAGAGTCTTTACAGACATTCTCTCTGTTCATCATCACACTTTTGTTCTCCTGTGAGTCTAAATGCAGGCTGATTCACTGTAGAGTTTAGACAGAGACTGTGAGAGAATTAACCTGTCTGTCTCTATCTGTCTGTCCTCTGTACCTGTCTTTCTCTCTCTCTCTCTCTCTCTCTCTGCTCTGTGAAATGCCCTTGATGATGCACACTCGACTGTACACTCTTCTCATTAGGCTGTTGTGCGAGTCTGGACAGAGAGCCTGTGCGCACACACACACACACACACACACACACACACACACAGACTATATCTGATGGATTTTCTAGCCCTCTCTATTTCCCCATCGTCCCTGTCTCGGTGACTGGAGACTTCTGGGTAAAATCAGCATTTTTATAGATATGTCTTCATTTTAATCCAATCTTCCCCCTTTCACATGACCCTTGAGCCTTTATTCTGCCTTAGCGAGGGAATGATGCAGGTACCGGCTACGTCCTGATTCATTATGTATGCCCGCTTAGCTCCGTGTAGACGCCTGCACTCTCACCTTCCTGTAAACAGCTTCAGCTCCTTTAAAGCTTCAGACAACATGTGAGAGAATCTCCAGATCTCACACACACAGGGGCTTCAGACACCAACACAGTCCTCCTCCATCGGGTCTTCTGCTTCTAGGCTAAATGAGGCTTAATGAGACGTTAGATTTGACTTAGATTATTGGATAATCAAGGGTTACTTAACTTCCAAAGAAGAGTTCCATTTATGATTAGGAAAATACTTTGTTGTACGGTTCTACACAGAACATTGCTCAAGATCACTTCAGGAGCATATAAACAAATGAAAATGATAGAACTGTGAATTGGTTCAGGAGGTGTGTGTGTGTGTGTGTGTGTGTGTGTGTGTGTGTGTGTGTGTGTGTGTGTGTGTGTGTGTGTGTGTGTGCAGGTCTTTAGGCTGTATCCTGTATGAGATGTGCTGTTTGAAACATGCCTTTGAGGGACTCAACTTCCTGTCCGTGGTGCAGAAGATCATGGAAAGTTCCACGCCGTCCTTGCCGGAGAAATACTCACCAGAGCTCAACTCCTTAATGCAGAGGTGTGTATCCACTCTAACACCCTTTAAAACATTACTGTATGTGTGATCCACTAGTACACACACACGCACACACACACACACACACACACATGCCCCACTATGTCAGTACCTATACTGAGAATAAACCAATATCCAACCTCATTGGAGATCCCTCGGTGGTTCCTTCCCATTGATGGTTGGGGTAGAGGGGTGCCAATACTTTGTGCAGAAAACAGATGAGCTACAGTCGTTAACAAATCATGCTTCTACAAGCTGACCTCAGTGGGGTTTAAAGGTTCAACAAACAGTTCCTCTTTCAGGAAAGATTCCATGTAGAACGCTGTTGAGAACTGTTTAAGCATCTGAAGAACCCATGAGAAATCATTTCTTCTATCGATGTTGATTAGCATTCATTAAATGAACAATTAAAGTCTTAGACAAAAGATTTGTTGGTTTATTGCTCTAAAGGAATCATTAGCATTTATTATAGGCAAAATGATTCATCTTAAAGCATATTATTAAGTAAAGGTTAATAATTATTTGAGCAGTTAAGCCGCAGTGTTGTCGCCTCACAGCTCTGGGGTCTGGGCTTCGATCCTGAGCTTGGGGAATTTTGCATGTTTGTAGTAGCAGCTTTTCAAAACTTCTGGTGAGAGAGTGGACAAATACAGCAAATACAGCTCGCAATCACTTCAGCTTCTCTCAATGCACAAATAATTCAAGCAAACATCCATACTTGAGCTTTCACTCATTTCCCAACAAAGTACCTTTGAAAAAGAAATGGCTTTGTGCTGTTTGCCGGGATGAGGGGGAGCGTTTCAAGGGGCGTCATTTCGTCTCATTTGAATGGAGATATCAAACGTCCGGCAAAATATTTTTGACGAACTCAGAAAAGCTATCCGTGTGTATCAGGGTGTAGGACTGCATAATTAAATGATCTGAGGGTTAAAGATCTTCTTGCTTGGCCGTGACAGTATCATTCACATGATAATAAAGTTCTATTTATTCGGCATGTTTTTCACACACAACGTTGAGTCACAAAATCCAACAGTAAACAATAAATATATATTATTCATCGCAAATAGTCGTCTTACGCAACAAGACATGGTGGGAATGAGAGCAGATGGATGTTCAGAGAGGTCAGTAGACATCTACGTAGAGGAACATCTTCACCGAGAAACCGCAAGTGGACTGGAATCAGATGACGTAATAGTTAACCCTCGATAACCCAGGACACAGGAAGGAGACGCTTACTGAAGATGAATGAATGGATAAATATGATAACCAGCTTTACAGTGTAGGATTTTGATAAAAAATAGCAGGTTATAAAAAGAATTCTTTCAGCAGCATTAGAAAGCTCATATTAGTGCCACTGCCATCAACTTTGGCCATCGACAAAGTTCTGTCTGTGTGTTAATTAAAATCTCGTCTAAAATCCACCAATAGGAGGAACGCAAACTCACAGGACAGCTGCAAGTGCATTAGCGGCGATGACGATAAACAAAACATGCTAATGGAGAGGGGGAAAAAATCTCCTTATTACTTTGAAGTCACTTAGTAGAATGTGTGTGTTTACATTTTCTGCAAGAGCTGATTTCCACATCATTCTGATCGAAGACGTAACATAGTCATTTTGTTTAATTGTTATAATACAGCCTGTTACAGAACTCGGCCGACTGCGATCGTCTCGTACAGCGTAATGAGTAAAAATAAAAACGAAACCCGGGTTAATGCTTTTACGACATATGCGACATCATGTCACAGCGGGATTAGAAACAGTTTGTGCGCTAGAACTCAGCGTATCAGTAAATTGCTTGCTGGAAGATCGTTAGGCTCTGTGATAGATGGGGTGATAAAGTTTTGAGCTATCTGATTTGATAAATGATCAGGGACATTAAAGTTTTTGTGCATGAAGTTTTGTTCAGTTATAAACTATTCCAGTATAAAACCCTGCCAGGGCACAGATTGATCCTCAGCTCATAAAAGACAGGATGTGATTGTGTTTGTGATCGTTACGTCGGCGGTGATTGATGACGGTGATAAACTGATGTTTTCCTGAGACGACATTCTTTATCCGATGCTTTGCCTGTATTTCTTTCTCCCTCTACACTCTCCCACTCCTTCTCTCTTTTAGTTCAGTATGATTTATTGGCTTGACAAATAGCGCTCATTAGTATTGTCATTTTTTTAAGTTCGGGATCGTTAAAAGGCCTATACTCTGTAGATTTCTGTAGATTTTTCCGGCAGAAAAAGAGTCACAGCAGCGCTGAGCAAATCTGAGCGACCTTCATCAGAACCCTGAATTCATTCAAATATACACATTTTCTAATATACAGTACATTTACATCACTGCTGGTGATAAACTTCGCATAAAGTCGCCGCTCGGAAACTTCTTTTGTTTAATATTTTACTCGTCTCTTTGCGTCTCTGTGGTTCAGAAATCATACAACTGAACTGATGAATATTAATGAACACTGCAGGTCTGGTTTATGAATATTAATGACCAGTGGGCGGTCTTTCAGGTTATGACACTAAAACAATTAATGAAAAAACAGTTTGTACACATGATATATGTAACTGTCTCTCTCTGTCTCTCTCTCTGTCTCTCTCTCTCTCTCTCTCTCTCTCTCTCTCTCTGTCTCTCTCTCTCTCTCAGGATGTTGGAGAAATCCCCGTCACTGCGGGTTTCCGCAGCTGAAGCTCTGAGCAGTAGCGTTATTAAGGAGCTCACTCAGGTAAAGTCGATAAACATGACACAGCCTCTGCCTTTTCTTTCATTTCTTCTTGTGCCAGATTTCAATAGAAACACTTTATATTTGAATATTTTTGCTACTTTATTAGCACTGCAATGCCTTCTGGGTAACCTGCTTAAGTAAAAGGTCTTACCTCTTTAATGACCTGTCCAAAAAAATAACATCTTACAACATCTTACTATATCTTAATCCTCTCAAACTCTCAGTAATTTCTTGTTACAATTTTCTTAGTTTTTAAAATATATATATATATATATATATGAGAAAGTTAAATTGTATTATAGTTGTATTATATATAAGAAAGAAAAAAATACTGTGAGCTATTTCCTGTTAAAAGTGTGTCAGAGTGATGGCATTTTGAAGCGTATGACTGACTATGACCTGCGCAACAGCCAATAGCGTTTGAGATACACAATGCTACATCCAATAGCGTTTGAGATACACCATGCCACACCCCCACCCGATCTAAACAAACCTGACAGTGGCATAGCGAGCTAGCTAAATACGGAGAACAGTGAAGAGCATTTTTTTAAGCTATGAAGGACTCTTAATCTGACTCTTACTGATGGAGACGGTGTACAAAGAATGTTTAATTCTCCTTCAGTCTGAGGTAGCGGCGTTCCAGCAAGTCCTTGAAGCACTCCTCCGAAAAGTCGCCCAAACTCCGCCCTCTTCCAAATGAATAAACTCCACCCATTCATTCTCACATGGAGAAGTGAATAATAATAATGTGCAGGAAGAACCAGGGTCAAAAACACACCGGTGAACCATGTTTACTGCTAACGAGCTGCTAGTGTAGAGCAAGACACGCCCCTTCTAGTGAGCATTTAATTGGACAAGCACAAGACAAGTACATGATGAGTCATCAAAAAGTGTAATATTTTTGCCAGAAGTTAGGAAATATAAACTGTTCTATGGCTTGTTGAAACAGTATTGAAACACAGCCTCTCGTTTTCCCTCGTGACGGCGTGAAGAAGATAAAGCGCTGCACTTTCTGTCCTTATTAAGCACATTTTTTAAAAATATTTTTCCAGAGATTCCAGAGACTTTGTCAACCTGCAGATTTTCACAGCACCTCTGAGAGCCGCGTTTACAGATTTATGAGCGCTTTCTCTCTTTTTTTGTCTCTCCGCAGCGTGTGAAGCAGCAGCTCTCGGAGGGGACGGCGGGGGACGACAGAGACGCGTCTCACATCGCTAGCGTGCTGTGAGTGAAGTAAACTCTCACACTCTAATCGGCAAAAGCCTCTCGCAGGAGCGTGTGACGCCGCCGACGCCGCCGGAGAATCCTGGGAAAAGCGCGAGTTTTTTCTTTTTTCTTTTTCTTTTTCACACTCGCTCTAAAAATACACGACTCCTGTGTCATCTGCTCGCCGTTTGATACGTGCGAATCAAGTGGAGGGAAAACTAGCGGCTGTGTTCCAGCTCACTCGCTCATTAAAAATTTCAGTGTTCATTAATTTACAAAACAAACAGCCACCAGTCAATGAGAATAATGTTCACAAAACAACACTGCTGGCTAACTGACTGTGTGGCTAACGCAATCGTGCAAGTTAGCCACACATGCTAGCCGAATAAGCAGCGAGGTTTAATAAAAATATTCTAAACAAATTGTGAAAACACGGAAAAGTTTCCTGCTGTAATTAGAAATCATTTCTCTCCCTAGACAGACGAAAGTGCACCTGCAGACGCTGAGGGAAAGGTCAGAGGTCGAGAAGATGAGTCCTCGAGAGCGGATGAGGCTGAGGAAGCAGCAGGCCGCTGACGACAGAGCCAGGAAGCTAAAGTGAGACACGGCTAACACTAAACCGCACTGCAGCTTGGAAGCCATGCTAATCAGCTATGCTAAGTGTCCTGACCTGTGTGTGTGTTTCAGGGCTGCAAAATACTTGAGCGTGTGTACTTACTTATAGCATAATGCTGCCAGCACCATGCTTCACCGTGATTATGGTGTTCTTTGGGTGATAAGCTGTCTTGTTTTTGTGCCAAACATTCCCAAAAAGTTCTACCTTGGTCGCATCTGACCATCACACATTTTGCAACATGGTCTGGGGCGATTGTATATATATTGTGGCTTGACGTGCCCAGACGTGAAGAACATGAGAGATTGTTGTCACATGCACGGAGTGGCCAGTATTCGCCAGATATTCCTGCAGCTCCTTTAATGTTGCCGTAGGTCTCTTGGCAGCCTCCCTGGTAAGTTTTTGTCTTGTCCTTTCATCAGTTTTGCAGGGACCTCCAGCTTTTTGTGATGTCGCTGTGGTGCTCTATTTTCTCTTGTTGATGAAGGCCTTGATTTCTACCCCTCTGCTGATCGATACCTTTCGACGGTGAGATCCCTTACATGCTTTGTAATCTCTTTGGCCTCAGCGGTCGAACGAAACCAAGAAGACGTGAAGAAACTCGTACAGAAACCGCTGGTCTTTATTTGAGGTTAATCAGAATCGCTTCATAAATGACAGCTGCATGATAATTACTTATGAACATGAGATCGAATGTGATTGGTTCATTCTGAACACAGTCACGTGACCCATTATAAAAAAGGGTGTTTGCACTTATGCAACCAGGTTCTTGTTGCAAGTTTTCTTTTTCGATTTTTTCCCCCTAAAACGTTTCTTTGTTTTTCACTGGAATTGTTGGTTGCTATTAAAGGTTTAATTTTTTTTACATCATAAAAACCTGCCATTTTAACACTAAACTTTTGCTTAAATACAATTCTCAGTACTATTGTACTGTATGAACAGCCCTGATGTATTCAGTATGTTGTAGTGTGTGTGTGTGTGCGTGTGTGTGTGTGTGTGTGTGTGTGTGTGTGTGTGTGGGTGGATGTGTGTATGCTTTTGTTGTGTGAGTAATTGCAAAGGGTATTTTGTTGAAGTGTGATTGTGTGTGTGTGTGTGTGTGTGTGTGTGTGTGTGTGTGTGTGTGTGTGTGTTTGTTTGTGTTTATTTGCAGACGTATTGTGGAGGAGAAATATAAAGAAAATCAGCAGCGCATGATGGAGCTTCGGTCCAAAAACTTCCAAAGAGTCAGCATCAATGTTCTCGCTGTGGGTCTGTGTGTGTGTGTGTGTGTGAAAGGAAAGGATGGATGGATGGATGGATGGATGGATAGATAGATAGATAGATAGATAGATAGATAGATAGATAGATAGATAGATAGATAGATAGATAGATAGATAGATAGATAGATAGATAGATAGAAAAAATGGAAACTTAATGAAAATATTATAAATAAATAAAAAACATTTTGCGTTGTTGTAATTATAAATCATTTCTCTCCTCATGTCTGTTCGAAAGGAGAACAATGAGGACACTGTGAGGCAAATCCAGCCAATCAGACGACAGAATGGTATACAGAGCAGCCATCCTGGACCAATGGGAGAGCAGCTCACTGAACACGGTAACACTCAAGTTGTGTTTTATTTGTTCGTTGTGTGTTTTGGTGTTTAGAGTACACTCAAGAAAGTGCGCATGTACAGAGCCGTTCCTCATTCGTCATCACCGTGCTCCTGGAGTATTTGTTTTCTTGTTACCATGTCTCCTGTACTGCATCTTGTCGGTCTCAGCAAAACAGGAGGAGATGAGAAGGAGATTTCTGCTCTTGTATTGCTTGTAGTTTTTTGCTTGTGGGCGTGGCCGCTCCAGCTTTTTTCATCTTACCGATTAGAAACGGTAGTAGCAATGTATATATCTTCTAACTAGTTAAACGCAAATGAAACAACGCACTAATCAGTGTGAAAATCGTATAGTTTGTTTGATTTACATGTACACGCTCGGCTTCGTACTCTCTTCGTTCCCAAATCAGATTAGCAACGCGAGCTAACTTAACCAGCAGTAGACATACAGTCAGCAGAGACACCAACGATCTCTGCTGCTTCATTCCAAGCTTTATTTTTTCTTCCTAACATTTCCATACACATTTCATTAGAGGTCGTATATGACAGGACATTTCAGGACATAACTGCACGTAGGAACTAAAGTTGTGAGCGGGGAACTGAAGAAACGTCAGGCCACGTTTGAGCCTTTTGTTTGGATTCGTGTTTTCTTTACAGCGTCGCATAGAATTGAGAAAATCGCATTTCAGATGTTGCTTATTTTCTGTGTTGCTCACGTCGGCAGAAAACGAACGATCGCCTGCAGCGTTGTCATTCGCTAGTGTCACTCAACTTTCGAACGATTGTAACTGCAGTGGCTTCTGCAGGCTCCGCCCCCTTTCACTACATACAGCTTGAGTTCCATGCTTTATTTATCAGTGGCTCTGGTATATCATGTGTCTCACACAGAGAGCGTGCGATTTTTGCAATTTGGTTTTGGTGAGTGAACACGGATGATGATGATGGTGTGTGTGTGTGTGTGTGTGTGTGTGTGTGTGTATAGCATGCAGATGGGAATCAGATGGTGTTTGTGAGCACCATTTGAGGGAAGATACCAAAGGACTGTTTCCTCTCATGTGTGAGACAGATGGAGTCGACTCTCATCTGCTCAGAACAGATCTCAGATATGAGAGAGAAAAAAATCTGAGCAGAAGGAATGAGAAGAATCCATCTGTCACAGAAAAAAATAACTCTGATCTGGGATCTGGTGTGTTCGGGCTGAAATGACCCATCTACAAGATGTCCAGAATTAAAAAAAAAAAAAAGTTACCTCAGAAATGTGACCAACTTCATGTTAAATGAATAACATCACAACGCTGAATGTGCGCTACACCAGTGGCTCATCTCTAATCTCCATCGTTTAATATTTCAGTTATTCCATAAACCCCTTTGACTCAAGTTTGTTGAGTTAAATATTCATTTCAGTGTTATCTTTCTGTCTTCTTCTCCGTGTCCTTCTTATTGTCCTCATCTTCTCTCTTGCACTTAATCTGGTGACTTTTCAGCCACTCTGGCTTTAATCCATGGTACCGGGCGCTAATACTTTATCTCATTACAGACTACAGGCTAGAACGAAATGTCGAGAACTGTTCTATCGTTTGAGATGCAGCCTAAAGTCTCAGGTCCTGACGGGTCCTACGTCAATAAATTTGCAGTCCGTCCGACTGGAAGATGAAAATTTTCTTTTCTGTTAGTGTTCGTGACGTTCAGTGACCCTGTAAATTACAGCGGGGCTAAATTAGCACGCTATTTCCGGAGAACTGTCATCACACTAATGACCTTGTAATGATGATTGTTCTAATCAGCGCCGCGGAAGCCGAACACCGCCTCTTCGAGCTCCTAATCGAATTCGGCTGTTGTGAGGATAAATCTGCGGGCCGTGTTTTCAGGGTCGGCTAAACACGTGTTCTCGCCTTAATTCTCTTTAACGCTCAATTACGGAATAAATCAGAGGTTTAAAATGAACCAGGAAACGAATTCGAGCTACTGCATACTGCTCTTTCGGTTTTTTTTTTTTTTTTTAATGTAGAAGCATCTCTTTGCATGTGCCTAAAATTTTTGCACAGTACTATATATATATATATATATATATATATATATATATATATATATATATATATATATATATATATATATATATATATATATATATATATATATATATACATATATAATGTATTTATTTTTTTTAAGTCTGGAAGATATTCTCATTTTCATTATATAGTTCTGGGAAAATTTCTCTGGTGACTCATCCTGTACTAGTGTCTTCTTCGTCCAATTAAATTCTCTCTTTGACGTATACGTCCCGCCCCCACAAATAAATAAATCGAACGGATTGGAATGGACTTTTCAATGCTTTTGTGCATACACGTGTTGATCATTTCATAGTCTCTGCTTCACTTCTTCTCCGTGTTTCCGTAATGGAAAAGTTCATCGGAAGTCCACGGCATGTTCTCCAGAGTCTCAGCACGGTGTCTTATTACAGTGTTATGAGGAATATGTGCTGCACTTCACCCTCGTGCACGTTCCCTCACGCTAAATCAAAGAAGTTCAAGCTTTAAGTTCCTGCAAATTAGACCAGAGGGAACGATCCATGGCTGAAATCCAAACCTGGCGAACGCTTTCCTGCATAAGTGATGGGAGCGGGGCCGTAACAGCGCTGATTAAAATCAATGAAGCTCCGTGTCGGGGGACGAGTGTGTGAAAGCCCCGATCTCATTAACCCGGACTATGCTCATGTTTAATTCTCTCCATTCATCTCCATTAAAGCGGGAGTTTAAGGGTGGCTCGTAAACAGAGTGTAAATCGATTCGTGTTTAAAAATGGAATTAGATGAAATTGCTTTTAAGCGCTTTTTGATGGGAACCGGTCAGATCTCACGCTGAGCGTAAACGTCGGATTTAATGATTAGTCCTGCAGTATAAAATGAGCTGCGTTTCAAATCTCACATACTTTTCATACTTTTAGTGCAGTGAGAAACTGAGAGCCACTGTTCCACACTGAAGTTGATTATTTTCCAGTAACAGCACGTCCCCAAGCATTTAATTCCTCTCATCGAAACAGGTTAGTTCCTGTTCTCTCTTAGCAGCTATAAACAACCGTTCCCTCACCATCCTCTCTATTCTCTCTCTCTTAAAGCTAATAATAAGAAAAAGAAACAGCTGGTCGTGTTACCGAGAAACCGCGAAGAAGCGTAAACTCCTCTGTCCTGAGGATGTCGGAAAACTTCTGACCGTTACAAAGCGCTGACACTGGAGACTCCTTCCATCAATGTTCAATAAACACATTTCTCCTTCCCCATATTAACGATTATGAACAAGCTGTTGCTATAGAAACGGTTGCGTATTATTTTAACAAGTGCATTAATACAAACCTGTGATTACGGATATTGTTGGGAAGTTGCCGTGGTGTATGAGGAATAAAACACTCGGGCACGTGCTGTTATGGGAAAATAATCAACTTCAGTGTGTACTAGTAACTCTGCTTCATCACACCACCCGGTCACTGATTATTTTCCTATAACAGCACAACACACTGTTTTATTTCCTCTATATTACACACTACTGAGTATAACAGCGTTGAAGAATCTGTACATTTTCTTTGACAGTTCTGCTCTCTCTCTCTCTCTCTCTCTTTCTCTCTCTCTCTCTCTCTGTGGTTCTCTAAGTGCTCTCTGACACTATTAATTATCTTTAAGTGTCTCTGATTAAATTACACCAATCCTCCACTAATCCTCACGCTGTTATTTATCTCAACTGCTGGTGCAGAACCTCTAATTTAACATAGCTGTTTTTTTTCTTTTTTCTAAAAAGCGAGATTAGTGGAAATCGGCGTTCAGGCCGTGTGTGAGGAGCGGGCCGCTTAATAAAGTAGATTTAAAGCACCGTGTGGTTGAAAGCTTTTGAGTTCCAGCCAGGTTTAATTACCAAGAGAGCATCGGACCAACTGGTGGGAATTCTCATGCAGTTCTAATTAAAAAATCTCACTTCCAGAAGCACCAAAGCCCACACACCTTCAGCGTCGCCGCTTTTAATGAAATATGTTTTCAAAATCAGGAAAATCGTCTAATTTAGGGTCGTGAATCTCTCTATTTGTAGCGATGACATCATCACATCTCAGTATCTCGATACACGATCAATGATCCAGGGGTTAAGGCTAATCCTGTACACTGTTCCACACAGAGCCTCAAGTCAATCGTTCAGGTCTTGTTTGTTGTTTCTGATGTTCACACACACACACACACACACACACACACACACACACACACACACAGTCTGTATTCAGATGCAAAGACAGTTATTGACTCGATCTACTGGGATTAGTCAAAGCTGAAATCTGAAAGTTACACACACACACACACACACACACACACACAAATACACAAGACTCATTCATTTAAATTTTGCAGTTATTGAACATTTCGCTAGCATTAGCGATCTATTTTTTGCTAGCACGAGCTCTCCATGAGTTACCCTAGCGTTATCTCTCGCAGTGCTGTTGAATTCCGGATTCTGATTGGTGAGAAGGTGTTAATTTTAGTATTGCATTAATACAATTTAAAAACCGTTGGCATGGTGAAGTTTTCTGTAAGGAGAAATGTGTTTATTTAGCATTTATGGAAGGAGTCTCCAGTGTCGGCGCTTTGTAGCACTTCGTAACTTGAAGTATTCCGACAGCTTCAGGACAGAGGAGTTTACGCTCCTTTGCGGTTTCTCGGTAACACGACAAGCTGCGATTATTTCTCTTATTAACCTGAAAGAGAGAGGATAAAGAGAGACTGGTGAGGAAACGCCGGTAGCTGCTATAACGTAGGCGAAAACAGGAACCAACTTTTTTCACAGAACATTCCACAACATTAAATATAACTATAAACCGATTAAAAATATATATGTTGTGCTGTAAATTAATAAATAAAACAATCAACTTCAGGGTGGTAACAGCAACTCTGCTTCTTTACAACATCTCATCACCGATTATTTTCCGCTAATACCACACCCCATCACTGTAAGTATTTATTTTATTATTAATATCCATTCATATCACATTTTGCACTTCTGTATTTTCTCTCTTTTGAGTACCGTACAATTTTTGGCAAAAACGGCTGATTTCTGGTTGTTCAATAAGACGTCTGAGCGACACTGTGGTGAAAAAAGTTCATCCGGGAAAAAGGAAAAGGATTCAAAAGGGGTCCAAGCTCTTTTGTTCCTCTTAAATCACCGTCAGCCAATTAGGAAGCTGAAACCGTCTTCCTCACTTCCTGTTCCTGTTCCGCTCGTTGTTAAGGCTAATCCTGTACACCGCTCCACAAAGCCTGGAGTCAATCGTTCAGGTCTTGTTTGTTGTATCTACTGTTCAATTTGGCCAAAATTACTCACACACTCACAAAACACACACACACACACACACACACACACACACACACACACACACACACACACACACACACACACACACACACTCACACACAGTCTGCATCCGGGTGCAGAGACAGTTATTGACCCGATCTGTTGGGATTAGTCAAAGCTGAAATGTTTGCTAAGAAATCTATTCAGAGTTACACACACACACACACACACACACACACACACACACACACACACACACACACACACACACACACACACACACACACAAACACACACACACACTACTCATTCCATTCTCTTATTGCTTGACATCCTTAATAGCACACAGCCAAAATGTAAACGTAACATCCACTTAGTACGTTATTATAATTCTGATTCCTTATTTAAGAAACACATATTATTCCCACAACGAGCAAACAAGCGTCGCGTGATGTTTTTAACGTACAGTAATTCATGCTTGCTGGCTTGTCTGTTATTGTCTGATGTCGGAGCAAAACCTCTTACATTATTCATCATAATAACAATAAACACATCTTCATATTGTTCACCCCGAGCTCGACGGATTTCTATCCACAGTAATGATGTTTGCAGTTCTGTAATTTTGTGCCTGGTTTATTGAGGATTAAAGACGATTCCTCCGTCTCTGGAGATGCTTTTCAGTTTCTTGCCTCTGGCTGTACAAAATAGCTCTTTTTAAAGCTGATAACACACACACACACACACACACACACACTCTTGTGCTATCTCTGCCAGGAGTGTGTGGAGCTCAGGTGGAGGCCCGAACTCGAGAAATTGAAACTATTCAGGCGATAAATGTAGAGTGTCCCGTGGTGAGCACTGTCTCTACCCACCTCTTTCTATCGCTCTCCGTTTCTCTCCATCTCTCTCTCTCTCTCTCTCTCCCTCTCTCTCTCTCTCTCCTGTGGTATCGAAGGACCCGTGCAGCACTGAAACAAGCGATGGCATGAAATGGTGAACACAGGAGGCACATACATGTGTATATGATATTCCATTTTAATATCATCCTATTCATTATATATCTCTTCATTTAAACATAAAATTTCAACATAAAAATGTAAGTTTGACATACAGTACTGTGTAAAAGTTTTAGGCACACGCAAAGAAATGCTATGGAGCAAAGATGCCTTCGAAATAATGAAATTAAATGTTTCTACATTAAAAAAAAAAATACAGTAAAGAGCAGTAAAGAGTAGTAAATGAAACAAAGTCAATATTTGATGTGACAAAAATAATAAAAATAAAAATAGTAGTCTCCGGTACAATGTGTGCAGTTTTATAAGGAAATGAGCTGGTAAGTTTTATTGAGCATCTTGCAGAACCAGACACAGTTCTTCTGGACACTTTGACTTTCGCACTCGCTTCTTATTTCTGCAGCAAAACCCAGCAGCCTTCATTGTGTTTTTTTGTCTGAAAAGTGTCTCTTATGTAATATGCTGCTTTATTTAATGACACCCAAACATTTTTCTGTAATATTTCATTTTGTGCCAGAAAAACAAACTAAAATGTTTTTTTGTACTGACTTGATCATGTAGAAGTCATCAAATAAAAACCTTAAACAAAGTTTGTACTAAAAAAAGGGGGGGTGCTAAAACTTTTACACAGTACTGTATATATTTTAAACTGTAAGTGCAGCTAACTTGAAATACTCAAAACATAATTTTAAAAAATCTATTTTTTTTTTCACTCTATTTGAACGTACAGTATAATTTTGCATCTGCTCAACTACAGGCAGGTAAAATACATACACTTGTTTTATTCCTCTTGTGTTCATCACAGTCGTAGTAAAGTCGTGTGTAAATGTTTTCACAGTCAAACCGAGCTGAAAATTTCCACCGGATTTACAAACGTTTCTGATTAGCGTTGTGCTCGTGTGCGTATGTTAATGAACAGCGTATAATTTACCGAGTGCGGTCGTGTCGCGGCTGATTAACATTTAGCCACGCCTACAAAACTCCATAAAAGGCAAAGAGAGCTGACAATGACAAAATGACAACTAAATTAGATGAGAAATGAGAAAGAGCGTCTCCTAATTGCGGTGTGTGAGAAATCTTCCAGTAATGCAGCCTGTCGGCCAGAAAACACACTCTTAACTCCGCCTTCTGTCACAGGGTGCCATTACTTTTGTTCTAATTGAGTTAGTTTTAATTTATCTTAGGGATCTATTTCGGTTTAGAATTTCCTTTCAAGTCATTAATGAAGCAACTAAGTGTTCATTAAATTGGTGTTTAAATAAATAAGTGATTTAAACTCCACAGACACACACACACACACACACACACACACACACACATACACTGAGTTACAGTCTTTTGTTCTGCTTCAGAAGCTTTTTTCTTTTGTGTGTGTGTGTGTGTGTGTGTGTGTGTGTGTGTGTGTGTGTGTGTGTGTGTGTGTGTGTTAGACATTCCCGAGGACCCTCAGGCTGCAGAAGTGTATTATTCCGAAGATGGATTCGAGTCGTGTTCAGACGAAGATGATTTCTGCTCTGATGTGCCCACACAGGTGAGGAAGAGAAAGAGGAAATGATGTAAGCAACAGGTTTAACTTAAAACTCGATGTAATGTAAACAAAAACAAAATAGTACGAATGTATTTCATCGTCATGCCCTTCGGTTTACGTATTTGTCTTTATGCGTCTGTTCGTTCATGGTTTTCATTTTGATGTCTAAGCTGTAGCTTGTTGCAGTGACATCATAACTAGCAAAATAACGTGAGCGAATGAAGTGACTGCACAAACCACAAGCACAAGCACAAGCACAAGCTAACCCTAGCTACATTTCACAGTAATTTACGACTGACTACGGGAATTAGCTAACACTCGAAGTAGTAAGTTTGGTAAGTTTAGCACGTCTCTCCTTTTTAAACAAACTCCGCAAAATGGGAGTAAGATTTCATTCGATTCGCTTGCTCTGACTCGTCCAACCGATGGAACGTCGTGACTGAGTAGTATAACGGGATCGTAGATGGACAGAGTGAAACGCAGTTGAAGTGTTTCAGCACCTGAGGGAGAAGCTTTTATTGTTTTCTTTATTGCCTGGACTCCTGTGCGCCGTCCATTAAGGACAGGTAAAATGCTGACGGTTCCACTCCTCCAGCCCGGATAATGAGGTTAGAGAAGATCGTTGTGTGTGATTTCCCTTTACAGTCTCTCGCTGTGCCACTTCACACTCAAACGTATTTACAGATGTATGCTTTGTTGAGCCTAGCGGACTGTACCGTCTTAAGAACATATTTATATTTACAGGGTTTTTTTTAATATAATATAAATAATATATTTATATATATTTACACTAAATGTAAACTACTAATATTTACACTAAATGTAATCGATCAGCTGAGACGTGTCTGGTGTCTGAGCTAAATGTCGACGTTAACACACTGTGCTCAGTAATATACAGTGGGGGAAAAAAGTATTTGATCCCCTGCTGATTTTGTACGTTTTCCCACTGACAAAGAAATGATCAGTCTATAATTTTAATGGTAGGTGTATTTTAACAGTGAGAGACAGAATAACAACAAAAAAATCCAGAAAAACACATTTCAAAAAAGTTATTAATTGATTTGCATTTTAATGAGGGAAATAAGTATTTGATCCCCTATCAATCAGCAAGATTTCTGGCTCCCAGGTATCTTTTACAAAGGTAATGAGCTGAGATTAGGAGCACTCTCTTAAAGGGAGTGCTCCTAATCTCAGTTTGTTACCTGTAAAAAGACACCTGACCACAGAAGCAATCAATCAATCAGATTCCAAACTCTCCACCATGGCCAAGACCAAAGAGCTGTCCAAGGATGTCAGGGACAAGATTGTAGACCTACACAAGGCTGGAATGTGCTACAAGACCATCGTCAAGCAGCTTGGTGAGAAGGTGACAACAGTTGGTGCGATTATTCGCAAATGGAAGAAACACAAAATAGCTGTCAGTCTCCCTCGGTGTGGGGCTCCATGCAAGATCTCACCTCGTGGAGTTTCAGTGATCATGAGAACGGTGAGGAATCAGCCCAGAACTACACGGGAGGATCTTGTTAATGATCTCAAGGCAGCTGGGACCGTAGTCACCGAGAAAACAATTGGTAACACACTATGCTGTCAAGTACTGAAATCCTGCAGCGCCCGCAAGGTCCCCCTGCTCAAGAAAGCACATGTACAGGCCCATCTGAAGTTTGCCTGAATGATTCAGAGGAGAACTGGGTGAAAGTGTTGTGGTCAGGTGTGGTCAGATCTCTTTGGCATCAACTCAACTCGCCGTGTTTGGAGGAGGAGGAATGCTGCCTATGACCCCAAGTCATAACACCATCCCCACCGTCAAACATGGAGGTGGGAACATTATGCTTTGGGGGTGTTTTTCTGCTAAGGGGACAGGACAACTGCACCGCATCAAAGGGACGATGGATGGGGCCATGTACCGTCAAATCTTGGGTGAGAACCTCCTTCCCTCAGCCAAGGCATTGAAAATGACCTTAATGACTTAGAGAGGATCTGCAAAGAGGAGTGGGACAAAATCCCTCCTGAGATGTGTGCAAACCTGGTGGCCAACTACAAGAAACGTCTGACCTCTGTGATTGCCAACAAGGGTTTTGCCACCAAGTACTAAGTCAAAGGGGTCAAATACTTATTTCCCTCATTAAAATGCAAATCAATTTATAACTTTTTTGAAACGCATTTTTCTGGATTTTTTTGTTGTTATTCTGTCTCTCACTGTTAAAATACACCTACCATTAAAATTATAGACTGATCATTTCTTTGTCAGTGGGCAAACGTACAAAATCAGCAGGGGATCAAATACTTTTTTCCCCCACTGTACAAAACGAATTATAATAGAAATGTACTATCATCTGAATCACATTGAATATGTAGCTCTGCCTCCCTTAGGCCACACCTCCTTCCTGAGTCTGATGCTGGTGCAAAGTTTTATATGAAATCTTATTATTGACGTGGTGATGTGGCCTAAACTGGAAAAGGTTGTTTTGTTTTGTGTTGTTTTAACTTTATTTACTTTATTTTACTGCGTTCATTTTTATATTTTATTCCTATTTTATTTTTTTGCACAAATAACACCCCATGCTAAACCGGAGGTTATTAGCATCCATTACTCGCTAACTATATTAGCACCGTGGCTCCAGTGTAAACTTCAGACACTAAACTAAACTACTTCTGTGGAAATTTCTTCTGCAGCTGAACTTTTCCTTTTCCTTGTCACACCACCATCTTGACCCTCACTTCTGTCTAACGCATCTAAACAATTCACTACATTATTCATAATTAATACATAATTCATACATGTACTTTATCCTGAGAGGATCCTCGTGCTCCTGTGTTCTGCATCACGTTTCCAGTGTGTTGTTTGTTTGTTTCTTTTTGCATAAAGATCTAATATTAATTTGAACCGTGTTTGCTTTAATTAGGTGTTTATGAAACTGTGCAAAAGGTAAACTCAGTTAGCGCACATGGCACATCAGCACCTGAAGAACAGCCTCAGCTAAAGAACAGCCATTTCTGAGAAACAGAAACACCTGAGGAACAACCTTAACTAAAGATGAACAGCTACACCTGAGGAACAGCTCCATCTGAGGAACAGCTACTTCTGAGGAACAGCCTCATCTGAGGTACTGACACACCTGTGAAACAGCCTCACATGAGGAAAAACCTCACCTGAGAAACAGCCACACCTGAGGAACAGCCTCATCTAAGGAACAGCCACACCTGTGGAACAGCCACATCTGTGATACAACCACACCTGAGGAACTACTACATCTGAGGAACAGCCTCACATGAGGAACAAAATCATCTGTGATACAACCACATCTCAGGAACTGCAACATCTGAGGAACAACCACACCTGTGAAACAGCCTCACATGAGGAAAATCCTCACCTGAGAAACAACCACACCTGAGGAACAGCCTCAATCTAAGGAACAGCCACACCTGTGGACCAGCCACATCTGTGATACAACCACAGCTGAGGAACAACTACATCTGAAGAACAGCCTCACATGAGGAACAAAATCATCTGTGATACAACCAGACCTCAGGAACAGCAACATCTGAGTAACAGCCTCATCTGAGGAACAGCAACTTCTGAGGAACAGCCTCATCTGAGGTACTGACACACCTGTGATGCAGCCACACCTGAGGAACAGCCTCACATGAGGAAAAAACTCACCCGAGAAACAACCACACCTGAGGAACAGCCTCATCTGAGAAAAAAAAATCATCTGAGGAACAGCTTCATGAACATGATTTTATGTTTGTTCTCCTCTGATTTTTGTTATAAATCTGACATTCAGACAATCAGACTTTGTTTCATTAGCTGGATATTTTGTTTTTACATTTTTTACTCTTGGCTTGTGCTTTTAAATTTCTAAAAAAAAAATTATCTGTGATTTGTCACAGAAGCACACATTTGGACCGTCAGCATCACAACACAGTAACTCTTTACATTTATCTTTCTTATTAAAAATAGAAAGCGCTGCGCTTTGATGTTTCTGAGTCGAGAAGCTCTCACATAGGAGCTGATGAAATGTGAAGCAGAATAACGGAAAACTGGTGGGCTGAGATCTCATCCCTCAGGCCCGCGGATCTCAGCGCTGCAATGCAATCTCTTCCTCCAGCTCCACGCAGCCGAGGCCACGCGAGATTAAAACGATTTGTCACTGCTGGGAGAAACAAGCGAGCAGATGGAAGAGGAGGATCGGCTGAAATTGACTCCCGGCCCGGTGGAGATTTGATAATTAGTCGGACGACAGAGACGCCTGGACGGTTCTGCTCATTTCTTCAGGCTGATCAGTTTTATAGGGAGGGACTTTTTTTTTTCCCTACGTGGTTAGTCTCAACACCTTGTTAGGCTCAATACACCTGAAATCCCAGATGGCAGAGCTTTCACCCCTGAGCAATTACAGCACAAAAATCAGTCCTGCTTTTTCTTCATATTGGAGATAAAGCTTTAAACAGTAGATGAGGCCTGGAATGAATTTCATCGTATTGTACATTAATATCGGGCCTCATTTATCAATCTTCTATGCTGTCATGGCCAAACCAAGCTAGAAATTCCTACCATATTTACGCACCGCTCATGCGCATATGTAGGTAAACACGAGTCAGCCGTAAACTACCAAGCGCATTCACAGCACAACTGATTTACATTTAGCCACGCCCACCATACTCCATAAAAGTTCAAAGAGAGCTGAAAACGACAGTGAACAGTGAAAGAGCACTTCGTAAGTGCAGTGTTCACTAAATCTTCCAGTAATGCAGCTCAGCCACTGCAGCAGAGACACTAATTAAGACACTAGGTCATTAATATGAAATGATTACATTTCAGAAAACATTCATTGAAATGATGTGTAATTGAAATGAATTTCATTTGAGGTTCTCATTAGTGAGTATTAGTGAGTACACAAACTCAGGAGCGAAACACAGGATACAAACGCTTTTCCCAACTAACTAACTAACTAACTCAGGTTTTCATGAACACCACGTTTCTACTTCTCATTTCCGAACATACAGAATATTTTCTACAGTTTCTGGATATCTCTTGTGCTCTGAATAAATCCGTCATTTATCATGTCGTTAATTTTTACACATTTATTGTAAAATTATGTCATGATTTTCAAATTTATTGAAAAGCAAACTATCAGACGATGCTGTACAACCTAAACGTGATCATCCTACACCAAAGTATTTAACAATTTCTGCCCTTTTCTCTCTGTGGTTGAAACTCATGGTGTTTTATTGGGCTTCTAGTGCACTACATAGGGACCTTTACGTCATAATGTTACACCCTATGTAGTGAACTTGTGTAGTGACTTTTATGATGCAATGAATATTTTTGCCTTCTTTCAATTTTCCTGTGATTTATTAGATACAGTTAGATACAGTTAGATACTGCTAATGTTCACTATAACATTCATATTCAGTATACACTCATTAATATTCAGTATATACTCATCAAGGTTCCGTATACAGTCAATGGCATTCATTATCTATTCATTAATATTCAGTATGTACGTGTTAATACTTAGTATACGCACATTAAAATTTAGTATACATTCATTAATATTCAATAGATGCTCATTAATATTCATATACAGTCAAGTATTGGACCTTTTGGCCATTCAAATTTGACTCTTTTCTGTTGTCCCTCTGGGAGAACCCTAACAGAGGGGTTCCAAATGTTTTTTTTTTTATCATTTTAGGAAGCTAAGAACCTGTAATGATCCAGTGTAGGACCCGAGAGTAACCTGTTACTCTATGAATGTATGCTTTAGATGATTAAACCATAAAACAAACAACAGTTTCTCTCCTTTTTCGCTCGAACTCGTCAAAGGATTTAGCAGAGAAAAGTGTGCTGATTAGCGTTAATTCGAGCTGGAGGGAAAATCTGCTCCACTCGTCATTTAGGTTAAAAAATAAATAAATAAAATAAATAAATAAATTTCAATTTCACACTAATTTACACACTTACATTAATGTGCATTTACTAAACCACGAGAACATAAAATTGCAATCAGAACTATTCACCAACAAACACATGATTGTTAACCATGAAGGAGTCAATGTAAAAGGACCGAACCTGGCGGGGGCCAATCAGCAACTCACTGTGTTTCAAATTAAACACTTAAAGTGTCATTTAGGAACAGGAAATCATTCAGAATGAGATAAAGTTGCCTTCGGTGCTGGTGAAACCAGCGTGGAATAAATGATATAAAATGGATAATTTGCTAATGAACGATGGAGTCATGTGCTGTTTTTTTCCGTCTCTCCCTCAGGACAGTGATCTGGAGGCCGTGGTGCGACACATGGAGAACGTTCTGGAGGAGACATCTGTTGGTTAGTGATGCCCTGTGAATGAGCTGTTACTACAGAAACTGTAACGTTTCTAACCAATCCAGAATTCAGCAGCGCTGTGCTGCACGTTCCCGTCCGTACGGTTCGTAATGATATGAAACCCCGTAGCGTGTGGGATCAGTTACTCAATTAGAAGACGTTTGAAGAAGTTTAAGGATTTGGTCATCATCCATTATCTGGTATTGCCTAGTGAGCTGCCTTAATTAAAATGGGATGGCTGTGTTCAGGCTGGGGGCGGAGCTAATTTCCAGGCCAGAATAACATAAACAGATGCGTTATATGAATTATATACCATCGGGCTGATTATTTGTCAAGCGAACAGCAATAACGCTGAAATTTATTCCATGATTACTGTCAGAAAAAAAGCTTCTACTTTTAGTAACTTTAATATAAATATTTCATTTGTTAAAGTGCTAAAGATCCTTTAAATCCACCACTCTTGTACACTTGATGGTACATTTACACAGTTTTTACTTTGAGGAACAAAAGTACACAGTGTAGTCTGTTTTTTGACAGTTTAATAGAAATTCAGTGTTATATAAATGCATATATTACCATAATCATGGAGTCTTATTGTCACATTGCCCTGATTCTGTCCCTTTTCCCCCTTCCTTATATGGTCTGTTTCCTGTTCTCGTTTCCTGTTGAAATGGTACTTTATTAGTCACACCTGTTTCTTAGTACCTCCTGTTAGTCTGTGTATTTACAAATAATCACCTGCTCTTAACGCCTCTGTCAGCCATGTTGACTGTTTGACATCACAGCATCTGTTCGTCACATGATCTAAGCTCTACATCTTATTGGTTAATGACATTTTCACTGTGTTTGAATTCGAGCTGGAGCCCCAATAACAAGATTTGTGATAACTTTTCAAATTTATGAAAAAGAAAAAACCGAGAAAGAAAAAGGAAATATATTACATTGACATATGTATTCAGAGCCTTTGCTATGACACTTAAAATTTATCTCAGGTGCATCTCATTTCTCTGGATCGTCTTGGAGATGTTTCTACATTATGATTGGAGTCCACCTGTGGCAAATTGATTGGACATGGGGAAAGCTACAAGAAAAAATTCTGCTGCATTGAAGGTTCCCAAGGCCTTCAGAATTCTTAAATGGAAGAAGTTTGGAACCACCAGAGCTCTTCCTAGAGCTGGCTGTCCTACCAAACTGAGCAATCAGGGGAGAAGGGCCTTGGTAAGAGAGGTGACCAAGAACCCGATGATCAGTCTGCTTGAGCTCCAAAGATCATGTGTGGAGATGGGAGAAACTTGCAGTAGGTCAACCATCACTGCAACACTCCACCGATCTGGGCTTTATATCAGAGCGGCCAGATGGAAGCCTCTTCTCAGTGAGACACATGAAAACCTACTTGGAGTTTGAAATTTTTTTCAGAGCCTTCACCATATTTGTACCTCGACATAATCCTGTCTCTGAGCTCTGCAGGCAGTTCCTTTGACCTCATGGCTTGGTTTTTGCTCTGATATGCATTTTCGGCTGTTAGACCTTATATAGACAGGTGTGTGCCTTCCTCCAATCAAAGAGTAGAAACATCTCCAAGATGATCCAGAGAAATGAGATGCAAATGAGTGACATTTCAACTGTCATAGCAAAGGGTCTGAATACGTATCTCAGTGTAATATTTCAGATTTTTCTTTTTCATAAATTTGAAAAGTTATCACGAATCTGGTTATTGGGGCTCCAGCTCGATTTCAAACACAGTGAAAACGTCATTAACCAATAAGATGTAGAGCTTAGGTCATGTGACGAACGGCTGCTGTGATGTCAAACAGTCAACATGGCTGACAGAGGCGTTAAGAGCAGGTGATTATTTGTAAATACACAGACTAACAGGAAGTAATAAGAAACAGGTGTGACTAATAAAGCACCATTTCAACAGGAAATGAGAACAGGAAACAGACCATATAAGGAAGGGGGGAAAGGGACAGAATCAGGGCATAATGCTGCAACATAACAAAATGTGAAAAAATGAAGGGGTCTGAATACTTCCTGAATGTGCTGTATATTGTTTAAGGTTTTAGCGAATTTAAAATGTTTTTGATTTTTGAGCCGCAGTGAAAATCTGTCTCCTTTTACCGATGTTGTTTTCTGAAAGTGAATGACGTGACACACACACACACACACACACACACACGGCTGGAGCTTCACAAACTCCTGTATGAAGCGAGTGATAAACGATCGTGACGTTTCCTCTGCCTTTCTGCGTGATAATGAGGTGTTTTTTTTCTCTGGCGTGTTTTCCTCCTCCTCGCTGCCGCACTGACATTTACACCGATCGGGTCATTTATACGGAGCTATTTACAGGTTGTGTCCAGATCAAATGCGTTCGCCCTCTGAAACGGAGCTGCGGGGAATATTTCCATCCCCTGCTCCTGACTGGCATTTCCTCTTTATTTTCCTTCCTCTGATTTATTCAGATCTCAGGGTCGAGGCTAATCGCTGACCTCCATCGACATCTTCAGATTCTGTGACGGGGTTTTTAGGGTCATTTCAAACCTGACACCTTTGATGATGCCTTAAAAATGTCAGCAAATAAATACAATGGCAGCAACAGCATCATTTAAGATGCAGGAACGTTACAGTGTGGTGTTTATGTGGCCTATAGAGTGAGTAGAGGGTGTGGAGTACATGCATTCTGTTCTCTATGCAGGGACTGAGGCACAGTTAGGGAATAGGCAGTGACTACATCATGCATGAAGTGTCAGAAGTGGTACACATACACACACACACACACACACACACACATACACACACACACATACACACACAACATACACACACACACACAAGATCTGGGTGACTGACCGTAACACTCATGTCAGTGTGTTTGACAGTTTTATGAGATGTTGTGCTTTTTTTCCTGCATAATATATTTCTTGCTATTTCTTCACCTGTGGCCTTTTCACTGAGCACACACACACACACACACACACACACACACACACACACACACACACACACACACACACACACACACACACACACATTGCATATCCAAGGAGGATACTAAAGATAGCTGGATAGAAGGGTGAAATGTCTCCACCTGGACGTTTTTCCCCGTCATCATGTTCTTTACGGTTCGAGTCGGCTCAGTTATCCGAGATTCCGTATTTTGTCGAAAATTTGAATGGCACAAAGACACGCCCATTTGAATGGCGCAAAGACACGCCCTTTTGAATGGCGCAAAGACACGGCCATTTGAATGGCACAAGGACACGCCCATTTGAATGGCACAAAGACACACCCATTTGAATTGCACAAAGACACGCCCATTTGAATGGCACAAAGACACACCCATTTGAATGGCACAAAGACACACCCATTTGAATGGCACAAAGACACACCCATTTGAATGACATGAAGACACGCCCATTTGAATGGCACAAAGACACACCCATTTGAATGATGCAAAACTACATAAATTTGAATGGCACAAAGACATGTCGATTTGTCCCACGCAAAGCCACACCCATTTGTCCAACCCAAAGTCACGCCCATACGCATGACACAAGAACGCCTATTAGTCTCAATTAAAGACCATTCTTTATGTCGCCCTTTACAACACATCTAACGTGTGTGCGTGCGTGTGTGTGTGTGTGTGTGTGTGTGTGTGTGTGTGTGTGTGTGTGTGTGTGGGGGTGTGTGTGTGTGTGTGTGTGGGGGTGTGTGTGTTTTCAGCAGGTGAAGCTGAGAGAGATGTGTATGAGGCGTTCAGCATCAATAGCACCATGGATTAAATCAAATCCAGAACATGAGGAAGATTTATTTCATCTAAATGCTCTATCAGTTTATTCTAAAATCCCGACTGTAATTTCACTGCTGCTCGCTCTGAACCATCCTGATCACAGACTACATCACTAACATCAGAGTTCTGCTTTACATTTTTACTTTTCACTCACAGTCACAATGATGTGAGCGTCGTGTCTGTAGTAAAATAAAACCTATTAAACGCTGAAGTCGGAGCGATGATTAGAGGGGATTTGGCCGCCGGCGTGTGGATCCGTTCGGCCGAGATTGAAAAAATAAATTAAATTACTGCAATACCTTCAATCCGTTCCGAACTTTTCAGTTTGCTTCAGTCTGCCGAGCTAAAGCAGAAGTTTCTCTTTGTGACGTGATCCACTGAGGAAACTTTTTGCTTTTTATATTTTCTCTCTCATATGTACATTTATTTTTAAAGAAAGTAAAATAAATAAATAAAGTGGAAAATAAAGTGGACTTTATTTCCCGCTTCGGCTTTTCCGAGCCTATTACACCGTCGCTTTTATTCAGCACTGAACATTTTTCGCTCTGAGTGGCGTGATGTGGACTTTTACACCGGAGCGCACTTATTTATTGGTATTTGTGGGTCACTTTGTGGAACATTTTGCTAACAAGCTAAATAAGAGTTTACTTTTATAATCAGTGCCATGTGACATTTATTTCTATTTATAAAAGCTGACAGCAATGGCTTCTGTGCTGGAGAATAATCTTGGTTGTGTAGACTAACTACACTTTCTTTCTATTTTTTTCTTAAACATTCTTTATGGCTTCTTTAAGGTTCTTTGGTTATTTAAACCTTCTTAGGTTCCACAAAAAGTTCTACCCGGAATCCTTCCTGATAGGGAAACTCTCCGTGGTCGCGTTTTACGTAGAACCTTTAAGGATTTCTTCAGAGGGAAAACCGAAGAACCCTAAAGAGTGTCATTATAATTCTGTTCCATGTGATGTTTCTTTTTAAAGTGTTTAAAATCCAATTGTAAACTATTAAATGCTGAATAATAAATTGTTTTGTTTTTTTTTTTCTTTAATATATGTAATGTCCTGTATGTAATAAAGCACTATGTGTGTTGTGCAGTTATGGGAAAATAATCAACAGCGGGGTAGTGTGATTAATAAAGCAGAGTTACTGTTACCATCCTGAAGTTGATTATGTTCCTATAACAGCACGTCCCCGAGTGTTTTAATTTACAACCCCAATTCCGAAAGAGTTGGGACGGTATGGAAAATGCTAATAAAAACAAAGAGGAGTGGTTTGTAAATGTACTTTGACGTGTATTTAAACAAACAAACGTATAAAGACGAGGTATTTGATGTTTTACCTAATCGGCTGCGTAGTTTTTTGAAGACGAACATTTATTTTGAAACTGATGCATGCAACACGTTCCAAAAAAGTTGGGACAGGGGCAATTTAGGACTAATAGCGATATGACAAGTTGGAATAAGAAGGTGATGTGAAACAGGTGAGGCTAATCGTCTAACGTAAATCGCCCAGCGTACAAGTCAAATCAGTGAAGGACATGAAAGATGTGCATTTGCTTCGGTTATTATGACTGCATGTCAACTTTGACCTAAGAATTTACAAATCTCTGTCTTGTGACCCAATATGACACAAGAATCCGGGACTGTGGTCTGTTTATTCAGTAAAAAAATGACGAGCTGCTAATTATTATTTAGTAGCTATAAGAATGGACTTTTGCCTTGCTATGTGCTTAGTGTTTTATTTCTAAAATAAAATTTGACATCTCGTCCATTGACACAGGCTAAAATATCACTGGTTATCATTGTTTTTTGTTTTTTTTCTCTGCTTGCTGGGATTTTCTTGTTAGCAGTTTTGCCAGCTGTGTAAACCTTTTGTTCATTTTCAGGAAGCATTTTAACAGAGTTTAAGTCAAAGTTCCTGGAAATGTGCGTCTCTTGTGTTTGTCCAATAAAAATGTCTCGCTCCCGTGAGATCTCCGTCCTGAAACTCACCTCTAGTGGAGCGAATAATAATAATAATAATAATAATAATAATAATAATAATATTATTAATAATAATAATAATAATTGAAAGGCTGTTTTCCTGTGAGAGGAGAATTAGAGGCTGGCAGGAGAAGAGAGGGATGTAGAAGAGGAGGAGGAGGAGGTAAATCATTTTTGTGATGGTGTATATTTTATTTACACGGTCACACAAGGCAAGTCTCCAGTGTGTATCTCAGCCAGCGAAAACATTGCAAACTGCTTACATGCATTCAATATACAGTAAATTATCATATATTTCATTTCTATAGGCGACGCTAAATAAATAAAAGGAATTATTAGCACCAATATTACAAGTCTTAGAAGTTTCTGATGCACACACACATACACACACACACACACACACACACACACACACACACACACACACACACACACACACACACAGCCAGACATAGTTATGGAGATTCAGTGGTGGAGGTGGTGGTGTTTTTTCAGTACAGTGGTGTTTCCTTCACCGCAGGGAGCCGAGACAGGAGGAGAGAGTGTGATTGGTGGAGAGAGAGAAGTGATTCAGGAAGACGGAGGCGGTGAGACAGAGTGTGTTTACTGTAGAGGGGGGCTGATTACCAGCAGCCTTGATTACCTTAAATAATCAGCTGTGTGTGTGTGTGTGCGCGTGTGTGTGGGTGGGTGTGTGTATGTGTGAGTGTGTGTGTGTGTGCTGCTTTGTAGCATCATGTTACACTGGGGACAGCGAGGATGTCAGTGATGTAAACCAGAGCAGCAAGTTTTTAACGATTTCCAAATCCTCCATCATTCTGTGGCATAAATCATAAAGATATGTTTAAAATGTGCTGCATTAAAACTCTCAGGAACTCAGAACAGGTTGGTAAGCGATCACGCAAGTTTAGATTAAACAATAAATAAATAAATATTTGTTTAAATAATTCTTTTCCCCAGCACTGGTAAACCACAGTAACACACTGACTGTTGTTTTTGGGTTTTTCTTCACAGCTCTCACAATGTTTCTGTCATCAGCTGTTGTTGTTTTCCTTGGCCGACCCATTCGGTGTCTGTTCCTCAGTACACCAGTGGTTTCGTTCTTTTTCAGCACATTCCAAATTGTTGTATTGGCTATGCCCGATGTTTGTGCAATGCCTCTGATTGATTTTCCCTCTTTTCTCAGCTTCAAAATGGCTTGCTTTTCTTCCATAGACAGCTCTCTGATCTTCATGTTGGTCTATCCTTTTTAACAACAAACGCAGTCTTCACAGATGGAACTGAAGGCTGAAGGCTAGATGTTCAGAGCTATTTCTTGTTTAAACAATCAATCTAACAGGACGCACATGGGTAACAAATTGGGTGGTCTGATGCAAAATGTTCTATGTTGTTTAACACGTCTGAATATAAATACCAGGAAATAAAAGCTGAACTTCTAAACTCTCTTCTCATATTCATCTTTTGATCTCAAACCCAGATGTCTTCAGTCTACAGAGAAAACAAATGAATTGGCCTTGCCGTTCCAGTAGTTTCGGATGGGACTATATTATCTGTTCTATCTGTTTCCTCTTAAAACAGAAGTTGTTGTGGGTAACATTTAGATTTTCAGAGCTGTTCATTAATCCTTATTGGGGTTTTTAATGATTTTTATGTAACAGAGTTAATTGTGTGTGTTTTCGGTTTTTCTGGTTTATTATCAGTGAAGCACATCTGGGAAATGAAGGAAATCAGCTGAGAAATAACACAGACAGCACTGAGGAAAAGTCCAAAATCTGCTGCTGAATCATAGTTTATTACCTAGAATATTATTATTATTATTATTATTATTATTATTATTATTATTATTATTCGTCGTAGTTGTAGTATTTCTACATAGTAAAATCTTTCAAATATTCATTTTTATTTTTGTTATATTTAAAAATGAATCAGATGATCAAAAATCCCAATTCATATAATTAAATTAAGTAATTGACTTTAAAATACTTTATTATTTTAATTACATTTATTGTTTTTTTGTTTTGTTTTGTTCACTCTGATAATACAACATCTGAGATTTTATCCCTATAAAGCAGTAGAATCTATTACATGTTTATTACAATCAGCTCATACGTATACGCTCACCTCCACTGCATACAAAATCCAACCTGCCAGATGTCTAATCTGTGTGAAAAAAGATGAATCAGATCAGCAGCTTTACTGCATTTTAATTATCACACTTTGAGCATTTGTCTTGGATGACGCCACTGTCCCATAACATATGATTATATTTAAATATCTGATTAATGCGTAGAAAAAAGTGTAAGATAGAGATTATTATTTACTAAATGCTATATTAAGCTGTAATAACCAAGTGGTAATAATATGCTATAATGTCAGAGAGAATGACAAAAATTCTGATCGAATCAGAATAAAGTCACTGCAGCTGTAATAACTTTAATTTCCAGTATTAAGATTCAAGATTGAAGAACCTTATAGAACTTTGTAGCCTTATTTATTACTTTATTATTGAGATCTGGGGAATTTGGAGGCCGAGTCAACACCTTGAACTCTTTGTCATGTTCCTCAAACCGTTCCTGAACAGTTTTTGCAGCGTGTCAGGGCGCATTATCCTGCTGAAAGAGGCCACTGCTATTAGCGAACACCGTTACCATGAAGGCGTGTACTTGGTGTTTAGGTAGGTGGTACGTGTCAAAATCACATCCACATGAATGCCAGGACCCAAGGTTTCCCAGCAGAACATTGCCCAGAGCATCATACTGTCTCCGCCGGCTCACCTTCTTCCCACAGTGCATCCTGGTGCCATCTCTTCCCCAGGAAAGCGACACACACTGGGATCGGCCCAGACGGGCTAGCCTTCGCTCCCCATGCACATCAGTGAGCCTCGGGCGCCCATGACCCTGTCGCTGGTTCACCGGTTGTCCTTCCTTGGACCACTTTTGGTAGGTACTAACCACTTCATACCAGGAACACCCCACAAGTTCACTTGCTGCCTAATATCTCCCACCCCTTTGTCAGGTGCCACTGTAACGAGATAATCAATGTTATTCACTTCACCTGTCAGTGGTTTTAATGTTATGGCTGATTGGTGTATGTTATATATGCAGTGCTTATACCAAATTAAACACAGTTTTTGCCCATCTTTGTAATGTCATGTTATTATAACTTTATTACATGGTTATTATTATGTCATGTATTAGTATATTAGTAGCTATTTCACACAAATCTAATTTGTCAACTATATCATTATCATAGTTATTTATAGTTTATCTCTGATTATATCAGCCGCTGTGAAAGACCCTTAGCCCCAAACAGCTTAGATTTGTATTTAGATGGGACTTTAGCTCACATGTAAGTCATTTTTGTCCAAAAACATCTTCCAAATATGTTAATGTTTATTCATTTGTACCCTAATCTAGTAATGTGCGCTTAACGTAAAGCTCGAACATTTGTTTTTGCCTTAAAACTGAAACCACGAAACCAATGACTACGATGCACCTGCTTTTACCTGACTAACCAAAAAAAAAAGATAAATTAATCAAATAAAAGCAGAAATTGTGGTTTAATGCAGCTCACGGGTTACAAGGACACGGAAAGGGAAGCACCCTTCAAGACTGAAGAATGCGATTTCATAACTACCTTATACCGTCAGCTTAGAAACCTTAGAAACCCTTCCTCGAATTCACATCACTGCAGTAATAATGAAGAAAAAACGTCCCGGTGTTCCACGGAGCGCATTCCAGTGCGATTCATAAAAATCTCCCGACGGTTTCATGAACTCTGGTTTTGTTTACTTTGCCATGTGCTCTTTTGTTTTTGTTTTACATCAGGTCTCTGCCCCCGCTTCCTTATTGGTCCTTTTGGTTTTGATTCATGTCCTGTATCTGCTCATGTTCTGTCATTGGTTCTCCCGTTATTGTCTGATTATAATTTCCAGGTGTTGTGTGTTTTGATCTTGTTTGCTGTGAATTACCTTTGTTACTTAAACCCCTATTTGTGTCCGCTTTGTGGCGGAGTATTAACCATATGTAGCTATATGTAACGAGATGTAACTAAAAGTAGCGACGAAGCAAAGATCAAGAATTGTAGATCTTTCTATGTTTTTTGTTTACCAGGCGTTCCCTGGTTCCTGTAGATCTTTCTATGTTTTTTGTTTACCAGGCGTTCCCTGGTTCCTGTATTATAGCCTCGTGACTTCTTGGAAGATTCCTCCATGTCTTTGTTTTCCTCACGTTGACCTAGCCTTTGGATTATTGTCTCGTGACTTCCTGGATTTTTGCCCTGTGAGTGTTTGGATTATTGCCTAGCCTTTTGGAATTACTGCCATGTCTTTCTTTGGAATTTTGCCTTGTTTATTTGTGTTTTTTTGTTAGACTGTCCCGTTATTTTTGAAGGTTCTATTATTTTGAATGTTCCTAATAAACTGACAACTTTCCCCTGAGAGTGCATCCTGCTTCCCTCCTTCCGGTGTAACACCCGGTGTGTCTGAGGAGAAGCTGAGGCTGAAACAAGCACGGCCGGATTCAATATTAAGAATGACTCGGTGTCTAATCGGGTCAGAGCACATGGAAGAGTGTGGAAGAGTGTGGAAGAGTGTGGAAGAGTGTGGAAGAGTGTGGAGAGTGTGGTTTCCATTCTGACAGATGCAGGTCCAGCTGTACTCTGAAACAAGAAGAAACAAGAAGGTTTTTTTTTTTTTTTTTTTAAAGCATAGCAATAATATACTTTATATACTTTCCACACCTAATTTGTTTATAGTGTATTCTTAATGTGTCACACATACACACGTTCGGGGTTTCCTGTGCCCGATCATCAGTTTTTTATTTCTCGTGGCTGTAGAAATCCGAGACGGATACCGTCAGGTCGTCTGAGGAGATCTGATCTGACTCAGTGCCACAGACAGCGATGGACTCGTTTTAATTATCTAGTCCTGTGTGGCACAAAACCAATAACGCGGCCCATCAGCGGCCTGGAGCCTGACGCTAAAGTGTTTAGCTGAAGTGAAGAGTGACATGATGACAGTGTGAGCAGATAAAGTTCCAGAGGAAGGTTTAGTCACTGTCACGTTCCCTCTGTCCCTTATTCACACTCACACACCACAGACACCAAGATAAATTAAATAACCAGCTTCATCATGCTTATTTTAAATGTTTCAGATGTAATAAAGTGGGAAGTTTAAGGACACTTAACCGACGCACTTCTTCATTGTCTGAAATTTATAGACACGTTTTTCATGACAGTTAGACACGAGTGCGCTGGAGACGGGGAAGTGACGGCGAAGTGCACACTTCGTCCCCAGTGTGTGCCCTTAAGAATAATCAGTCGAGTGTCACTCTATCACACCGAGCCCCGTCTCACACACACACACACACACACACACACACACACACACACACACACACACACACACACACACACACACACACACAGAGGCTATGTGAGGAGACGACACGCTGCTTATTTACCCGTCTGAGTGTGATTCCACCTGACATCACCACACACACACACACACACACACACACACACACACACACACACACACACACACACACACACACACACACACACACACAGTGTGTCAGACATATTACAAGCAATTATTTCAGACAGAATGATTTTTGAACTTGTGTTGTCTTTAAAGGTTTGTTTTTTTTTCACTAAAGCCTCATTTTTATGAGTCTTTATGTCTGTCTGTCTGTCTGTCTGTTTGTGTATGTGGTTGATTATGTGTCTATCTGTCTGTCTGTCTAACTGCCTACCTGTCTATCTGTCTATCTATTTGTCTTTTTCTATTATTCTGTCTATCTGCCTGTCTTTATTTTTGTCTGTGTATCTGTCTAGATGCCTCTATATGTCTCTATGTCTCTCTCATCCTTAGTAACTGCCTGGTCAGGGTCACGGTGGTTTAAATTAAGCTAATAGTTTGTTTATACTTTGGGAAATAGAGCTGACTAAATTCATTAGACAATATCGTAGGTAGGTACAAATAAAAACAATAACATGAGCTGGATTTTTTTTTAAAAAAAAAAACAGTCTCTAATTGAGACAGATTATGAACTGGAGTGATGTAGCTGAAGTTGAGGATCTGTCAAAGCCAGAATTCACTGCTGACACCGCTGACATTTCTACTTCTGGTTTAGGCCACGCCCACTTCAGTTTTAAATCCAAATACAGATACAGATATTATCATTGCGTTACAGGCATTTTCTAAAGAAGTGAGATGAAATGGTGATGATTCAGGGCGAGTCCTCTACAGTTTCCCCTCACACTCACACTGTACAGCCGGACGTCTTTATTTAATAAAATAAAATCATCCTGTTTTAAAATGAGATGCTGTACACACACTGTAATTTTGAGCTATCATGCTGGGAATGAATCCTACTGTTCCATCTGTAACATTTTTATATAAATATACGTACAGTATGTGTGTGTTGTACAATGTACGTACAGTATATGTGTGTTTAATGAAGTTCCACTGGTCGACCAGGTGAATTTTCCCTTCTGCAGATGTTTATCATTTTCCAGTAAATGTGTCTCTGTCTGGAAAAATTGTGATTACTACTCGAAAAATAATCCAGTGTGAGACTGAGATCTGTAATAACACGGCTTATTGAACCATCGCTCTGAACAGGAGAGGCTCGGCAGGCTCGCGCGTGTGTGTGTGTGTGTGTGTGTGTGTGTGTGTGTGTGTGTGTGTGTGTGTGTGTGTGTGTGTGTGTGTGTGTGTGTGATAAAGAAAGTGTGATGTGTAATTTGTTACATTTCATTGCCAAACAAAAAAGAGACATTTTTTTAAAATCCAGGGGATCACGGTGTTAAATTATTAACCGTGTTATTGTGATACCGGATGTGTGTGTGTGTGTGTGTGTGTGTGTGTGTGTGTGTGTGTGTGTGTGTGTGTGTGTGTGTGTGTTATATTATCTATTATACGTTATGATACTGTAACATAATACTGAAACACTGTATCATTTCTAGCAACCGCTCATTCACAAGGACGTGCAGACGCACCGCATAAACGGTTTGTAGTGAAGTTTTCTTTTAGGAGAAAAGGAGTTTATTTAACAGTTATGGAAGGAGTCTCCAGTGTCAGTTTCATAAATAGTGCATTTAGGCTTCAGAAGCTGACTGGGACAAAAAAAAGAAGCTGAAATCCTCCTAACTATACAAAGAATAAACAAAACCTAGCCAAACAGTCTGGAAAGAAACATAAATGACATCGACTCCATAATTAACCGCTAATTACAGTGTGCTGTTTACAGAAAGGCAAATGTTTATGTGTTGTTTATGAGATATATACAAAAACAAGCCACAACTACTAAATCCAAACGGGGCAAGTGTAACATCAGCGCTGGTTTTGGCTGCAAGATGGCCGACATGAAAACTTCATTTCCCATCAGCCCTTACAGACTACAACTAATCACATGACCTTGTCACATGCCTTCATTATAACGCTCACCTGTTTTGTTTCCCTTGATTAGTGTCTCTATATAAGATATACGTTTTCTGTCTTTAGTGTTTAAGCATTGGTGCCTGTAGTCTGTTATGTTTAATGCTTTGTTGCATCTTGTTTTGTGCTCTCTTTGAATTGTTTTTGGCTTTGTTTGTTTTATGTTTAAAAATATCCTGTATCTGCATCCGTCTCCGAGGTCATAAGAAGGTACAGGTATGTATAATATATATATATATATATATATATATATATATATATATATATATATATATATATATATATATATATATATATATATCTCTGACTGTAGGCTCATAAGCAGAAGGAAGGAAGGATAAACAGTTTAGGGAGGAGTTAAGCAGCCAGATAGCTGTTGGAAGGAGATCTCATGCTGCTCAGCTCCTCTGAGCTCAGATTGCTTCATGCAGAGACTGTTAGGAATTGCTCGTGCTTTCTGAGAGCTTAGCCAGCATTCTCCTCTCCATCACCGTCTCCAGGCTCTCAGACGGTTTTTGTGTCTATATCAGAGAAATGGCGAGGCTTCAAAATCTATCTTTAGGGTGTTGAAAGTGTGATGGTGTGAGAGAAGAGTGTACAGACATCACAGTCCTGTAGATGCTCTTATTCCCTGTTTTTAAACATGCATTTGGACCCAGACAGCTTCATTTCTGAGCAATAAGGCAGAGTGGGTGAATAATTTTCTTCTCTGTGAGCGACTCAGTCCCAAGGTAGCAATGAGCATGTTTCACAGGAAGCAGTGTGTCAGAGTCTGGCTTTAGTGCAAAGGAAACACATCCATCTTCATCCCAACCCAAGGAATATCAATGGACAGGAAATAGAAATTAAGGTGTAAACAAAATCTGTCATGTTTTAGACTGTGAGATTTCAGCGTGTCTTTTCATTTTATTACTCATCACGCTGTATGAGATCCCACCAGATCCTTAGCTGAAATCAATAACAAACTGTGTGATAATCCACGTTCTTCATGTCAGATTATGAAGATGATGAAGATCCTCTAACTAAGCCGGTTTGTATATAAAACCCTGTATAAAACCCTGGTTAAGATAAAACCTGGTTAGTGATGTGAGGTGAGAAGGATAGCCAGATATCCAGGACTACCATGCAGTGTCAGATGGTGAGATCTCCAAGGAAATGTCAGGCTCTTGATGTAGGGATGTATCTCCAGGGATGAGCTGTGATCCATGACAAGATTTTCACTAGACATGCTGACATACATGATGAAATGTGAGTGCCTGAGGGAGTAGCATAGCAGGATATGGCTTCATGGGTCACCATGGAAACATTCATGAAAATCATGGTGTATATATTGGACTGGTTGAAAATTCATGGTATTCCCACTAAGCCTGCCATGGATGACACTTATGAGCACATTACAACACCATGGAATTCCTCAGGATGCTTTACAATTTTCCAGAGATTCCTATGATCCCATGTTCACACTGCATGACATTAGAATGTAATGGACAGTATACTGGATTTCACACAAACGACTGCCGATGAAAAATCCAATAGGAACCTCACAGTATCAGACAATATTCCAATGACTATGCCATAAAATACCAGTACTATGAACTATGAAAATCCCTTCTTCATTGGGTATCAACTGACTCTGGAATTCCAAATTGAGTAACCAATAAATATTTTCAAAATAGTAATCACATGGGGGTTTTCCATAAAGGGGAATAAAATTAATTCTACATTAATTCTAACAAAAAAAACCCAGCAAAAATGTCAATTGCTGTGGTATAAGAGGAATAAAACAGTAACAGTAAGCAGGAAAGAGTAACTTCATCTTCCCATTGTGTTTTATTCCTAACACATTGCTCTATAAATAAATAAAACACACTCAGTTAAAGCCTGATGCTTTACTCAAGGCCATAACTTCCATGACATCGTTAGCCTCACAGACCCAGTGGAAAACTATAGTGTTTGGGGTTAAGGAGACACTGTGACGATGTGGATGTCTCATTTTCCTCCAAACTCTTTAAAACAGTAAGCAACAGTAAAGCCCTGCAGGAGATCTCGCATGGCACGACACACTCGTTAGGTTTTGTGTTCATTAATTGCAGCCGTTCCGTCAACACTCGTGTTTGAACACAGCTTTGTATTGACCACAGAATTATAGTGTTCACTCGGGGCCCTGAGCCTCCACACAGCAGAGGCGTAATGAGAGAGCAGGGCTAATAAGCAGCTTGCTGTATCCTGCTGTCTCGAATGGAGTGAGCTGCACAGGACCTGCCGGAGAACAGGTCCTGATTGCATCACCCCGGGAGACATTTCAGGTATCGGATCACGAGTGACATGGCTTTGATGTCAAAAACTGGTGCAGGATGAAGACTGGAATAAGTGCTCTCTAATCTTACACCTTCCTGACAGGAGACGCTTTTCTGAAGGAGTGAAGTTGAACAGTGCGGCTTCTAAATCACATGACATTAGTCATCAAAATTGACTGGTCAGACCCTTCAGACCTGTTTCTATAGTAACCGCTCATTCACAGTGAACGATGATTGAATAAATCCTCTAATAATATACAAATTTATAAAACATGCGTCATCATTGATATGGTAACGTTTTCTGCAAGAAGATGTTTATTTAACATTTATGGAAGGAGTCTCCAGTGTCAGAGTGTACACTTAACATGACAAGCTGCATTTTTTTTTTTTTTTTTTTTTTTTGTCTTCTGAACTTAAAAAGAGAGAGAAAAGAGAGGCTGTTGAGGTAATGACTGTTTATAGCTGTGATAATGTCAGTGAGAATAGGAACTAACTTTATTTTATTTTTTTAACATTCCAAAGCATTAGATTGTCTCTTGTGCACGTATAGCAACCACTACAGTTATCACTTGTGGGCGTGGCCTGTTCAGTCTTAGGACTGGTCCGAGGAATCGTTTGAGCCAGTCATTTGGATTTGTTGCTTTACAGCATCATAGCTCCCAGTTCCAGTGTCTTTGAAAACACACACCTAGCTCTATATTTCTCTTCGAGTGGAAAGTGGTGATCTAAGTTTAGCGAGTAGTGTTTGATTTAGAGACACTGCACTTCCTCTAATCCCCCAAAGACTCCACCTTTGCTTCCTGTAATCGCAAACACCTGCAAAAGAGACTGAAGCTGGGTATTAATCACGTCCAGCTCCAGCAGTGTGTCCTGCTCTGAGGGTTGGTGTCCTGAGCTCCGACCTCGCCGTAGTGCCGGGAGATAAATGAAACTCTATACAACGTGTATAATGACCCATTTCCTGGGTCTGCTGGAACTGCAGAGAGAAAAAGTGATTTCTCAGACACCTTACGTAAGATACACACTGGAGGATATTTATTAAAGTGAGAACTGCAGTAATGATGAGGCTGATTAAGAGTAAAAAATATTTCTAATTAACATTGGAGAATTGGAAAGCTTTTCTGAGTGTGTTCGCCATCAAATAAATTCAGGTCATATCCAATCCTTAAGAAATTTACTTCCTGTTTACCCAGATCATCACTTTTATTATCTTCAGTTTATCTTCTCTTTATATCAGGTATGATCTATGTAAATTATCCTGATTAAAAAGCAAGTTCTTCTCTCATGCCATGTCTTAAATGGAAATATATGGAAATGTTTTTACCCCTACACATAAACAGCATTTTTGAAAGTGATCTCTGTCCACATGAAAGCACAAAAAAAAAAAAATTTAAAAAAAATAACGATTTGAAATTTGCTAATGTGAGGACTCCCAGTAGGTGGCGATAGTGTGTCATTAGCTGTTAACGTCAAACACCTCAAGAATAACATTAAGAGCTGCGAGTTAGAGAAGTAAAAATGCTGAAACACCACAGACATGGCCAAAAGTTCTACCTCGAAGAATGAAAAACATGAGGAAGCCTTTAAAAAAATAATAATAATTGTTTTAATGATCCAATTTTTTATTCATGTGGACGCAGAGAAAAACAGGGCCTTGAACTTCCTCTGTAGTTAATCTGCTTGTGTTAGCATGGCATCTCTCTTTAGCTTGGCTCAGCGGTTTTGAGTCAAGCTAGTGTCCGGTGATGAGCTCCGTTATTGGCTTTACTTCACTCAGGAACAAGAAAATAAAAACCCCTCAATCGACTCCGTGGCATAAAGTCGAATCAAATATCCTCACATGAGCTGATCCGTCTCTGTCGATAGAAACAAGAAAGAGACAGCAAGTGTGAGTAGCGGGAAACACCTCTGGCTGAAATGTCCAGTGTTTACTCGCACACTCTGACAGACCATTAAATCACTCGATATATACAACCACACATCAATAGCTAGAGAGTATCGGTCTATTTAAAAATTAATAAAGCACCTTTAGTGACTCATTGATTTATCTGTGTTCCTAAAATCCTAAAGCCTTCATCATTTAAGGATCAGACATTAATCTTCAAGATGCAGCAGCTCCGTAAACTCCGTACTTCGTTTGTCTCAGCATGGAAGACATGATTCCACATTCCTATATGTATTTGTCCTGCCTCGTTTCCATTTTGCCCAATTTCCATGGACTTTTTCACAAAATATACAGAGACGATGTAGATTGAGATCTATAATGAAGAAGCCAGAGGCAACAGTTGTGAGGAAAAACCTCCTGAGAAATCATAGGGGGAAAAAACCTTGATTCAAAATGGAGTCCCGAGTGCAGGGTTTTCCTACCAGGGGTTCTTGGTTGCAGGGGGTCACATGGGCTTCGTGAGACTGTGATGGAAATGTCAATGTCAAATTAAGTGACATTTCAATAATATATTTATATTTTCACAAGCAAAAGAATCAACTAATTAAAACAATTAACATTCTAACATTTTATTGTGACCTCATACAGTAAGAAAAAAACTGATAGAAGTTGACTGAATTAAAATGACAGTGTTAGCTAAAAAAGTTGCAAAAGTTGCAAGTCGGGAAGCATTTTCTAAGCGAGGAATGTTTTAAAATGCGGATTTACGTTCACGAACAGTAACGAGGCCAATCCCCTCCCCAAGTGTGTGATGTTCGGAGCAACTTTCTAATGAAATACAGCTTCCTGAAAAAGACATTTGAGGTTGTATCGCTTAAAACAGCAGTGAAAGGTGATGAGTAAAAAAAGTTTTAACAGAATAACGTTTCGGTTAAAGTTAGCCTGCTTGAAGGTAGAAAGGTTGGGAAGTGCTGCTCTCGTGAGATAGTGGGATTATAAATCATTACAGTATTGAGGTATAGACCAAAGGGGTGTGTGTGTGTGTCTGTCTGTGTGTGTGTATCTATGTTTTCTAAATGTATTGTGGTGTTTACACTCCTGTTAACCTGAATGAGCTATACTGAATGTGCTTTTATAACTGATTTACTTCCAGTCCACTGAGTATCTCTGTATGAACAGGAACAAAATCCTCTCACTCTCTCTCTCTCTCTGTATGATGGATGTTGTGTTAATTCCTGCAAGCTGACAGCTCTGGATTTGTTCTGTAGTCTCAAAAAGGAAAAAAAAAAAAATCATGCCGAAAAACAAGAAGCAATGGATAATCGGAAAAGGTTGGAGATGTCACTCTGCTCTTTCTTTGTGACTGAAAGAAAGGGCATGCTCATTGCAGAGAAGGAATTGAGATATACAGCAGGAATGCACACACGCGTGCACACACACACACACACACACACACACATACACACTCTGACACTTTGTATTGAATTTTAGACATGAAACTTTTAGGACGTTAACTTGCCAGCTTTCTGAAAATGAAGACATGCAAGACTTCGTAAATAAATGATTTTATATACAGTAGGTTGGAGCTGGATTAGGAGTGAGGTAAACAGGAAGTAAAGAGTCATATTGTTTGTTTTTCCTAGTGTCGTGCTGCATCCCAATTCACCTTCTGTCCATCCTAAATAGTTTCCGAGATTAGAATTAGTGTGTCCCAAAGTAAAAACTTTTTTCAACATAGTGTGTTGAAATGTAGGCTACGGATTACCGGTAGATTTGATTATGACCAAGATTAGCAAAAAGGAAGTTTAGAAAACTGTTCACTTCTTTCTAATTATATATTTTTGTAAATGGTCTGCACTTATATCATCGCCTTTTAACCTTTGTGGTTCATAAAGTGCTTTACACCGTGTCTCATTCACACACACCAATGGCAGCAGAGCTACCATGCAAGGCACCTGCCTGCCATCAAGAGCAACTTGGCATTCAGTGTCTTGCCCAAGGACACTTCAGCGCATGAAGTCACGGGTGCCATGAATCGAACCACCAACCCTATGATTAGTGGACAACCCGCTCTACAACCTGAGCCACAGCTGCCCCTGTTTGTGTTTGTTTCTTCAGGTTACATTCAATACTTTTGGCACAATTTTAATTCCGTACATATGGACAGTCTGATGTATGTTTTAGGCTATTTACTTTTTATAAATCCGACACGAAATCAGACTTTTAAAGCTGTCATAATGAGAAAGATGGAAACGACAAGTTACTGCAAGGAGGAAAAGGAGCCTTTCCCAAACCCAAAATGTCTGGCTTTATTTATTTATTTATTTATTTATTTATTTTGCTTCTCATTTGCATCTGCAGCACATGGTTTTTATATAAAAACACATGGTATTTTCTTGATTAAATGATAAATAAATGACACTCCAACCATCTGTTCTGCAAACGTTCTGCTTCTAACATCATCCAAAGACGAGATTTCTGCTTTTAATAAGTATGCAAATATATGCACGTTTAATTAGATGAACTGACATTTTTTGTTAATGTGCCACAAGATAAGACTGATTGTGATAGCTACTGTATTGTTTTGTTTTTTGTGTTTTGATTGTTTGTTCACCTGTTATATTTCGCTTTAATTGATTCAAGTCAAATAACAAAAATAATCCAGGTTCTGTTAGCTCTTTCCTCTGAGTGTTCAGCTGCACACATGTGTTTTAGGTGTGTTTAGTACATCACACTGTGTTCAGTACAGTGGGGGAAAAAAGTATTTGATCTCCTGTTGATTTTGTACGTTTGCCCACTGACAAAGAAATGATCAGTCTATAATTTTAATGGTAGGTGTATTTTAACAGTGAGAGACAGAATAACAACAAAAAAATCCAGAAAAATGCATTTCAAAAAAGTTATAAATTGATTTGCATTTTAATGAGGGAAATAATTATTTGACCCCTTCGACTTAGTACTTGGTGGCAAAACCCTTGTTGGCAATCACAGAGGTCAGACGTTTCTTGTAGTTGGCCACCAGGTTTGCACACATCTCAGGAGGGATTTTGTCCCACTCCTCTTTGCAGATCTGCTTCAAGTCATTAAGGTCATTTTCAATGCCCTGGCTGAGGGAAGGAGGTTCTCAGCCTAGATTTGACGGTACACGGTCCCATCCATCGTCCCTTTGATGTGGTGCAGTTGTCCTGTCCCCTTAGCAGAAAAAACACCCCCAAAGCATTCAGGCAAACTTCAGACGGGCCTGTACATGTGCTTTCTTGAGCAGGGGGACCTTGCGGGCGCTGCAGGATTTCCGTCCTTGACAGCGTAGTGTGTTGCCAATTGTTTTCTCGGTGCCTATGGTCCCAGCTGCCTTGAGATCATTAAGAAGATCCTCCCGTGTAGTTCTGGGCTGATTCCTCACCGTTCTCATGATCATTGAAACTCCACGAGGTGAGATCTTGCATGGAGCCCCAGACCGAGGGAGACTGACAGTTTCTTCCATTTGAGAATAATCATACCAACTGTTGTCACCTTCTCACCAAGCTGCTTGGCGATGGTCTTGTAGCCCATTCCAGCCTTGTGTAGATCTACAATCTTGTCCCTGACATCCTTGGACAGCTCTTTGGTCTTGGCCATGGTGGAGAGTTTGGAATCTGATTGATTGATTGCTTCTGTGGACAGGTGTCTTTTTACAGGTAACAAACTGAGATTAGGAGCACTCCCTTTAAGAGAGTGCTCCTAATCTCAGCTCGTTACCTGTGTAAAAGACACCTGGGAGCCAGAAATCTTGCAGATTGATAGGGGGTCAAATACTTATTTCCCTCATTAAAATGCAAATCAATTTATAACTTTTTTGAAATGTGTTTTTCTGGATTTTTTTTGTTGTTATTCTGTCTCTCACTGTTAAAATACACCTACCATTAAAATTATAGACTGATCATTTCTTTGTCAGTGGGCAGACGTACAAAATCAGCAGGGGATCAAATACTTTTTTCCCCCCACTGTACATCACACTGAGTTTCCTGAGTCAAACAATCTACAAGCACTAAATGTGCGCTAGTTAAGATGCAGCTAAAGTCACTGAATAGAAAAGCTGTGTGTGTTTCACGGTTATTTTGATTGGCTTCAAATGGTCTCTGAAGGTTCTTTCACATACACAGTGTTCAGTGTGTTTGAGTGGAACCCTGGTGTGTTCTCATCCTCCGTGCGGTTCTTTACGCAGGTGAGAACACACCGATCGCGCTCGGGTCTCAGTCCGCTTCTGAGCGAAATCTAGTGAGAAAGTGATTCGACTCTGAACAGAATCGATTGCAGGAAGTGAATGAAACATGCCGTGTGTTTGAGCTGCTAATCCGAGCCAAAGAACAGAGCTGTAGCCCTGCAGAAATGCGTTCTGGAGATTTCGGTGAACAAAAAGAGAAACTAGACCCAGAATGCAACACGTAAAATAAGTAAGATGTGCGTTACACGATTCTAATGCATGATGTGGAGGTAAAGAAGCACCCGACGCATAGCGGAGTGCATTACAATGGTATAACACACACCTAGCCGTGGATTATCCCACTTATACCATGGTCACTCGCCAGCATTGACAAGTTAAAGCTGTCATTAATGTTTGCAACGTAAAATTCGATTGAAAAGATAAAAAATAATGGTTAATTTTTATTAGTTATTTTATATCCGGGTCGTTAGATCTAGAATTCTGCCTGCTCTAAATCATACACAGAGATAAAGTAGTGCGATAAGATTGCATTTATTTGAATGTATTATAATAAATAGTTATTATAGACAGAGAGAGAGAGAGAGAGAGAGAGAGAGATTGTGTGTTACTATGGTTACAGTTGTTTATAGGCAGCGCATTAATTTAGAACGGTGATTAAACTGACTGGATCTACCCGTGGTATATACTGTACGGTTTGAACACACACCTTCCAGCCAATCAGAATCAAGTATTCAGACAGACCATGCTATAATAAAAAAATTAACTAGTTATTTCAATAAGTATCTAATCATTTAATCCATGCTCTCTGTGCTTAGTGTCCTTGGTGTCTGAATAGACAGTTCTTGTCCGAGTTTAGTGACAAAAAACTCTGTAGGGAAAGTCAGAAGTCTGACCTGCAAGACTAAACTCCAAAGGGTTCTTCACCGAGACCTTTATACAGTTAAAGGTTTTTAGCTTCCTGATGGGATTCTAGTGTAGAACTTTTTCTAACAGGAACTCACACTATGTAGAACGTTTCAGGGTTTCGTCTTTCCTTCTCCCTCTAATCCTCATCTTTCTCAGTATTTATTTTACCATCAGTAATGTTATTACCAAGTTTAGAAGTCGAAAATGTAATCATGCTGCAAAGATACTGCATACGAATCATTCACTGCTTTTCGATGCTCTTTTTTTCATTTAGTCTCCCTCTACCCTTCTGTAATCCTCTATATTTCATTGTCACTTTTTATTGAATCTTTTCTCTCTCTCTCTCTCTCTCTCCTCACGATCAGATTAATGAGTGCAGGTCCGGATGGTTCAGTATCTCGCACTGATAAACCAGAGGTGACGTGTGTAACGTATGCTCTGACTCTGCAGGCTGAAGTGAGGGTCAGCTGAGGTTAAACACTCATCCGTTTTTTTTTTTTGGTCTGTCTGCGCTTTTACTTTCAGGGTAAAACCGAAATAGTTCAGAAAGTCAGACGCCGACGTCCAGAACCTGCGCTTGAGGAAAGATCGAGAATATCGTAAATTAAGGGTAACGAAGATCCTCAAATCCTTCCTTTATGTCTCTTATCACCAAGGTCCATTAAAAACTGGACTGATGCTGAACATCCTGATAAGAATGAGTGTTTGTTTTAATACGGGAGTGACACCGTAATGTCTTATTCATTTGAATATTTAGATTTTACGGTGCATTTGATCTTTTTCATGCTGCCAAATGAGAATTAATAAAACTTCAACTTAAACACTACATGACAAGCATTCAGAGTCAAGCTTTGTCCTAAACCTTTTATATGTTTCTAAATATATATATAGTATAATGTGTTAAACAGTGCATTGCATTATAGCATGTTCTGAATGCATTCAAAATGCAGTTCATCCTTTCTTTGTTTAGGGAATAATTTCACTGAGGAGGAGGAGGAGGAGGAGGAGGAGGAGGAGGAGGAGGAAGCTCATGGGGTGATTTATTATGAAGTGTGAGGACGCCGTTAATGCCCTCTCACGTCAGTGCTGCTCTTTCAGACGCGCTCTGCGTCATCTGTGTGTGACTCGCAGGTTCAGAGTGTCTTCACAAGTTCACACTTCTGATGTTTCAGGATCTTTTGTCTCGAAGTTCGCTGACAGGAAAAACAAGCAGAAAACTCCAGGAATCATCCATGCCTATAAAGTGATTTAAAAATTAGTGTTTTTAAGCACTCTTATACATTTCCCTATTTCAACATTTGTCTTATTTCACATTCTTCTTCAGCTCCACTTCCTGTGTGTTACCTATAACATTCTTAATAAGCAGAAGCCCGAGCTCATTATCGCCTAAGCTGTGCCGAGGTCTTTTTCTCTCTAATCCCCTCCTCGCACTGCACATTACCGAGCTCACTGTGAGTTAACGAGTTCATGTTGAGTGTGGAGTGAATTAATGCCTCCCCATGTCTTCACTCATTTCAGTTTAATCCTGTACGGATTACCGTGTTTCCTGATGAGTCCAGAAAAAGGTAAATCAATCTTACCTGAGAAATCAGTATCGATAACCTGTAAATTGCACTTTACTAGTCTCTGCGGTTTGTTCTTATTACATTTTTTCATATTAGTGTAATATCAGGGCGTCTGTTACTACATAGTGTTTCCAAAAGTATGTTTCAAAAGATAGCTAGCTACCTATAGATACAAGGATACAAGATATGGGACTGGGTGAATGTCCTGAGGCACCAGCCAATGGGTGGTGCAACCGTATATAAAATTAACAGTTAATACAATATACATGTATAGAGAGAATATAAAAATATATGCATATAAAGAATTGCCATTGGATGTGCACCCCACCAAAATGTACCTGCAAAAAACAAAAAACAAACAAAAAAAACTGTCAAGAAAGAAGATGTTCTGCTGAAGGTAAGGCTTATTTACCATTATTTCTGGGCAAATATGTGACACTGTTGTCGATTTGATATTTGTGGAACGGTTTTCTCTTTTAACTGCTTGCTCAGATAGTAATGCTTGTAAAGACAGTGTAGTGTTGCTGCTGTGTAAGTTTCGGTGTTTGTGTTTCACTGCTATGCGTCTCTGTGGTTCTGAGTTCAGCTATTGATATGGTTGCTTCCAACATCACCCTAGGGCCCCACACTGGGTTAATCTGGGCCTGTATAGATATTACAAGTGCAGCACCATGCAGTTATCTGTATTTGTATCAATTTAATGCTCCAAATATTTTCTATCTGTGTCTGTATTCGGATTTAAAACCCAGAGTGGGCGTGGCTTATACCGCAACCAGTCCTCAACCTCAGCTACATCAGTCCAATTCATAACTGGTCTCAATTAGAGATGGGCAGCACGTTCATATGGTGCGGGCCCTCCACAGGGGACTGTTCTTGCTCCCTTGCTATTCCTATTCCTAAATCAAGACCTTTCAAGTTGGAAATGAGTCTACGATACAACCACATTGAAGCCGAGATCAAACCCTTTTCAAATCGAAAAGACTTTCCTGGGGTGGAGCCCTTCAGTTGAACTGAACCGAACTGAACCTTATTGGATCGGATCAGTTGTGAACTGAACTGTGTTAAATCGTCACTTGTTTAAGTGTAACACTACATATCGAGGCGTGCATCCGGTCATCTGTAAGAGGGAGATTCACACTGATGTGTTTACTATCAGTAAATTCAGCACCATGGGCATCAATGTGACCTCAAACCGCGTTGTCTTTGGTGGTGAAAACTTTGCTTCGTGAGAAAAAAAACACTGGTTCACTGTCGTCTCTTTGTCTGACTCGGCGAGAAAAACGACCGTGCTGTGAAACACACTGGCTGCTGGAGCAGATCTGAACAGAGATGGCTTAGAAACATCAGCACTGGTAATTATTCAAAGTTACATGTTGGGAATACACACACACACACACACACACACACACACACACACACACACTCTGTCGGGCCTACAGGGCTGTATGGACGACTTCCCACACTATTAAACTGTGTTTAGTCTTCTGATGCGTTATTTATGAGATACACACAGATTTAAACACATCTCATTACTATTTTCACACTTGATTTAGAGAAATGGGAAAATATAAATACTCGGATTCTGAGGGTATTTTTAAAAATTTCTCATTCTGATGGTATGAAGGAGCTCGACAAATTGATCAGCCGATTTCAATGCACAGCTAATTCTCTCTCTCTCTCTCTCTCTCTCTCTCTCTCTCTCTCTCTCTCTCTCTCTCTCTCTCTCTAATAATTTGCTGTATAACCTCTTATAACCTCAATGACAAGTGTTTGTAACTTAAAGCAATGTTTCAATGTTTCACAACCTAATCTTCATCCATCACATCTATTGTGTGTGTTTGTGTGTGTGTGTGTGTGTGTGTGTGTGTGTGTGTGTGTGTGTTCAACACACTTCCCTGTGCTGAGAAAATCCCTTTAAAAAAAGTCACTTACAATAATTAAAGTCTGAAGCTCTACTATCTATCTATCTATCTATCTATCTATCTATCTATCTATCTATCTATCTATCTATCCTGGACTTTTCTTTATCACTGGTGCGGTACTCTTAAGTGTAAACTTTTTTAGATTTTAGTGTGTATATTTTACCTAGAAGTCTGGGTAACACTTTACAATAACAGTACATGAATAATCCTGCACTAATACCTGAATTAATACTTAATGAAATATGAAGTAATGAGGAGTTAAGGCATGCACTATTCACGAACTAACGAAGAGCTAACCTTATGAATTCATGCGTGAATAACGACCACCTTAACTAAACTAAATCAAGCACGTGCTATGAGAAAGAACATGAATTAAATGTGCATAATTTCAAATTGTTCATATAATCTGCCATATGTAGCTGCGTACACAAACATCACTGGATGGTGTTGAGATGAAATTATCGGTGTTTATTGTAAGTGCGTCTTTCTATGTTCGATAAAGAGGATCGACGTGAGTTACGAAAGTAATCCAGCGCCATCCAGTGATGTTTGTGTACGCAGCTGCATATGGCAGATTATATGAACAATTTGAAAGTATGCAGATTTTCATTCATATTCTTTTTTTTATATACAGCATCTTTGATTTAGTTTCCGTATTAATTAATACATTAACTAACAAACATGTACTAACGTACTTACTGTAAGGTGGTCGTTATTCACGCATGAATTCATAAGACTCACGTCAACGTTAAGGTTAGCTCTTCATTAGTTCATATTTAAGTACGTATTAATTCAGGAATTAGTACATGATTATTCATGTTCTGTTATTGTAAAGTGTTACCGAAGTGTGTATGTGGTGTTAGTGGTATTACTCTAAAAATGTTTTACTTTTAAGATTTATCGACGTTTCCAGGACAAAGTTACCACCTCAGCGGCAAGGAACAGTACAATTTAGTACAGAAATTGAAGTTAGCCTTAGTGGATATCAAGTTTATGACTAGCAAGTTCTCTATATAAGCTAGCTACAGCACATACTGTATATCGTGAGGTGGTGCTATATTAGCTAGCTAATTTTATCATAATTATCCATAACCGTATTCAAATATGTGACGCGTAGCCGCCTCACAATGCCTCCGTCCCCAGTTCAATATTGTACGTTTACTGCAGGAGAAGAAATAGAAGAGTTTAATAAGAGAACTGATCATTTTCCCTTATTACTAGCATCTTATTTTAAACATTTTCAGTGAAACTCATAAACCCGGTCATAAACTCATCATTTCCATCATCATTCAATAATTTTTCTAGATTTGACTGTTTCTAGATGCCTAGAGAACAGTCAGTGGTCTTCTTGTCATGAAAGTCCAGTCATGAAAACGGGAAGTTCGAAATCAAGCATGTGCTTTGGAACACAGCCATGCAGCCTGCACGATAAACACTTCCTCAGTAATGCATCGCTGGATGAATGATCCTGAGGATCATCAGCACTTCTCTCTCTGCTGACGGACATCGTTACTCAAACCTCCGTAACTAAATTATAGTGCTTAAGGGCTGAAAGTACACTTACAAACCATTAGGAAACTCTGAGAGCTTAGATACTCATCACTGATCACTTTGATTTAACGATCTTCGCGTTTATACTTTATATACTGTACAGAAAATAGAGTCATATCAAATGCGAGAGCCGCTTACAGTATCAGCAATATGGACCGCTGAAATGATGTTAGGAGACCATGAGCTAAATCCAGCTCGTGTAACATGATTACTCTTCCCCCCAAGAAAAAGGAAACAGGAAACTGCACTTGTTTGTTTTTAACCTGTGGGTCTGGCTTTGTTTGATATTTAGGGAAAAATTCCACACAGGATATTAAATTTGTTTAAATGGATATCATGGTGATTTTGTCCCATTAGCAATAAAATGAAATCTTTTATGAAGTGACTTCAGAGATGTTTAACATGAATTACAGATGTGTATAAATGTGTATGTAAATATCAAAAACATGAGTTAACTGCGAGTACTTTGTTTTATTTTTATTTTTTTTTTGTGTAATGACATTAAAGTTGGGACATCACATCATCAGAATCACATTTCTTAAATCAGCTCTTAGGACATTACATTTACGGCATTTGGCAGACACCCTTATCCAGAGCGGCTTACGTTTTTATTTCATTTCTATACCTGAGCAGTTGAGGGCCTTGCTCAAGGGCCCAACAGTGGAGGCTTGGCGGTGCTGGGATTTGAACTCAAGACCTTCCAACCAGTAGCCCAACGTCTTAACCACTGAGCTAGTGGTATTTCTTAGAAAATACATTATTGGTCCATTTGATTTGTTCCTGTCCACTTTGTCTGGTTATGGTGGACTTTTTCATCTTTAGCATCGTGTCCTTGAACGGTTCTTGAAACATATTTGCTCAGAAGCATAGTCTTTTAAAGGTGCATTATGTAAGATTTGTCAGGATTAGGTCGCTAACAGTTAAGTTGAATAGGAGTTTAATTTTTCAACCCATGTACACAAACTCCAACCCAGAACCTATAATGGATCAACCACCAGTAAGTTAGCTCTAGCAAGGACTGTCATGGCATCACCTTCAAGCCAAGTTATAGTGCTATAAACACGACAAATTCAGCTCATTTGTTTCTTGTCGTTAAGTTTGTTCGAAGGACAGTGTAATTTTTTTTTTTTTTTTGCTCACAGGAGGATTATCTGGCTGTGTTGTGTGCTTACCGATTTCAGACTGAGATGTGGGTGGAGTGAAGCTGTATTGGAGAGTGTACTGAGGAGGCCCATCCAATCACAAACGAGCATTCCGAACTGTAAGGCAGTTTTCTGAACAGGTTTTCTCAGAGACCTAATACACTTGTGCTGAGGCCATGGCTTAAACCAATATTTTTTTTGTCATGCTCTACAGATTTTCTGGATTATTTGTTCAAATAAGAAATTAAATCATGAACAAGACCTGAGCAGAATAAACAGGACCAGAATCGTATGAACGTCTTTGCAGTTGTCAATTTAACCCCTTAATCTAGTCATTAATGCTTTATGTGTCAGTTGTAGAAAGTTTTCATCACAAAATCAGCATGATGATATTTTTAAGTTTTCGGACAGAGGAGTTTACGCTTCTTTGCCGTTTCTCAGTGGCATGACAAGCTGCATTTTCTTTGTCTTATTAACTTTAAGAGGCTGATTGGGAAGGGAATGACTGTTTATAGCTGCTAAGTGAGAACAGGAACTTGTTTCATGGACATTCTACAGCATTAACTATAGCTATAAATGGACAAAAAGTCATTCTTTCATTCACTCATCAATTCTTCAGTAAACGCTGGTCAGTGTTTTGGTGGATCTGGAGTATGAGTCTTTTTGTGCTGTTGGGTGTCAGAGTTGGAAAATTGTTTTTGTTGTAAAAAAAAAAAAAAAAAAATTGTTTTTTTACAGCATGCTATCGAATCAGACACTTTTCCAAGTCAACAGAAGATGGTTTTGGTTACAGGCAATTGGGAGGAATAACTGCTCTGATGAGCATCATCTTTGCAATGGTAAGGTATTAGTTAGTAGCTAACTAGCATATCAATGAACCAAGTAAGAATTCAACATGCTTAGCTTGCTAGTTAGCTAACACTCCTAATTTATATTGCTTTAACAAGCCTATGTAACTCGCTTAAAATCTACATAAAGAAACTAGCTAGCTAATGCTAGATATCTATGTCACTTATTTAGTGAGGAGTTGCCTATTATGGACACATTTACTAGCTAACTTTGTTCAACGTGGTTTACGATCTTACAAATCAAACATTACATCTTACATCACAAACAACAGAGTTATAAGCATGAAGACACTTGTATGCCTTCGGTTTCTGTCTACTATAGACACCCTGAGCTTGTATGAGATGTGTGTATATACTGTATATACTGTAGGTCCGGTCACTACAGGCTAAATCACAGCTTAGCATCATTTAGCCACTGACAGGACGCGAAGCCATATAGTAACGCCATGTGAAAATGCTAGTTTAGCTGAACAGCACTCCTTGTCTTTTAGTGCTAATCTGGAATAATAAGCAGAGAACGTTCTAGCTAAGAACAATGTGATTCCTAAATAAAACTCTCGATAGATTGTTCAGTCAGATTACAACCAAGTAGTCTTGAATTGCTAGGCTAGTCGGGACTTTTCGCAACTAGGGCATCTCTTTTCGTTTACAAACACTAAAAGGGTGTATTTAACGCCTCTCAGCGCAGTGCCACAGGGAGTAGTGTTGGGGAAGCACACTAGTATGTAGTTATTGAAACGCAGCAGAAGTGAAGCCAGTGTGTTTTAGTGACAGATGCTGTGAGAGGTGTGT